>CP099847.1:19462685-19968986 GCA_030062745.1 Capitulum mitella | reverse complement strand
CACGTTCTTGTGCACAAACATATACTGACACATGATGTTCTTTTTTAAAACATTCACATATGCAGGCAAGCTCTTGATGACAATCAAATTCCGCAGAAATACACTTCGAGAGGATCCAGTTTCTACAAACGAGCACAACGACTTTCTTGGCTGAGATCCACTGAGGACTACTTGACATGCAACACTGACACGTAAGCTTGTCAGTATGATTACAATACACTATACTACACTGTCGTATCTATCTACACAGTGGCAGCCATGACTTCATATCTAGGTAGCCGCTGCACTGGCTCCTGTGCGCCGCTCACGGATCAGAGTGACTACGATCTCCACGCCATGGTCACGTTTTGTTTGGACATACTGTCCATCCGTGCCCTTCACGTAGTGGGTGGAGGAGCGCACCGTTCTGACCTTGATGTGAGATGTGGTCACAGCATTACAGTCCCCACGGCTGCTGACCATCCGTTCCAGTGGGGTCATACGTTTTGGAACAGAGGTGAAAGATAGTGTCGAATGACTTTCCCTCAAGTAATTTTGGATCCTTAGAGAGGATGATTGCACGAATCACCTTTTTACCCTTTTCACGCAGAGGAAACTGAAGAGCTTTAAACACAAGGGTCAAAAGGGTGTCAACCACAAGAAGAATACTTGAATTGGTGCAGGTGTGGAGTTTAGGTTAACAGTAAAACTGTCTTGTGGAGGGTGGTTTCATCTGCAGGAAGAAATAAATTATATAAGATGTCATACATAGAACACATGGTATGATATATGATATATGAGATGGTACACTAGATCCAAATCTAGCCCAGTTTGTCATTTTCTTGGCCAGAAAATTTTATATTTGATAAAACAGGTCATAAGATGCTAAAACATGGTCATTTACAATGACATACAATATTAGAGCAAGGCCATTCAGAATACAAGTTTTGAAATGCATGAAAAACCAGTGAAAACCATAAAACAGACATCATCAAATATGAGGTAAGTTTTTACTTGTTTCCATGTGCACAATATTTAAAACTTGGTACATATAAAACATAGCCTTTTTAAGATCTTGTAGACTTTTTAAAGTTTGCACACACCAAAAAAATGGCCTTCGCAAAATACATTACTTTTCAGATGGATGCGCAGGGCAGCACAAAAACAGATACAGTTTCATCATCCTGTGCCATCATCAGGAGGACTATCTATGGTATGCGAGTGGATTTTTTTGCTACATCTCGCGATAAAAACGCCCACGATGGCATAGGTGGCACAGTGAAACGGGCCACTGGGTGTGCCAGCCTGACACGACTGACCTCGGGTCAGATTCTGACGAGTGCTGACATGTACAAGTATTGCGTAGAGAACATCAGCGATAACATCAGATTCTTCCATCTCGTCCCACCTCACGTTCAGAAAGCGGATGAAAGGCTCAGGGAGAGACTAGACAAATCTAGGACCGTCTAGGGCACTAAAATATACAAGTTTGTACCAGTACATGATAGCAACGTGCAGATCTACTGTATGCCTGAGGACAAAGCAGGTCAGTCGAAATGTGTGGTAAAGAAGTAAGCATTTTTTAAAGGGTACAGATACGCTCAAGTTAGCGCATTTGTTCGCATCGCGGGAGCATGCTGCACCTTGTGTGTACGTAGTGCTTTGTTCGCCACTGGCCGCGCTGTCTTGTTTCGATGTTGTAAAGAAAACGGAACGTACCCCATGTCCGTCAGTGGCACAAAGACTTTCAGATGCTTGTCTGCGTAAAGCAGTTCAACTTTTCGCTAAGCGTGCGCGCCGATACAGTCTTAAAAAAGGAATATCTTGTAAAGGACCAAAGGCTTTGCGATGCTGCATTTTGGTAAGTCGTGTCAGTTGTGGGGAGGAATTAAACGTTACAGCCACTTTTGCTCACCACAGAGAGTGTTTATACCACGGTTTAAGCTCTGTATTTATTGAAAATTATGCACTTTGTTCCATATTAGACGTCCGTTCCGTTATTACCGTCCGTTTTTTTTTTATCTCGTTAACGGTATACGTTCAGTGGTCATGAAATGAGTAGATTTTAGCCCAGACATGGCCTAGTATCATGTAAGATTTGAGGTTGAAGATGATTGATACCCAAAGTTTTTGGTGAATGGGATGTGGAGAAGATACCTGAGGCTTTATATTGACGAAATAGAAATAATTTCTTCCGCCCCGTCAAAGGTCATCTTGTGACCTCTGACCTAAGGTTACGGGGCCATTTTCTGGAATCGTGACCTAAGGTCATATAAGTGCCTGAATCGGATTGCCCGTTCCATAAGGAGTCAGAAAATGTGTGGGTTTATTAGTTTACGACTTTTCATGGTGGAGAAAAACGCACTTTTAACAACCCTTGTCAAGAGCAAAGTTCAAATAGTCAAGTTCAAAGTTTAACTTTTGACCCCATGACCTGATTCGATCTGAAATTGTCAGATTCTGATTCTGCGTCTCAGGTAAGTTAGTACAGCAATTTCGGAGAAAATCCGTGATTTAACCCTATTCCCGGCAGGGGGGGGGCGGAATCCGCCCCCCCTCGGGTTTTTTGCTTGCCAATTCCAGGCTTTTTGACGCAGCTTCACGAAACTTGGTGACTTTTCCTAGCTATTCCTTCTACGCGCCGTGACAAAATTTCGAAATTCTATTTTGCTCAGGGGCGGAGCCAGGCAACGTTTTTGGGGGGCACCTCAGGTCATTTTTGGCCATGTTGAGGGTAAAAGGAAAATGTCTGCCAAAAACAGAGTTTTAAAGCTAGAACTTAAAACTTTATATGAATATATAGCTAAATAGTTGGGCAATGTGCATATGTAATTTTGTTTATCTGAGGTCACTTTACAAGGTCAGGTCAAGGTCAAAAGTCAAAATTTGTTTTTTCGCAATAATTTCGGCACCGTTTTTTCAAATGCCAAACCCGGAATATATATGACGTGGAAAGATGCTCTCTACTTTTGTACCAAGTTTCAGCTTGATATCAGGTCAGGTCACGGAGCTATGACCTAAAATGTCAGTGCACGTACCCTATATCGCAAAAGCCAAAAAATGAATTTTTTGGAATAGAGTGAATTTAATCGATTAAAAACGTTTACAGATAATATTGAATGCACACGACATCATTCCAAGTGACCCCAAGGTCACTGGAGGTCATTTAAGGTCAAAGGTCACAAGTTGTCCTGAGAAACGTGTGACCATGACAGTTCCCCCTTTTTTATGTCCCTGGCACCGCCTATGCTAACATTATACAAACATTGTAATGCGATTTGTACTTCTTTAGCATAACATGACTAGCAGAAGCTAAAAAAGTGTTTTGGCCTCTTTTGTTCATTCCGTTATTGGAAAACCAATTCCCCTATTTTTGAAACCCTGTGAACGCCCATGAATTTTCTCAAAATTTCAAATTTGCATACCCATGGTAAAAGCCCTATCCATAATCTCTCGATTGATGCCAGTTTCATCGAAATCGGTCCATAAACAACGGAGTTATAAGGAGTCAAAAAGTACCCCCCATTTTGACATTTTTGCCCCCCTGTATCCACAAATTTCAAAATTTTGAAGATTTCTTTTTATAAAAATGTAGTTCACGTCACGGCAAATCGATTGCCGTTTGTTGCAATGAAATCGGATAAGTAGTTCTCGAGATCTCAGGGGGGGGCCGAATCCGCCCCCCCTGCCGGGAATCGGCCATACCGTCTAGCCCTCCGGGAATAGGGTTAAGGATCTCAAATTGGCCCTGCGTGTGCCGATTTTACAGAGAATTGCCCAGATCGTAGCGACTCGGAAAAAGTATGACAGCATAGTTCAATGTACCATCTTTCATTCGTATCGGAAGCCCAACGGCTGCGACCCACGGCTGGGGCGCCATGCCTCCGGGAAGCAGACGATATAGTCATTCTCGAACTATTTATCGAATCTCCTTCAAAATCGCATAGAGGCTCTTCACTTTTGCAACGAAACATAGACAGATGCGTAGCCCTTTCTTCTGTGCTCCATGTCAACCCAAAAAATAATCGGATTTTTTGTAGCATGTCTGTAATAGGTTGTTTGGTGAAGTCTTGTATGTCCTAATGCAGATTTATCAAGCAAAAGAATAACATACGGGCTGCATTTGCTGCATCAATCATAGCCGAATGATTGATGCAGAATATAAACCTAAAATGAAAATCTAAACCTAATCTAATCTAAATCTAAAATGAAATCTAATGTAATCTAAATCTAAAAAGAAAATCTCAATCTAAAATTAATCTAAAATGAAAAGTGCACGCGCGGCTCAAAACCTGGGATCCTCATAGTTCAAAAACTCTACAAGTTCGTTGCCAATATGGTCTTGGTTTCAGAGGGCTGTCGTGGCCACTTCAGGAAATGATTCGAAAAGGGTATCCTGTCAAAAGAAACCAAACAGGACATTACACAACATCCCGTCTGCGTTTAACAAGAATGCTCATGGGCAAGGAGCAAGGTGGAAATTGTTTCGAATTTCCACAAAAAATCAAAATGTTTCCAAAAAATTACGTTTTTCACCTTTTGGGTCGAAAGTCCAGACAGCCACCAAGATCGGATCATCAAAGCGAAATGCAGAATAAGATCAAGGGCATTTACAACGTGGTCTGTCACGCACAGTAGCGTCCAGCAAGAAGCACGTTCCCGCCATATATGATGTTTCACGCACCAAAACTCAAGGCTAAGCAAGCAACCCACATGTCAGACTGCTTTGAAACCGATTTTATTGGCAACCGGGCAGTTCAGTTTCATAAACCTTGCTTAACGAACTAAGCGGCGAGCCCTAGCATTAACGCTATTTTCGCACGTGTCCGATTCAACCCCGATAGTTTTCCAGACACACAAGCCTAGTAATTTGCGTTATCGCGCCGCAGTTTTCAGAATGCTCGAACGTATTGTTTTCACATACGACAACACGATTTGAACCTCCTACAACGATCAGAAAGGTGGCCGTGTTGCTAGGGCAGCACGACATGACTGCTACTCCAATACTGCTAACGACATTACTGCTCTGATGGTACTGCTAGTGAAATAGCTGTTAATGACACAACTGCTAACGCCAATATTTCCTCACGTCACTACTGCTAGCGACAGTTGCTACACATCACTGCTAACAACAGCACTATTTCGAGCCACTATTGCTAACAGAACCAGCACTACAAGAAATTACTGCTTATGACACTTCTACTCACGGCAGTACTTCTATGCGTCACCACTGACAAGCGACACTACTGCTACCGACATAACCGCTACCGACAGTGTTGCTACTCAACCCGTCTATGGATGATGACAGCTGAAGTTCCGACACGTGCGAAAACGGAGCAGTGAATATCAATAGATCGCAGCAAGATGCCTCGTATTCGGCCCGGCGCGCTCTGGAGACGCGCGGAGCGACCGCCAGGTGCGTCTGTTAACCCCCTCCCCCGCACCAGGCCACAACAACCAGCTCGCCTTTTTCGGGTCATGTCACGTGGCCCGGTCGTCACCTGACCGGCGCCCTCGGCGCGGCGGGAGCGCTTAATAGAGCAGCCGGCAACTACGCAGAAAACAGATAGGCATGAGTGTTGGACTTCAAGCCACGGGTCGCCGACGCCGCCGGAAGCCAGGCGTTTTCGACTGCTCGCCGGTCCCACGTCTTCGTCGCCATTCGCCGTCTGAGACAGAATGTAGCGACTTGAGCGCTGGCGCTTGAATAATTATCTCAGCGACTTGAATAATTATCTCAGCAAGGTGCGGGAATCAGCATACCTAAATCGTTTGCAGCTTGAACCGAAGTCAATCAATTCCAAGCCGCAGCAGCCATCCCCATTCCGGCTTTCGTTGTGTAAACAACTGTGGAGGCGGAGACTGTGGACACGATCTCCGCCAAACTTCATACGCTTACGCTGCAATCATATATGTAAGGTATGACCTTACAGTACTGGTCGTGCGGCCACTCGGGCCGCGCCCCGTACTTAAGAGGGCGACCCATAACTCGTGAGTCGCGTGCCGCTTTTTTCCTTTGTCCATTTGGCCGCTCGGTCCCCGGAGCGCCCTGGTGTGGGAACGAGAGCAGTGTGTAAACGGAGTCTGAGCGTGGCGCATGGTCACGTCCGACCGAGAATACAGAAACACGTTGCGCTGCGGAGTGTGTTCCGCCCGGTACGCCGGCTGCGGAGTGCAGGCGATCAAGGAGCACGCTGCACATATATGACCGCCCACGGAAAATAAATTGTTGTTCCAATCGTAAAACCTTGGCGACGCCGTCCAAATCTCCAGAACATCATGGTACGGTCAATCATAACAGTAATGAGTCTTCACCGGACCTCCTCGTTCACGAAGCGCGACAGCGACAGAGATCGTGGAACGCCAAGCCAACCAACCCTTGTTATTTCTGCCGCCGCGTAAACACTACCGGTTCCCATGAGTTGCTGCATGAGCCAATTTGCGGCTAAAAACTGCACTAAAGCTTCCCGTAGGCGCCGTAATCCTGACTGAGGCATCCGCGATTGTGCTGCGCTCTTCAGGGCATAGGAGCCTCCAGAAAAAGGTTGGTGAGCGGGGGGCAGAGGCGTTTTTCCACAGGGTTTATGTTAAATTTCCCCAGAAGTTTGGGGGAGGTGGCATGGCCCGCCATTTGTACGCCCACGGCACTTATATGCGTAGCGCCCCTTCCATCTCACAACCGTCGTCAGACATCGCCATCGCGGATTAAAGTGGGTCCCAGTTGGGATTAATATTCCTGCTATCAGTTCCGTCGCGCATTCATTTTTTCTTCATCCTCAGTTCTCAATCGCAATCCCACCATATACAAGAAATGGCTGAGTGAGTGAAAGTGAGATGGGAAGGAAACGGCCTTCGATATCGACTTATGTAGTGCCATTGATTTCCCGGCTTTTCATCCCGTGAGAGACAGGAATATACACGCAGACCTCAGACTGTTGACGTTTATTTTTGTACCAACACCTTTCCGTACAGCGTGCTGGCGTAGAACTGCAAAATGTCGAGCTGACACTGTATAAGGCGACGTCACGTTCTCCAATATCTTCATCACACGCTCGCTTTCTCCAAGAAAAACATAGACGCCATCAAAATCATAACCATCACATCCAGCTCTGTCGTTTGAACATGGTGACAGAACACAAAGAGACATTCAAAAACACAACATCTTGCAAAATGACCAACAAAAAATAGAAATCAATGAATCAGACGACGCCAACACAAGGCAAAAAGTGCCAAAACGGTGAGCACGGGCGTGGCATCACGCATGATTGTGAACGAAACACCAAGCCCATGTTGAACATCAGCTAGACGAAAATGATTAAGGACCTCTTCGCAGAAGTGCTCGTCGTGTCGACGCCTACTGCAGCGCAGCTACAGCACCAAGTCGAAGCTGACATGAACTAGGTCGAGGTTGGAAACCGAGATGGATCCTGCAGCCAGCCCCGACCGCGAGGAGCCTGACGAGAGTTAGTTAGTTAGACGACAGTTAGCCTTTGGGACTAACTGCGGACGATCGTTGTCGGCACGTGCCTCCAGCTCCAAGCCCAGTGTCGCCGTTGCCCAAGACGATTATGGTAGCATGACCAGCGCCACCTCACACAGCACCACGCATCCAGGCATACGCACAGACAGACACATCGAGACATACACACACACACATTCAGGCATACACACAAAGGAAACAACCAGGCATACATGCTGATAAGGACACATACAGACATATCCAAAAAGAGACAGACACATCCAGGAATGTACACAGTGATGCATCCAGGCATACACAGACAGGCACGACCAAACAGACATTTAGACAAAGGCACATTCACACATACACACAAACACACCGACACATACACAAGAGAAAAACATGCAGGCATACATGCAAAGATAAAATAGCGCATGCGCAGACAAAAACACGTTCAAACACACCCTCAGAAAAAAGGAATGTCCAGGCATACACAACTCCAAAGACACATCCAAACAGACACTCAGACAATGGGGTATCCAGACATACATACAGGCTGCACTCAGGATCACAGGAGACAGAGGCAAAAGCGGACAGGGACAGAGGTAGCAGCAGGCCTAAGCAGCAGAGATAGATGAAGAGGATAAGGCAGATGAAGAGGTAGATGCAGAGCCTGAGAGGGGTGCAGAGCAAGAAGTAGATGCAAAGACAAAGCACGACAGGTCATAAAGGAAACTGACAGGCAGACAGACAAATACAGAGACAGTCTTCCCGACACACTGATTCAGATAGCCTGACACCTGATATAGGCCAACAGACAAAGACAAATGGAGACAGACAGGCATGCAAACAGTCATATGGTAGGGACTCAAAGACAAACAGACAGACAAAGACAGAGAGACAGAAAGATGACACAAAAACATACATACATACATGCATACATAGAAACAGACAGATAGACAAGCAAACAGGCAGACAGACAGGGACACAGACAGACAGACATCCACACATAGATCTTGCTCCATCTGCCTTTCTGTATGTCTGTTGTTATGCCTGGACAATTGGTAGTGCTTGTTTGTCGGGATGTAGTTGTGTGTATGTTCTGAATTTGTCTTGGTGTGTATGTCTGGATACATATGTCTGAAGATGTGTTGATGTGCTCTTGCCCAGTTGTGTCTTTGTGTATTTTTGTTGGCTCTGTCTGATACTGACGGAGAGGCACAAAGGCAACGGAGAGACAGACACAAAGAGACAACAGCACACAGACAGCAACAGACAAGGACAGAGAAAGACTGACACATGGACTATGTCGCCGACCGCCTAGCGTCCGTCTAAAGACTCTGGCGTGGACTGTATGTTTATGGAGACTAGAGGTCCGCGACACTTAAATGGGCTACGCTCGCCTCAGGAGAAAATTAAGGAGGAATAGGTGGCAAAATTCAGGGGAAGCAGGCGCAGAATGCTACAATCCAGCAGCATGAAAGGAAAACCATCCAATTCAAGATGGTATACGGTCCTAATTGAGAATGTTACAATTCAGCAGCATAAGAGGATAACCATCCAATTCAAGATGGCATACAGGTCCTTACCGAGAATGCTACAATTCAGCGGCATGAAAGGAAGAAACAGCAAATTCAAGCTGTTATAGGTGAGGCGGGAGCTTCAATTCAAGAGCACAAGGAACGCTCCAATTCAGGCGCGCTGGGATAGGACTGAACTAATGTCTAGAGTGGCAATTCAGCCAGCAAGGAGACCTCCCATTCAGGAGGCCAAGAAGAGGGTTAAAGGAAACTCGCGAGCCTCGCGGACTGTTATTTTTCTGTTATATGTCACTTGACATCACTGCACTGCCGCACACCATCACTGACAACGAATTTCTGTATTGAAGAGAAGTGCGAACAGTTTGAGCGCCAGCCAGGAAGAGAGCGAGGACGTGTTTACGACAGGCTTATATAGTGCGAGCGAAAGAGGTCATCAGATAAAGGGGAGACGTATTTTGGGGACAGAACAAACGGTAAAGCAAATAGAGGTGGCCGGCCGGGTCCGGCGAGACGCGCGAAACCGCCGGCGCAGGGCGGCCGGCCGGCCGGCCGGCCGGGGCGTCGCGGCCCCACGCGGAACAAAAGACGGCGCAAACACAGGTGGCCGGCCGGGTCTGGCGAGAGGTGCCGGACCGCCGGCGCAGGCCGGTCGGACCGGCCGGCCGGGCTTCGCCGCCCCACGGACGGGGCGCTGCACGACCGACGGCGACAGACTAATTCACACAGATGGACAGACAGACTTGGATAGATAGACAAAGACAGACACAGTCAGAGACCGGCAGAGACAAACAGACATACATAAGGACGGAAAGACACAGGCATATGCGGACAGGTTAACATAGAAAGAGAGGCTGACAAAAATAACACAGGCAGACACAGGTAGACCAACATACACAGACAGGCACACTGGCAGACAGACAAAAATAAACCGATATAGACATACAGATGCACAGGCAAACAAAGACAGACGGTATCACACAGACACCATCCAACATACACACAAATGCACAGCAAGGCATACATTCAAAGGTACATCCAGGCATCTTCAGACAAATATATCAAGACATACACACAAAGACACGTCCGCAAACACACACACACAGACATTCAGACATATATCCACACTACCACTCATCCAGACATAAACACAGGCATCCAAAAAAGGCAGACCCATATGCAGACAGATGCCCAGACATATGCACAAATAACAGAAAGACACACACAGAAAGAGACGGTGACACATACACAACAAAAGACATAGTCAGGTTGATAGAGAAGAAGAAACAGGCGGAGAGAGACAGACACCACAACATTAGAAGCTGTCGTATACCTTCACAAATTTAAACTATCAGTGTTCACGAAAACAACCATTGAAAAAACCCAGTTTGCCCTCTTTGCCTTCTGCAAGTCTTTTGCAGAGGACAAAGACAGCAATGTTTATTTGCACTTGCACATGCAGCTGCAAATACTGACGACATCTGCAGCAAATCTACCAACGTAAATGAATTTAACATAACACAAATGTTAAATGAGTCAAAAATGTCAATGTGGATAAATAAGCATAGCAATGACAACCGGATTTGAAAATTTGGCAATGAGCAGGAGCTCACAGGCTCTCCACAGCCTTATTTCTCACAGAACCTTATGTTAACAATCATTCTGGAATTCTGGCACACAGGCGCATATGGTAGGTATTATGGTACACAACCCTTGAAATAACGTGTTTTTGTTATGCTAACTGAGGACAGGAATCTCCTCCATTCTCTACGTACCAATAAGCAAAATGAGACGCATGCTACCTGGAGACTAATAAGTATTTATGACCTTAACAAGTAGAAATTATGAACCAATCCAACAAATAACCTAATAACACCAGAAACGATTTTGCAACCTTTTGGCTTTCAGGTGTTCATGAAAAGAGATAAAAAAGCTGTTTGTTTTTTTAATCATGCCCAACAAGTACCTTAAACATGATCCAAATTCTACCCATTGGTACCACTGCAGTGCCATACTCAGGTCCCCGGACCTTAAACACATGCTTGATGTTCATTCGGCAAGGCCTTAAAACAGGACCGAATCTTTTTTTCTCCACTATTCACACGCATTTCCGGTTTCCAGTCACCTCCACCCGTTTCCCATAGCGTTATCTTTATGTAGCATTGGTCCTAAACAGTGTTCCCATAGCGTTATATGTAGGACGAATATGTCGTAAACTTGGTCAAGTTCAGGACATATTCGTCATAAAGGTCGCTTCCTCTCTTCTGACGAATAGGTCCTAAAGATTTAGGATGCGTTATCTTCAAAGCGCGTTGTAAGCAAACTGCCGGCATAACCGGCTAGCCAGCTGACGGCCGACCCACGCCGGCCTCCCATTGGTCGACCGTGACGTCACAGGCGACGCCCGAATACGTTATTTTGATAGGGACGGTTACGGGCTGCTCGCCACCGACCCGTGCTTGCATCAGTCAACGACGCCAGACCTCCATGCTTCCCGTTCATGACTCGGTCCACTGGGCGAGGTCTTCTCTCAACAGACACAATAACGATACCGCTACTACACCGCCGACCACACGGTCGTTACGCGCAACCCGGTTGGCTGATTAGCCTTCACCGTAGAGCAGCCTCGGCAGATCGCACGAAGGAGGGGAAACTCACAGCTAATTCTCAAAGTCATTAACAAGCGAACATTTACATTAAAGTAATGCGGACCAACGCGAATGGTGTAGAATGATACACACCAAAACTCACTCCGCAACAAACTGAAAGTCCCTACCCCCTAAATGTTGTTTTTCTCTTTAACCCAATACCCCAAGGACCTAACCCGAGGAAGCCACGGTGCGAACTGCCCCGATGGTAGGGGTTACACCCGCAGACACCACCTGGTGGCCGCAACGCCAGGGCACAGCCCTTGCCGCCTCCTGGCTGCCGCACAGGTCGCGGCTGACACCGCCCCCTAGCGACAGCGCTCCGAGACGACGCTCCGATGTGCGTGCCCGGAGCCGCTCACGGCATCGTGGCCTCATAACTCTTTACGTATGCAAGACTTCAACCAAATGATCTCTTACAACAAAATACGATAATTCTTTGAGTTGATAAAGTTTACACGCTGATGTGATCTTCATTACAAAAGGTCAAAAGGTTCTACGCGATATTGAAGTGGAATCGGTATGGGGTTTGAGAATGAGTGCATCGTTTGCTTCCAGGCAGCGTGGCACCCAAATCGTGAGTCCAAGCCTTTGGGCTACCGGTACGAACGAAAGACGGCACACAGAGTTACACCGTCACGCTTTTTCAGAGTCGCTGCGATCCCTGGGTCGCCAGCACCACATCCAATTCTGAAAACGTCCAAAAACAGCTTTTTCATATTGCCGTCGTTTGCGCGTGGCACGTGCCACGTGCATTGAAACGAGCTGCGAGCCACGCAATTGTCCGTCCCATTGTCTTTCCAAGTAGATGCGTTTCGAGCCGATCCGACCCGTGGTTGCCGAGAAAACTCGCCGAGACCGAGGCAATTTTTGACGCCTTTTGCGTTTCCCGTTTTACGTCTTATTCCATGGGCTAAAAATCACCATTGAAGCGCGCAGCACGTTGAAGCGCCAACGACGGGTGGCAGCGCGACGAAAATGAGCGGATTTTCTGGCGGTGCGCGAGACCTTTCCAACGGTGCTCACGTGCCCATCCGCCAATCTGTTTGGGGCCTGAACCGGAACAGAGGTTTAACGACAGACAGGCAGAAAGACAGAAAGACAGACGCACGTTACTCAAATAGTATAAAGACTAGGGCTCGCCGCTTACTTCGTTAAACAAGGTTTGTAAGCAATGAACTTCCCAGTTTCCAAAATTATCAGTTTCGAAGGAATCTTACCTTTAGGATTATTGGTTAGTTTTGGGCTTTGGGACATGAAATGTCATAAATGACGGTAACGTGCCTCTTGCTGGACGCTGCTGTGCGTGACAGACCCTGTTTCTAGATGCACTTGGCCATATTTTGCATTTCGCTTTGATGGTCTGATCTGGTGGCTGCCTCGATGTCCGACACGGAAGGTAAAATCATGGCGAATAGCCATCTTTCTATTTGCCCATGGTCATTCTTCTTAAACGCACACAGTATGCTAAGCGATGTTGTTCAATTTCCTCTCAGAGAATATCCATTTCGAGTTACTGTCCCTTGGTGGCCAAGACAGTCTTCTGAAACCAAGGAAATTTGGCAACGAAACGGACGAGCATTTTACCACGCGGATTGTCGTTACAAGTCAGGTGCCATGCCCAAGTGGACATTGAGGTCATTGATAAATGTCAAGAATATTTAAAATAGCATGGTAATGTCGACAGCTATGGCGCATCCAGGACAATAAAAGTGCCGCCATTTTCAAGAAATACCGGGGAATGTTACTGAACGATCGTCTCCTTTGGTGTGCTGCGATGATAACATAAGTCTGGCTTTTTAACGGTAATGGAAATATTGGGGCTTTTGCCTTGTCAAATTTTTACAGTGTGTATTTCATGTGTATTCTAGATATTTTAATTGTGTATCAGATGAAGGAAGGGGTACGTAAAAGGGAGGTAGATTCATGTTGCTGCACCATTATTCGCTGAGGCTCACATCGGGACTTGGGTTTTGTTAAGTGGCATTAATTTTGCATTGTAGGGATCCTGTGGCTTGAAATGCATAATACAATATTTGCAAATCACCTTTAGTATGTCCAGGCCTTATACATTCTGCAATGTATATGATACCATTTGGCATGTACTGAGAATTATAAACAAAGTTGTCACATTGTGAAAATTGAAGAAAGGCTGTGCTGTGCACTGTGAGGAATGACTAAAGGCTGCATTGTGTATTGTAAAAGTTGAACAAATGTGTCTTGTATTGGGAAAATTTAATTATGGTTGTGGCACATATTGCAGGAATTAAGTAAAGGCTGTGTCACGTGTGAAAATTTTCAAATGTTGTGCCATGGCAAAAACTAAATAAAGATTGTGTCATGTATTGTGAAAATCAGATACCACGAAAAACCTTACCAAACGTTGTGATGTTGCAGACTTGTAGGTTACGCACCATGGACAATAAGGGACCTTATTGGTTGTGCTGCATAGTTCTGACCACATGAGGTTTTTGTGGATATTTCAATGATTATTTGTCCATGTGTCAAAATAGTCCATATCAGAAATAGTTGAATGTCTATTTATCAGAAGAAAATAATGTGCTAAGGTTGCCAAAATGTCAGTGTGAGGTTTTTTGGTGTGTGCAAACTTTAAAAAGTCTACAAGATCTTAAAAAGGCTATGTTTTATATATGCCAAGTTTTAAATATTGTGCACATGGAAACAAGTAAAAACTTACCTCGTATTTGATGATGTCTGTTTTATGGTTTTCACTGTTTTTTCATGCATTTCAAAACTTGTATTCTGAATGGCCATGCTCTAATATTGTATGTCATTGTAAATGACCATGTTTTAACATTTTATGACCTGTTCTATCAAACATAAAATTTTCTGGCCAAGAAAATGACAAACTGGGATAGATTTGGATCTAAGTACATACCATGTGTTCTATGTATGACATCTTACATAATTTATTTCTTCCTGCAGATGAAACCACCCTCCACAAGACAGTTTTACTGTTGACCTAAACTCCACACTTGCACCAATTCAAGTATTCTTCTTGTGGTTGACACCCTTTTGACCCTTGTGTTTAAAGCTCTTCTTAAAGCTAAAGTGATTCGTGCAATCATCCTCTCTAAGGATCCAAAATTACTTCAGGGAAAGTCATTCGACACTATCTTTCACCTCTATTCCAAAACGTATGACCCGCACTGGCGGGAACGGGTGGTCAGCAGCCGTGGGGACTGCAATGTTGTGACCACATCTCACATCAAGGTCAGAAAGGTGCGCTCCTCCACCCACTACGTGAAGGGCACGGATGGACAGTATGTTCAAACAAAACGTGACCATGGCGTGGAGATCGTAGTCACTCTGATCCGTGAGCGGCGCACAGGAGCCAGTGCAGCGGCTACCTAGATATGAAGTCATGGCTGCCGCTGTGTAGATAGATACGACAGTGTAGTATAGTGTATGGTAATCATACTGACAAGCTTACGTGTCAGTGCTGCATGTCAAGTAGTCCTCAATGGATCTCAGCCAAGAAAGTCGTTGTGCTCGTTTGTAAAAACTGGATCCCCTCGAAGTGTATTTCTGCGGAATTTGATTGTCATCAAGAGCTTGCCTGCATATGTGAATGTTTTGAAAAAGAACATCATGTGCCAGTATATGTTTGTGCACAAGAACGTGAAGTTTTAAGGAAAAACCGTCTCATCTTCGAATTAATTACAGGAAAGCTGTGAAACGTGGAGGTAGAAACCAGGCTGTTTTCGTAGAAACGCGGCAATTCGCACAACAGTTTGTTGATATTCTTTGCTCGATAATTACATGCCCCGGCCGGATCGTCGTCAGGGAAGGGAAAGTTGAGTTTTCTAACGTAGTGAAAACTGATTGGAAGAAAATTGTCGCCTTCCTCGCTCGCTCAGACTGTCTCTTGCAGTTCCTTGGAGAAATAGGTGCAGAGCTCAGGGATGTGTTGGACGAGTTCGAAGAACTCATGGATACCGTAAGCAACTCTGATGACCACGATGTTGTGCGATCGGAGACAAGTGCCTTTAGAACCCACTTTCTACGTCTCATGCAATCACCGTGGGTCACTCCGTACCTTCACATACTTTTTCATCACTCACGAAATTGTGAAACGGCTTTGCTGTTCTCTCAACATTTCCACCCAGCAGCACGTGGAGAAGTTGAACCATTTAGTCACTTCTCCGTTCTACAACACAACAAACTTTAGAAATGGAGAACGGCAAGTGCTCCTGTAGCACGGCCGCCGTCTGCTGACATCTGAGCAGTGGTGAGTGATGTAATATACTGTGGTGAGGTAAAAGCTGTAAGTGGAATTGGCGGTGTAGACAATTGTAGTCCTTTTCGTACGTTCCCAGGAACGAAGGGCAAAGGCTACAATCGCCTAGCGTGCCAAATGGATTAACATTGTACCGTTTTATGGCATTGTTGCATCCTGATAAAGTACCGCGTTCAGTTTGAGCATGGATTTGTTCCTGTGTTTTTACTGCGCATGTGTGTGTGTAGTGTTCTGATGTATTTGGCCTCGTGTGTATGTGGGTAAACCTATCGTCCGTGAACATGAGTTGGTTTGCTGATCATGCTCGTAAATATACCGAAAGCACACATAAAAACATTTTTGCTGAGATATGCGATGTGTCTTTACTTACTCGTTAACCTTCGCCAGTGTAGGGGGCGATACACCTTCGTAAGGCCTTTTTCCGAGGTGACAGTAGAAACGGACTGCTGAAGCTTAGGATATATTCGGGGCACTCCCTGGGCATGTTTTTTTTTGGTTAAACATGGGTTCAGAGTCTTGGGAGATGACTGGCAGGCCGTAAAGTCTTTTTGGAACCACTGTCGTTTGTGACTGATATGTAGAAGGCGCGTCGATTTGCTGCAGCAGATACCATCAAAGTATCTGCGGTATTTAATTTGCCGTTGCAATTTTAGGGTCAAAAAGGTCATTGGTCTTTTGTGACCTCAGGTGACCTCGGGTTAACTCTATGATTGTCACTGTCTGGTGCCTGTGAGTGTAAGTTTTTGTTCTGTGGCCGTTCAGCGTTCTTTTTCGGGTTTTAGCCAATTTTGGGTCATTGACCTGACCTGCAAGGCCACTGATAGGCCCAACACATTACAGTTTGATACCGTGACCTCTTCTCGTCACAAGCAACCCACTAGCCTTTGTTTTGCCGGCCCAGCTGAGCTAGGGGACGGCTTTTCACGTCTATCTGTGATTCGCGATGTCAATTTTTTTTACCCCCAAAATGCCGACCTCGAAATTTTGCTTACAAAATACATGGATCACCAAATGATGTAGAATTTTTCCGTATATATGGAACTGCTATGGCGTTTTGCGAGGCTTGGCCACGTTTCTTCCTACTGACGTGTATATGCAAATTGCACCATCAGTGGATTGACGATGTGCTACTTTCAGCCCCAAAATGCCGAACCCAAAATTTCACTTACACGTACAGATGGAGCACAGTCATTTGCCGAAATGTTCCTTGTATAAGAAATCGCTATGGCGTTTTGCGATGCACCATCATGTCTGGTGATATTTACGTGATATTTATGTGATTTGCAAGACTTGAACAGCGGTATGTTATTCTCGATTCCAAAATGCCGACACCAATTTTCGCTCTGTAACATTGGGAATGCGATCCACGCAAGGACAAGTATCTGAAGTTTAAGGCCCCGGTATGACATGTGTGTAAAAACGTTTCAGTTTGATCCTTAATCGAAAATTAAAGACGGCGGGCGGCGGTCACATTGGTGAGTTCCGCAACCTACCTCCTGGCGGCGCCTATGTCCGCGCGTGACCCGTAATGTAGGTTTTGATCCGCACGTGCGCTATTCATTTATTTGGCTGCAGCTTGAGCCAGTGATTGTAGCCGGCATAAATTTCTTTTCGGGAGAGGTCCGCGTTAGTGCATACAGGACTTTACCAAATGATTTATTACAGACATACTACAGTAAAATATGAGTGATTTTTTAAGTTGATAAAGAGCGCAAAAGAACGGCCTTACGCTGATGTACTTTTCATTGCAAAAGGTGAAGAGAATCTATGCGATATTGTAGTGGAATCGATAAGAGACTCAAGAATGAGTGAATCGTGTGTTTCCATGCGGCGTGGTGCCCAAACCGTAGGGCATTTGCATTTGGGTTCCCAGTGCGAACGAAAGACGGTACATGGAGCTACTCAATGGTGTTTTTCCGAGTCACTGCGATCTCTGAATCGTCAGCACCACAACCACTCCTGAAAAACGTCTAGAAACAGCTTCGTCACATTGCCATCGCTTACGCATGTCACGTGCCGCGTGCATTGAAACGCGCTGTATGCCACGCGATTGACTGTTCAATTGCCATTCTAAGCTGACGCGTTTCGATCCGACCTGACCTGTGGTTGCCGTGAAAACTCTCCGGGACCGAGACAATGTTTGATGATGTTTGCGTTTCCCGTTTTAAATGATATTCCCTTGGGCGAAAATCAGTGTTGAAGCGCACGGCACGCAATCATCGATGGGCCGTAGCGTGGCGAAAATGAACGGATTTTCTGGTGGCGCGCGAGACCTTTCGGTGCACAACACGTGCCGATCCGTCAATCCGTTTGGGCTCTGGAGGAAAGATTTGACGAGAGACAGACAGACTGAAAGACAGAAAGACAGAAAGACAAACACAAGTTACTCAAATAGGATATAGATGAAGCTCCGAAATTTGTCGTTGAGTTGTCGGTTTTTTCAGGCCGGTGCCGCCTTGACCATGTAGTCCAGTGAAGCAGGCAAATCTTTTCTCTTATCGGTCTTGTGGGCGAATGTTTTTTCGAGGCATGATTTAGATAAATAGACCGGTTCCGAGACATGCATATGTGTATTATTTTCACTGTTCATCACTTTGGTGAATCGTCCTGTATGATTTCTGCGTATGACCCTAACGCAGACAATCCAGCATTCTTCGATGCTCTCAGTGATTACTTAGACTTACTTAGGTCGTCTACACCACGGGTAGACGACCGGTCACCTGCTAAAGTACTGTTCGAACATCCGATGAAGACTATTGTACCAGCTTACCACAAGGCTTTTGCCTATGAATAGCAACAAGCTGCAGAAACCTGCGAAAAGAGGGCTGAATCGCTTCGGGAAAAGATGAAGCAGCATTACGACGCCACGGCCAAACTGCTCAAACTGCTGACTGTCGGACTCTACGCGGAGGTCCAAAATACGGAAACAGGAGACTGGAACCAAACCGGAATCATGGTCGGAGTCGGCAAACGATGTGACTAGTTAATCAAAACGCTTTGTGTCAGAATGTGGCGGCGAAATCGACGATTTCCTCGGACGCATTACCCGCTAATAATCACATCTGGTCTCGATACGCCTCCGACCCTCCTCGACCGCCGAAAACCTCGTCGAAGCCGGCCATCGGAAAGCCCAACCTTCGGCGTAGCCGCCGCAGACACTGGGCCCCGATCCACGTGAAGTTCGCTGGGGCACGGCACAAACACGCACCAGGACTAAGGAAAAGTATGACATGCCCTTCACATTCCGTTCATCTTTGTTTGTAATCCTGTGCCGTGCCGTCGTTATCTGCCGGTTACAATGGCAACCAGAGGGTCGTTCGTTTACAACAATGTGGCACGCGTGTGCATTGCACAAATATAGGTGGTGTGCTTGTATACTACAGCAGTTCGGTGATGTGAAGCACGACCTGTTGTGTTGGCTCATCTGAGTTCAGTTGCAATAAAAAGCACATCCAGACAACGGCCTGATTTGACCCTATGTCATAACTGACATGACTTATGTGTGTCAACGTACTCCAATTCATCCCAAAATGTAAGAAATATCAATATTAATTGAAAGCATTTGTCTCGTAGAAGAGATGCATGATATCAATATGTACCTTTCAGTGTATTTCATGTGTGTTTTACCATTCGCCAGTGGACGGTATTTCAGCAATTTCGATGGTGCAAAGAGGGGGCTAAGGACCTCCCTTGCGTTTTAACTCAATTGACCCTCAATTGAGTTCGGACTGCGAAATAAAAAGAGGTGTGTGCTTGTCATGATAGACAGCCTATGGTATACGGTTTAAGGCCTGAGGCCAGATTGTGGCCTCCCAGGTCAGGCGATCAGCCCGACATTGATGAAGATCGCGAAGCGTTTTATTTGAAGGGCCAAAGAGCAAAACGTTTCTACTTAGAGAAGTCGAAAAAGAGCCACAAAGCCTTGCAAAAGCCTAGTGGTACCCTTTACGGTTACTTTCGGTCAATGACACAGGTCGCTTCTTGTGAAATCCCGTCAACGCCTGGAACGTCGTGGAAGCTAAAGCCCTCTGGCGGCCATTAAACAAACATGAATGAACCGGAATGGTTCAAAATAGACGTCAAATTTGAAATCAGTGCCTGAAAATACCCTGGCGTCGACCAGAGGTTAAAAGGTCATCGTAGGTCCTTCGAGGTCATAGGTATGAGGTGATCTCAAAACGATCAAGAACTTAATGAAACCCATAAATGTGGTCCGTTTACATGTGGTTTGACCCGGACTTGTCTCTTCAGTGTCGTTTGCTTCCGTAAATTCGCGATTTCATGATACTTCCGGCAAAAGTGGCCTTGCAGAAGACCAGAAATGACGTCATGAGTCAGTGACCAGATTTGAACCAGACTTGATTTTTTTCAAAATGTCTCAATCAAATGCCCACGAAGATAGTGCTCGCTTGGCCGCACTACCACGCCCCGTTTGTCTGTGGTCCCGGAAAAAAACCCGAGGGGAATACATCATCCTGCCCCTACACTGGATAAGGTTAACAATGACGACCATCCCCTAGTAACTGCCTACTCCGTAGATAGTGGCTCAGAAATCGCACCACCCGGAGAGCAGCGGCTCCAAAGCGGTCATGGCTGAAGTTCGTGCGTCACCCACTGCCCGCAAACGTGTGGCTTCTTTCGTCGGAGAAGAACTTTATTGTCTTTTTTGCGGAAATGCGCCGCACGCACAGCGCGCGCGGCGTGCACGTGCGTGTGCGCAGCGCTGTGCGGCTTAGTGACGTCCGTCAGTTCCATGTGTTCGTTTACGTGTGTCTTCATCTCTCGCTTGGGAGATGAAGTGATGCGATCGGTCGCAACGCCGTCAGGTCCCCTGTGCATTTCGCAGTCATCCACACAGTCACTTTAGAACAATGACTTAACAGACGGCGCAAACAACTGATGATGTATTCCGAGCACGGTATTTCCACGTGCTGATTTCGAATGTCAAATCCGTTTTCAACCACTCGGATTCATTCATGTTCATTTAATGGCCACCACTCGGATGGAGGTTCTATTCCGTTCCAGACTGCCACGGGATTTGACCTTACTTGACATGTGGATTGACCGGAAACAGCCATGAAGAGTGCCGTCAGATTTACATAGCTTCAGTAAACCTTATGCTTTTTAAGTTCCTGTAACTGAAAAACGTTTGTTCTGTGGCCATCTAAACGAAACGATTCGCGAGTTTCACCAACTTCGGGTCATCGACCTGACTTTGGAGGTCACCGGTTGACCCAAAACCTTAAAACTGGATATCATGGGTTTTCCATCATGACGAACAGCACGTCTTTTTGCTCTTACATGATCAGGGGCCAATCGCCAGAGGTTATTTTCCTCCTCCATGCACCAGCAAAGTTATTGAAATGCCGTAAACTGGCGAGGGGTAAAACACGCGAAACAGAGTGAAAGTTGGATTTTGAAGTCAGCCATGTGTTCTACATGACTAACGTTTTCAAATGATACCCATATTGCTTATATTTTGGAATAAATCCAGGCTACTTAACATGCGTGACAAATCAAGTTATGACATTTGACCCCCATCGCCCCTTTCCAAGGAGTTCCCACTACAAAATGAAATTTGGTCAGTATGTTGCCCGTAATGCTGCCTTTTTTTGTGCACGAATTTAAAACAACCAAAAAGATGTAATGTGCTTGAAAAGTCAAAACACTGTTAGTAAAAGTAGTTAGTGAGGCCAAATTTACAAATTTGACCTCACAAGGTCAACGTTCATGGAAACGCATTCCTTGGTTGTTTCTCTTTTTAATGATTACAGTTTTCCTTTTATAGCTTTTTTGGTCATGGGGATATCGTGGCATGCGTAGTTGGTTGTCGGCCTTGACTTCACATTTTCCATAACCTGTATCTCGTGACCTCTTGATCTCATGACTTTACAAAGCTCGAAATCGGAATCAGGGTCCAGAACAATCCCTCATACCAATTTCAAAGGAAATCTGGTAGAGTGGTGAACTTTTCTGCCCTTACCGTGGTCATCTGTCCGAGAATCGGCCCTATATGAACCCACAAAACTTTTGTCGAATCGTAATGAGTAGTTTCTTAAGGACTCAAGTTGCCTGGGTAAAACGAATACGACAAGGCGATCCAGCTTCGAGCTTCTTATTGAACTTCGCTATAGAAGTATTATGCAAGATGTTGAAAGGCTCGCAGAGATGGGCATCGACATCGAGCAAGACGAGGTACGAGTATCCCAGTCTGCGGATGGTACCGTTATCCATTTCAATGTTAGTTGTAGTGAAAACATACACGCAACATGCACACTTGGGTGTTCTACGGTGCACAAAAGAAAACTGAGGAAAATGGGTAAAACCTTTTTCACGTAACCATGCAATACGCAATTTCATGTAATCAGTTTTAGAGTTGTTTAGTGGTATGTTGGTCAGGATTCCTTAAAATATACCAACCTTCCGTTGAAGAGGCGCTTTCCGAGAATATCAGGTTTTCCAGGTGTACGAAATTCAAGACGTCAAAGATGAGTAACTGGGAAAGAGCTGGGTTGCACTTTATAGTCGATTTCTTCTGTCTCCATGAGGGGCGATTTTAAACTATTCAGAAGTTATGTGCACTGCATCGCCTAAGCATTTCATTTCTCTATTATGAAGGCTTAATCCGAAGCATACGGCGGTAAATTAAAGACGGCAATACGGTGAAGCAGATGAAGCTCATTTCCTGTAGGGCGTTTCCATATAAACATCCTACAAAACACTTCCTCTTTTGGTAAAGTTGTTTATTACAAAACGGTGAAAAAAGAAGCTCAGAAATACACAAAACAACCCTTTCTCTAGAAAGTAAACTGAAATGAGACATCGGGAATTATCGAGGCGCTGCGAAGTGTAGCGTTATGAAAGCAACTAGATCTGTTCGCCTTAGGTCGCCGCACTACAGAACTGTGAACCGAATTCTGACCACTAATCGTTTCATATGTTTTCCTGATCAGTGAAACGAGGACGTTTGCAGATTGTATAAAACTAGTTGTAAAATGCTGACACATTTCTTTTGGCAATGTCGAATTGCTAAGAGTTTTGTGAAGAACATGTTATTTTCAAAATGTACGTGCTGAAAATAAACGTATAACTTCTGTCGACAGGTCCATTACAACAGGTACTGACAAGCCTTTTTACTCTTCCTAGCACAAATGTACGCCAACCCTGGAGCACCCAAACAGCCCGATACGAAATGGGGCGGAAATGGAGGGAGTAATTTTTGACGGAAATGGCGAAATATGGCAACGTAATGACTAGGCGCTTTTTACGTTGATGCATTCGCCTGTGTCACACGGCGTCCCTCGGCCAGGGCACATAAAGATGAGATCATCAAGCGATACATGTCCATCGGAAATAGTTCATACTGGTTGTTCTCTTGACTGATTTCGTTGAGGACTGATAATAACGTAACCCTTTGAAAAATGTTAATATCCAAGGCATTGTTTCCGACGATGAACATTCTGCATGTTATACTGAAATGACGGCAAAATATGGTATTGTAGCGAACGTTTGACGTGCCGCCAGAGTGGCGAAGGCAGCATGACACTATCCTGACCAGCTGCCAGCTTACCTGCCGGTCATATATCTCGAGCAGGGACAACTCAGATCTGTCTTGCCATAGAGGTGTGATTTGCGCAATCCGGTTAACCGAGCTACCGATCACGATTGCTCACTTCAGAAGAACAAAACAGTAAACGCTGTGTAAAGAGAAGGTATGATTGTAGTATTTACATCTTTTAATCAGGCAAGTTATGTGCGCATAGAAGTGAACATATGACGGAAGCAAAGCTCATCTTGAAATAAAGCGAGCTATGTTTGCACATCAAATAAGCAGCATATTTGCAAAAGTCAAACCGGGTCAGCTCACGTGAAATGATCATGCCATGCCACATTTGCAAGTAACGTCCTTGCCAACTATTAGTGCTTCCAAAGCCATAAATTGCCGCGCACAAAAATTCCATGACTGGAATGCAACAAATTATTTTCGGTTGCGGCCTGCTGATACAACAAACATGGCCTTCGTATCGGTAGCTCAGCTGGTAGGGCATCTCTCACCGTTCCCCACCCTGGCAAAGTGTCGCCTTAGAGTCGCCTCGTCGCTCGCTATTTCTCCCACAAGTCCTCGACAACTGACCCATGGAAGGAGACACATTGGCTATCGCGCGCCCATGTCGTTCATGTCGGCACGTTGAACTTTCGCTTCCAAATCATGGCATGAACCTTGAATTGCTTGATCCGGCACAGGGTTTAGAGTGGGTGCAACAAAGACTGCTTAGCCCGAACTTCGATCTTAAAGCACCTTGGATCAAAGTACTGAACAAATAATAAGGCAAATAACATGGTATTAAGAGAACCAATGCATATGAGCAGAGTCCCAAACTACCTAATTAGACCAAGAACCTCACCGAAAAACCTAAAATGACAGAAAGTTTACATGGCTTGAGGTCAATGACCTTGACATCTCTGGAAGATATCATACAGCAAGATTATTGTATCTAGAACTTTATGATGCTAATGTGGCAAGTTTCATGTCAATCAATGCATTTCAAAAAAACTATGCCACCTTATTTTTGGGGATTTCTCAGAAAGCATCGCTTTTTGTCCTTTCTCAGGCCAGTGAGCTGGGGTGACCTGGAGTTCAACGAATTTAAAGAAAGTGCTAAAGGATGAAATGAAGAGATATGCAAGGTATCGTGTTTCTTAACCTGTGCTTTTTTATTTTTTACCCATTTTCATGATTCATTGTGGTTTTTCATGGTATTTATTGGTATTTATATATACTGGTATTTCATGTCCATAGGCAGGATTCGCCTGAAGTTCATGGGTGGGGGTGACTCGCCCCCACAAGACTTAAGGTTCGTTACCTTGATCATTGGTCAGTTACCTCTGAACGTAATGACGTAAAATGGGCATGAAATATCTAGCGTGGTTTGAAAGGCATTTATCAAAATTCCAGGTCAATCGGAGCAGCCGTTAACGGTCAACTCGTGATAAGCCTCGATGGGTTGCACCAACTCTCCGTTCCGTCGAGGATTGAAAATGACATGGCAGAGAGTTTTCAATACAATGCGGCATAATGGCAGTTTCGCTCGTAAATTTCCCTCCCATGGCTCGTGTTTGGTTAAAACTAATGAGAAATGCAAGCAATATAGATTATCCACACAGAGTACATTTGCCCAGCCTCTGTCACTTATGTTTCATGTAGATCCGTGGCGACCTACGTGAAATCCATTGTCCTTGCAGTGATGGCGTTGACGAGGCTACCATATACATGTACAACCATGGATATTTTATGTCTCCAAATGAAGCAAGTGTGTTTAAGGTGTGCTGATGCTAAATGAGCTGGCATATGTAAAGAGCGAACACATTTTTTCGTTCATTTAAACTGAGGATAGTTGAACCTGTTCATCACATCCTGACAGACGTTCTCAGTCATCCTGATGTCCTTCAAGCTGAGGACTGTTTTCCACCGATGTGGGTCAAAGTCATCTGACCTCTTCGTCCCATACTTATGCTTTGTGGAGCCCTTTCCCGTTACATAGTGCTCCTCCTTGTACTTGCTCAGCCACTCATCGGAGAACGGCACGTCCATGAAGCGGTGCAGCCTCCGAACCTCCTTCAGGCTGGTGCTGTTGTTCACCAGGTCCTCGTATCTCACAGCCGTGTACCTGCAATGGAGAGCGCACATAGGGCTCAAAATTTAGCCGTACTCTGCTTAGGATTTATCTTGCTGAGGAACAGGACTGTTTGTTGCCTCAGTTGTCGGCTGCCGCGTCACTGCAGACATTTTAAAACCACGGACGGAAAAAATTTGATATAACTGGATAGTAACTAGACAGCCAACTCATGTATGATCTGTACACCAAAGAAACACACAATGGCATGCAAAGAAAGGTTTTAAAAACCAAATATGGCACCGTGGTTTGGATAAGACATGCAGATTTAGTAGTCGGGATCCAACTCCGTGCTCACGCTCTTGGCAGCATTTCGATGTCACCTGGAGGGGCTGAAGGGCTTCAGTTCGTCCAGGAGCGCCAGATCTTGGCGCACCTCATTACAGAACATCGCTGAACTGTTGAACGGCCCCCACTTCACTCCTGGAGACGATGGCGGCCCGCGGGTCACGCACCAGCTGAATCACCTGGCCGGCAAAATCAGACGAAGGCCTAGTGGCCTCTGACCATCCCGCTATGCCTTCCTGTGAATCCAGCTCAAGCACTTATGTACGCAACGCGCAGCCAACTTTGTCGGCAACGAAGAGTGCTTAACCCGTCCCCGACTGGGGGGGGCAGTTGACTGCCCCCCCTGAGGTTTTTCTAGGATTGCGAGAGAACCAGCAAACACAGAGTCACAAAACTTTGTGTACCTTTTGCTCCATCAATTTTACGTCTCGTGTCAAAA
Organism: Capitulum mitella; assembly: GCA_030062745.1. Classification (NCBI taxonomy): domain Eukaryota; kingdom Metazoa; phylum Arthropoda; class Thecostraca; order Pollicipedomorpha; family Pollicipedidae; genus Capitulum; species Capitulum mitella. Next base: position 19,942,700 of record CP099847.1, on the reverse strand, counting down.
TTTTGATCTCAGGTCAGGTCAGGTGCCTGACCTAGACCAGGTCAAACAGACCTAAGTCCAAAAAAGTTTAGCTCCCTCTAACTTTTTCGCAAAACAAGATATCTCAATAATTTTTTCAGGGATTGGTGATCGTGATAGATGCAACAAATCTGCTATCTCGGATTTTTCGGAATTTTCCGGGTCATTGACCTAAGGTCAATCCCATTTTTAAGACATATCGCGTTTTTTTTCTAAAATTGACGGAATATTTCATCACATTTTTAGTGTGGAGTGAAGCAGACATCTAGTTACCGTCATTGGGCAAAGTATCAGTGACTTCCAGCCATTGACCTGAGGTCAGGTCACGAATAACTGAAGTGGGCCAAAATGTACCGCCGTCAAAATCGACCATAAATTACTCGGAATGGGTAGAAAATGGCAGAAGTAGCTTGCACAGATGTAAGCAATATCAGGAATCTCAAAAAGTTCGAAAAAGTAGCATATTTTGCAAATAAACAGGCTCTCGCGAATAAAGCTCCGCCAACTTTGTAGATTGGCAACTAATGAATTTTTCCAAAATTTAAGCATGAGAAACCATCACAAGAACCACAAAGATCAATAAAATTTACATAGATTGTGTTTTTTCGCGAAAATAAAGAAACGCTAAAATTAGTTCCCGTCAATTTGGTACAGCATACGGCAGCGGCGCACAGTGACGCCTGACGGGAGAATTACGGTGTCTTTAACTCAACGTTTCGGCGTATATATTGAACAAATCTGGGGAAATTAGACGTGTATCGGCATCCGCGGACATTTACTTGCGCGCTGGTGCCTTTACCTATGCGTTATTAGTCACAGCCCTTGAGATTCAGGCCATTTCTCGGTCTCGTGCAGTCGGCTATGAGAAAACATATATAGGGCGTAAATTGGCTTACATATTATCTAAAACTAAAAATGAGACCAGTTTCGAGCTCTACTCATGACGGGCTTTCCAACGGTATGCTTATTTTTACCGTGCGACCAACCGTTCGTGAGTTAGAGGGGGGGCAGTCAACTGCCCCCGCCCCAGTCGACGGCGTTCGGGACGGACCGACGGTCGTGCGCGGGTTAATGCGGTTCTTGGATGCTGTTACTTCCATACAGATGCCCATAGTCTGGTGGAGCCTGCTCGAAATTGCGCTGAAGAGAAATCGTGACAACTTTGCAAGCCTGCACGACAGAGCAAACCGTAGGCCTATACTTTACCGCGGCCTGAAATTCAACCGCCGTGACATTTGTCAGATCATCCTCGATGCCGGGGATAGTAAGCTTGGCTGACTCCAACAACCTGACGAACGCATGCAGCTACACTGCGCCCGGATTAGTCCACAACGTCACGTCGAGCCAGGCCTTGGAACCCAACACGGCAAGTCTGAGCCGGGCTCTGGGACCCCACACGTCGAGTCTGAGCCGGACTCTGCGACCTCACACGTCGAGTCTGAGCCGGACTCTGGGACCTCACACGTCGAGTCTGAGCCAGACTCTGGGACCTCACACGGCGAGTCTGAGTCGGACGCTGGGACTGTCAACTCGACGACGGCTCACCTTGAGGCCGGGGTTGAGCGCCAGCACGCGACGAACGGTGTCGCCTCGGATACGGATGAGCTTGGCTACCATTGGAGACTGTTTGCATGTGGTCTGGTTGAAGCGGACTCGGTTGACGAACTTGTAGCTGGCCACCATGGAGATGAGGAGTGGGTCGCACCGGAACAGCGACGTCAAGAAGTTCGACGCCGATGACTGCATCTCGACCGTTTTGAACACCAGCTTCTGGACATCGGGGACGCTTGTGTTCGAATTCGGCATCGGATTTTGCAACAGTCTCCAAGTACGTCGCCGCCAATACAATGAGCTGCACGTACTCATTCATATTATGTTGTGGGTGCAATCATTTGAGGTCAACAAACGCCAAATGAGCAAACGTTTATGTATCACGAACTAATACAAATGTGGAGGTGAAAACAAAGATGAACGATTTGTTGCAACGTTTCCAGACCATCCGAAGTATTGTTAAACTATTTAACTAGCGCAAGATCATGTCGAGCTATGACAGGTCATGTCAAGTTAAAAAGTGCATGGGTGTCAACCGATTGGTTGGTTGGTTATTGGGGCTTAGGGGCGCACCGACTACAGGGTCATTCGGCGCAGGGTCATTCGATGTCAACCGAGACAGCCGAGACGTTCATCATTCATAACAAGGAACGAATCAGTAGGCAGTTGCATTTCCGCTCTCGTGACATAAAGCTGTGAAGTCGCTGGCCTTGTACTCAACGAACCTTTTGTAGAACAGTTTGTTTTGGTCCTTCAGAAGGAGTAGAAACGTTTGTACCCCGGCGCGATACAATGAATGATATCTGGCTTTATTTCTGGCAGAATTACAGAAAGGTATTAGTTGTTCATTGGAGTGACTGTTCTGTTTGCGATCTTTGCTTTCTAGTAATCTTTCTACTTTTTATTTTCTTTATTTTATTTTTATTTCTTTACTTTTTACATATATATTTTATTATCATTTATTCTTTATTTGATTATTACTTTCTACTAATCCCAGGCGCAAGTTTAAACTTTTCTGGTATACCTTTGTTTAACAGAGAATACCTCAGCAAGCTCACAAAACATGTTTCCCATTTTTGGCGTAAAAACATATGCAAGAACATCACACGACAATTTTAAGCTTCTACCTTTATGCGCCTTTTAGCTTACTAGGTGCGGAAAATCGCGGGCGAGGGGCGCTTTCAGAAATTGACCAGATGTCCAGGTGAAACGGCTATTAGCCGTGTCCAGCTTTCCAACAGTGTGTTTATTTTTGTCGTACGACCAACTGTTTGTGAGTTAGAGGACGGGGTCAACCGTCCCCCCAGTCGGGCGTGATCGCCGCCGACCCACGTGGTCGGGCATGACCACGGGTTAAGGGCGAGGCCGAAGGTCGCGTGAGCCTTGCCTGGACTAGCAGTGAAAACCCCAGTTGCGCAGTCTGACCCGGCCCGGCTACGATGCTTTCTAGAATCTAAGAACTTCGCAACCCCTGGCTACTAAGTCATGATGTTTTACTACAAGATAGGTTAATTCTTTATACTTCCACGCATTCGCATTTGCAAATATGTTTGCTTGTAAGCTCTTTCTTGGACATTCTATTCTGGGAGTAATGCTTTCACTCTCAGGCCTTTTTTCCACGATCAATAACGTAGCGCGTGCTGTTAAACCTCAACTGGTAATTCTTAGATGTAAAATACTGAAATACATCAATAGAGATAATTTTGTATTGTGAAACACATAAACCAAAAGTAATGATACTAGGAGCAACCAAGCAGAAATTTGTATCTTGTGTATTGATATAATGTGTATCTGACAGGAAATAAGCAGTAATATATTCATAATAATAGTACTCACTCGCCATGGGTCCCGCAAGGTGGCTCACCGGTTCCGCCTGCCATTTCGGAACGGTTCGAGATACAATCATGAAAGTTGGTCACTGTTCCAAACATTTTTTTCACGTACCAGGTGAAAAATTCCAGTTAGTAGCCTTATCAATGGCGAGTCCAGGAGGACTTTTTTGGTCGCATGTTCGCCCGTTTCTCGTCACTTTCGAGGCAGGGCACCCGACGGCCCTATTCCATGTAATGAGAATTGGGTCGCCATTTTTGGCGTAACATCTGTACATGTGATGCCTTATGAAATATCTGTTTCATTTCATGAACGCAGACGCCAATGCAGGGGAGAAAAAGGGGCACTCAAGATAATGCAGTCGGCAAAATACCTTATATACATTGTAAAATCAAGGAGAGATATAACATTTCATACGCCGTATTCATCTATTTGCTTATTTCTAAATGTAAAGAGAGTATGATGACAGCAGGGATGGGCCCAGGGGACCAAAAATGAGAACAGAGCAGGCCATCTCACGAACCTAACAGCCATATAACGCGATTCTAAGGCGTATTTGGACTGGCCTCCGACTTTAGGTCAATCAATATACCTTTTAACATATGGTTTATGATGCATGTTGTCAGGAATGGGTTCCAGGGAACCCTTCTTCGGGCCCACACATCGTGTCAGACACCAGAATAGCGTTCTTAACATTGTAAATAAGACTGGTGAGTGCGCAAGAAAAAAAATCTTTGGCCTCCTTTTTAAATGGTGCTGGCATGGCCATCGATACCTACTATTTCTACGAAAAAAAAACCATTTTGGTTCACAACGACTGTTTTAAGTTAGTTTAAGATCTCAAGAACATGCAAAAACAACCAGGCAAGAAATTTTTGTTTCTAAAAAAATAACAAAAAAAAACAAATTTTGTCCCTTCCCCGCAATGCGGGGTTCCTGGCTACGCCACTGATGTATGCTGTAGTTTATACCACCACGTCAACATAATATCAGACTATCATATTTCGGACGTATGTGGAGACAATATACACACTAATGTAGACGCTTCCGAATCAAAAGCAAATCATCAAAGCGCAAGACCCCATCATTTCCTGGTACGCCCCTGTGGGCCCGTTCTGATTTTTACGCTCCAAAACATAGAAAAGGGTCACAGTGGCTCATTTTGGATTCTTTCAGACGGAAAAATTCGCAAAATTACAAAGGAAGAATACCCTGTACATTGATCGTCTCCGGTAGAGTACCTAGGTCAGCAAATGATAAGCGTTTGAAGACATTTTGACCTTAAAAATGTTTTCGATCCTTGTCGCCTGATTTTCATTTATTGTTGGTGGAAAACTTTACCAATAAAATCAAATCCAATGATGACAAATAAACATGCCACAAAACTTCTTTTTGGTTCGTGGCACAGCCATTGAACCTTTGTCGGATTCTGAAGCAGGTGAAATTTTAGGATTAGGTCGCAAACGTTAGTTCCACAGATATGGAGTGGGGCCGAATAAGCCTCCCAAGCGAAAATGAGCCCTAAAATGCAGGTCCTGAAACAGGGTTAATATTACGTGAATAATGCACGGCTCCGAGGGCGATAGGATGGAATATGGGCCGTCGCGACGTCACTATAGCGAAGCGAAGGAGCAGACAAAGATAGGTACTGTCGCCCGTAGCGAAGCTGAGGGTGACAGTGCCTATACTTTTGTCTGCTCCTTCGAGCTATAGTGATGTCACAACGGTCGATATTCTGCCCTATTGAAGAGGAGAAGAGCATTATTCATTTTACTAGGCCATGCCTCGCTGCGGCATCCCAGTTTCCCACCTGCTAACTTGGTTCCTGAGAAGCCTCTGTCATAGTGTGTCGCGCCGCCGCCGGTCTCTGTCCCCGTACCCCAATCATCATGCCATCTGTCCTGTCCCTCGTCCGCCGTTTTGCTGCGCTGTCTTGGTCCCCTGTCGCAGTCCCGTGCCCCATTCCTGATCCCCAGACGCGGTCCTCTGTCCAGGTCCCCCATCCCCATCCCTGCTCCCTTGTCTCCGTCCGCGATCCTCTCCCCAGTCTCCATTCTAGGCTGGCGGTTCCTCGGCGTTTGCGCGGGATTCTAGACGTCATCCTGTTTTAATAAAGAAAGAATTTTGAAAAAATCGGTCTGTAAAAAACAAACTTATAAGACCAGGAACGAAATGCTTTGTGGCCTGGTGACGTCACAGGGCTGTCATATTTTTTGGTAGCTTGCTGTGCACAAACCTTGAATTTTGGTATTCATTCAGTCTCATGTCGTCGGTTGAATTCTCTGCCAACGGGTGTGCATGATGTTCTTGGGCTCCTCCGACTGCGGAGATATTTTATTCTTTGATGTACTTCCGGACCCTGCAAGTCTCTGGGCCGCCGTCCTGGTTTTATATACCGGCAACCTCTGAGTGTTTTTTTTTGTAGCCTGTCCCAATTTCATTCTGTTTCCAGGGTCCCATGGTGCCGTCCGTGGTCCCCTGTCCCGGCATCTAGTTCCCATACCCCAATCATATCTGCTGTCCCGTCCCTGGTCCGTTCTTTTGGTCCGTTCTCATGGCCCGCCGTCTTGGTCCTCTGACACTGTCCTTGTCCCCATCCTTGGCCCCTGTCGCGATCTCCTTGGTCCGCCGCCTTGCTCCTCTGTCATGGTTCCTGTACCCTATTCCTGCTCCTCTGTCCCCGACCAGGGACAAGGGAGTCTGTCAGGGGAGGGACAGGGGAACCTGGCCAGTCTTGATGTTCTGTCGCCGAGGTACTGCTCAGCACATGACTGATTCGTTTCAGCTGTTCTGAAACCTGCCGTGTGTAGTGTTCCAGGGACGCGATGGACTTGTGTCCGCTGGTCTGCTGGATGTGGCAGCCCTCTGTGCCAGCCTTGTTTGGCTTGGTGACTGCAGTCGGGCGCAGCGCAAATCAAATAATAAATCAAAACGCGATACTGGTCGGATTTGACCGGCCATGCCCATATCTGAAAGGCATACTCACCGGCGAAAAATCATGGATTGGTTTCATTTCTAAAGCTTGTGCTGTATATCAATGACAACAGTCAACAATAATAAAAGACAAATTGTACCACGTGACTATTGCGTCACAGCCAGGCGACAGGGCGGAATATCGGCCGAGGAAAAACTGCCTCAGTCATTTAATAAAAAGGTTGTATAAAATGTCTTAAAAGAGTAGTGTTTTCATTTAAAATCTTTTGTAAAAATGTGGTTCGAAATTTAAACTATACCAATGGGATTTTCCAGACTGATCCAACTTTCGACTTAGATCGCCGATTTCCAGTCCATGCGCTTCGTCGTGTTCAAACAACACCTCGGCTGACGAGAAATGGGAAAAATATCCTTCCAAGGAAACCCTCGTGGCACCAGTATCTTTACCTCCAAGAAAGCGTTGTGTGAGCACCAGGTGATAGCCACCTCGGCTGCACTACGTGATGACCACCATTAATAAGGCCGCTCAATGCCTCGTCAGCTGGAGGGATATGGACGGACAGAACGACTCACCCCAACAACTTTGCGGCCGGTTACATCGAACGGATACGGGCGGGGACTTCGCCATGTTACCAGAGCATCTGGAACTCCCTGGGCGGACATATCAATGAGTGACGCTTTTGCGCCCGCCGATACAGTGACATGCAATGTGAACGCACTTCGCAATGAGGATGACGCGTGCTTTTTACGAGCTGGAGAAAAATATATTTCCATACCTACCGTTTGGCAAAATAAGAATGTTGTCAGTGCACATCAATAACTGATGTCAGTTTTGCAGCTAAATCGAACAACGGCATTGTTCCCAGGTTCCTGTTTATTTAGTTTTAATCTGGCCACCATGCATGTGTGAAGTTTGGACACCGGTATCTGATTAAAACGTGATATCGCGGTAGCAAAATGTCATCTTGAAACACCTTGTTGGCATGGCACATGCTGCTACATGTCACCACGTTACACTCGCTGAGGTACGTTCCATCATAATTCTTCTGCACCTTTTCCTTTCTCAGCAGGGGGTGCCATGACTGAAAGTTATGTTGTTTTCCATCGATTTCGCCGTTAACGTATAAGGTTTTGTGTGTCGCTTGAACGGTGGATCGGTGACGGTCACTGATTCCTTTGTCACCGATTCCTAAGTGACGACGCAGACCAGAAAAAATGTAATGGCGTGTATCATATGCAGTCATATGATACACCTATGATCATATATGCAATCATATGATATGATCATATCATATGCAAAAGCTGAAGCACATTACTTTGGCTCATAGCAATGGTTTCTATACCCACTTAAAGTACTTAATTTGCATAGGATATACTCAAGATGTATGCCAAGTATATCTAATCATGGTGCTACATAGCTTTAGCCGTAAGCCTAGCAAAGGCTTACGGCTTTATGTAGTAAGCATGCATCGTTGAATAAAACCGAAATCCTACACCCAACCATGAACTTTCGGGAGCGCAAACCCCTTCTGTTGGTAACCCTAATGGTTCATAATTCCTGATGTGCAAAGCTCCTAATGGTGCATAACTGCTATGTTGAAAACCATTGGTTTTGGCTAAGGATGCAGACCGGATCGGAGTTTTTGCGATCCGGCCGGATACCGGATATGCCGGATCGGGGTGCCGGATATCCGGCCGAATACAGGATATTGTGATTACCTATTTTTCTTTAGTATTTTTACTGAAAAAAATGAAACAAAAAGGACTGAATAAAAAAAGAAAAATAATAAAAACTGAAAACATCAAAACTGCTAACATTTTGTGAATAATTCCTAGTGCATACACTTACTGTAAAGTTTCCATAGGTTTCCTGATAAATAAATACATAAATAAATAAAGAACGCAACAATCATAGCGGAGCTCACCATCTCTCACTGCAGGCAAAGGTATCGGTGTAGACACGATTCCAAAATTGCGGAGGAGGGACAAGCTGGCTGCAGTCCACCAGGTACAGGTAGGGCGAGGAGTAAAAATGGCGTTTCCGGGCGTTGGATAACAACGCACGGTTGAAAGGCCTTTGTTGGATTTCAAAGTTTAAGATACTGTATCGTCAAGGGGAAATGCCTATTTGATGAGTCAAAATTTACGGCGACGAATCACTTCTGAAAACTGCGAGGGGCATGTTCCCCGCAGCCTCAGCAGAGATTACATCCATTGGCAAAGACTCCAGAACATGCAGAATGTCATTATAGCGCCTTCGTACAAAGCATACCTGGCTTGATAGGCATTCGTTACGATTACTAAGGTATGTCTCTTGAAGTATATTGTCCCGTGATGCATTTGTATCAGAGAATTGGGAGAAGACAAAAAATGTTTGGAAAATAGAAAGATAATACACCACAAAATGGGCTGCTGAGCACATACTGATTATTGTTTCACAGCTTTGCGCTTAAGTCCCATTCTTGCAAAATATTCCTCAACCCTTCCGAGCGAAGACGGAAAAGTGGTGCTCTAAACAGTCCTTGGAGATGCCAGTTACATCGGCAGTCTAATGTAACAAGGCACATTTCTCCTGAAACGGTTTTGTACGCAGACATTAGAACAACTTCTTGACCGCATACCGACAGTCTAAATATCTCGGAATATCCGGCCTGATTACAGAAATATCCGGCCGGACACCGGACACCGGATAATCTCTAATATTCGCCCGGATATCCGGCCGAGCCAGATATCTGGTGCATCGCCAGTTTTGGCTATTTACGGATAGATGAACTGGCAACGGGGCTGGCACGGTGGCTGGCACGCTAAGCGAATCGGTGGCACATGATGGCTTCTTCGCTGAATGGAAGCATTGACGAGTACGGTGACGGTGACTGGTGAATATGCGGGAAGATTTCGGCAGTTTCTTGCGGCAAACTCTATTCTTGTTCTTTTACGCCTAAGAAACGTGCTGTTTTCCTCAGCGTGTGCGGATCCCGAGTGTGTTCGGTGCTGCGGAGTGTCTGTGTGCCAGCTCTACCCGCCACGAAAACCCACGAGGAGCTGGCTGACGCCGTCTTGGGGCATTTTGCGCAGAGAGCGACGGCTGTTGTGTCGCGGTGCAGGGTTAACCGGGCGATGCAGCAGGGACGGACGGTTTACGGGTTTCAAGCGGAACTGCGGCAGATCGCGAAGGACAGCGCACACACCACCTTGCATGAGCAGCCGCAGTACCGTTTTGTGTGAGGGTTGAACAGCTGCTCAAACGACTGCCTGAAGAAGGAGGATAATCTGTTGGTGGAATCAGCCGTGAAGGTAGTGACTGCGATGGAGATCGCTGCCGCCGATATGCAGGAAGTCGGTGCTGTGCGCTGGGAAGCGGTCAGCGAGGAACCGCTCCACGCCGTAAACGCTGCGGCGCCGCCGCCGGCAGGGCTGAGGAGACGACCCATTCAATCCACTCCCTGGCCGGCCTTCTCCAGTTAGGCAGAGGCAGACATTGCCCATGGCAGCCGTCCCGGCGTCTCAGCTGGCGGCGCCGGCGCTTCTTCCGTGCTTTGCGGGCGCCGGGATTACCTGCCTCTGGGCCAGGAGTGTCAATTTGTTTTCTTGTGTGTGGGGCCTCTCCCCCAACGTCGATACGGACCCCCCGATGTTGGGTTGAGTTCCCAAAATATTTTTTTGCCGGTTTTGAAGCAAATGGGGATAAATGCAGTTTTTTTAAATGCTTAGTAGTAACAAAAAGCTCATAAATTTTTGTTGGTCAAAATAATGTGAGCTGAGGGATTATTTTAAATAATAATGCCTCAAATAATCTCAAGAGATTATTGTAGCCTAATAATCCCCTGAAAAGTAGCACGGCTGCGGAGTGGTCGGTTTCTGCAATTTTCAGGTAAGAATACAATGCGCTCTTCGTTTCCGTTTTCTTGGTGCTGCTTGTTGGCCTGCCGCTGCGTAAGCGGCCGTGCGCGTGGGACCGTGCCACCGAGCGTGCCGTCGCTGCGGTGGCCGGTGCCTTCCGAACGGCTCGGTTTCGCTGGAAGATCCTCCGCCCCGCCGATCGCCTTCGGAAGTTATGTACAAATTGATGAGGCGGTCAATTCTGGTCCTGCACCCATACAGTGAGAGACGGGGGGCGAGACGTAAGGCAGGCGTGAGAAGGAAGGAGGGCATTCTGGAGGGCTGACATTGTAACAGGCGTGTCCGGGGGCCTTTTTAACTCGGTCCCACTCCCCTTTGGATATCTATATCGTCTCACGTCCCCTCCCCCTTCCAAAAAAGAGCATGTTTAGTCGTCAGGCGGACAATGTTTTAAACCATTTTATTTAAGTGTAGGCCGGCACAGACTGCTTATTTGGAAATGAATTATATAAAATTTTAAAACTGGTTTATTTTAAAATGACGTAACTAAATTTGTAATACACCGCGACGAATGCAAACCGGCTGTGACGCACGTTGGGCACGTTTTCACAAGCATGCCCATCTCTGGTGACAACTCTTCGCCAGCTCCAGCGACCTGCCTTGTCGAACACCCATTGCAAACGTCTTCGGTTGAGACTTTCGTCCATAAGCCCAACTTTTCTCTCGTCCAATTTAATTCAGCCCTGCCGGCCTTTTCACCTGGTCACATGATCCAGCATCATGCAAATGGCTGCTGGGGTCCTTCTGGGCTACCGGCGAACCAGAGATCCTTAGGGTTACTCGCCCGTGATTCCTTTTTCTGGGCTGCCGTGGCCGCGGCTAGCCCAGTCCTTGCTCGGGACTTTTGACTACTGACCAATTCGGTCGGAGCCTTTCGACCTGCCGGCCTACGTCCCGGTCTTATAGCCGTGCACGGTCCATTCGCCCAGGTCCGGACAGCTGCTTGACACTCCGGTGACTTGCGCGGAGAAAGAATTTAACGAAACATGCGTTAGATGGCAGCTCCTTACATCAGCGCCGCCGGGGTCCCCCGGGCCTCCGGTCAGCCCGAGACCCTGAGAGCTCCTCGCGCCCGCTCCACGCCGGCCTACGCTGCAGTCTTACGATTGTCCACGGACCCTTTGACCGGGTTCAGACGACACTGTGACGCTCCTTGTCACCTGCGATTAAAGTTTATTTTCGACTACCTACGCCGTATGAATTGGCCTTCTGCCCGGAATCAAAATGGAAATTTTTAAACTGAATTTGATTCGATTTGTACTAAATTCGATAACACCACCGACTGTTATCGAACGTCTTCGCGTAAGAAGTGAAGCCACAGGTCCCAGCCTCATTGCGCGCGGGTCTTGTTTATTTTGTAGTGTCGACGCCAGCGTTTCAGACGCCGTCTGTACTAGTAACTGGTCGGCGCTCGGCCCACTTCGAGGTCGCCTGGCAAGGTATGCCGGTGGCCCGGCGGCGGTAGCGGCTGGCCGCTCCGGCGCATAATGGCGTTGTTTTACCCGTCATTTTCCCGCTGCGAGCACCAGGCAGCGGTACCGCTGGAGGGCGGAGGCTCGTCAGTTCACTGCGGCGGCCGGGCGGAGGGCAGGGACCTGGCTGCGGCCGGGCGGCGGCGCCCGCTCAGACCCATCTCTGCCGGCCGCGGCAGGCCGCGCCCACGCGTTATACGCGCACCACGGCTCGGCGTGCGGCGCCCACTGACCCAGGCCAGGGCTGACTCCACCGGCGGCCGGTGCTATGTCTGGCCGGCTGCCAACCCGCTGGCGGACCCGCAGGAGTTTTCTGACGGCACCCGGGTTTGGCTGCCTCAGCAGGTTTCCACCTTTCGGTGCAACTGCCTCGGTCGTCGGGACCCTTCCTGGTTTTGAACGTGTGCATTTACGGACGGCCTTGGGTGTTGATCAGCCACAACGCAATCCTTTGGGTCGTCTCTTGCGGTCAGTCAGCCTCCTCCCCGTCTCTCTTTCGGCACAACTATTTCGGTGCAAAAAAAAAACGGCTTCATGACTGGCGGCTCGTTTGTTCTTCTGTCCGAGTCCCACCCAGGATTCGGCCCCTGTGGCTTTGGCTGCTGGAGCGGATGCAGGCCCCACTGCAGCAGCTCCATCATGCAACGATCAAACTGGAGTACACACAGGGCCCGGTAGGGCCACTTGCATTGCATGCAGTTGCAAAGCAGTATCGGCGTGTCTTCGCCGGTTTCATCGTACTCCGGAGACTGTCTCGGAGACGTCGGTTCCACCGAAGTTCTACAAACCGCGGCCCTTGCCTCTGGCTTTACTTCCACACCTAAATGCGGAGAAGGACAGGCAAATCGAGCGGGGCATTCGGTAGCCGGCGAAGACTTCTGACTGGGCGGCGCCCGTTGTCGCCGTACTACAAAGTGACGAGTTCTGTTGCGATGTGTGGCAGTTACGACCTGACGGTGAACAGAACTTTCCGGGTCGAGCAAAACCCGCTTCAGCGCATCGATGAGCTTCTCACCGACCTCGCAGGAGGCCAGAAGTTCACGCGCCTGAATCCCAAAGAGGCGTACCTGCTGGTGCCTCTGGATAAGAACAGCCAGCGCTGTATCGTCATCAACACCCACCGCGGCCTGATGGCGGCCATTCGTCTGGTGTATGGAATGTCGTCAGCTTCGACGACGTTCCAGTGGATGATGGAGCAGCTGTTGGCGGGCCTGTCGCACGTGGCCGTCTTCCTGGACGACGTGTGCATCACCCAACGGGCGACGAGGAGCACCGGCACAACGTGGAGGCGGTGCTACAGTGCCTCGCAGACGCGGGTCTGAGGCTGAACCCCGCAAGTGTCAGTGGATGGTGCCAGAAGTGGAGTACCATGGGCATCGGTAGGATCAAAGTGGCATCAGTTCCGCGACAGAGAAAAGTGCGGACGAAGCTGGAAGCGTCACAGCCCGTGGACGACGAGCTAAGTCCTGTCCTGAGCTTCTGATGTACTACCTGAAGTTGATGGGCAATCCCACCACCGTAGCGTCGCCGCTGTATCAGCTGCTGAAGGCGGGCCAGCCGTGGCGCTGGGGACTGGCGGAGCAGGAGGCGTTTTCTTGCAGAAAACAACTGTTGGTGCAGGCGCCATGCCACGCTCACTACGATGTGACTGCACCCCTGGTCCTTTCTGTTGCTGCCAGTCCTTACGACCTAGGGAGAGCTCCTGCCTATCACAGACGCTTCTGGTGTAGAGTAACCCGTGGAATACTCTTCCCAGAGCCTGACCGTGCGGGAGGCCATCCGCAGCGAGCTCGACAAGGAAGGCTTGGCTGTCCACGGCGCAAAAAATTTCATCAGTTCCTGTGCAGCCGAAATTTTGTGATCCAGACAGACAACAAGCTGCCGCTGGGTCTCGTGAGCAGCGATAAGCCGCTGTCACTCATGTCGTCACCCCGAATAGCCAGGTGGCGTCTCACTCTCTCTGCAGACGCACCAGTACAAGCTGGAGTATGTTCTCTCGGCTCGGCAGGCTCACAATGACGGTTTAAGTCGTCTGCCGGTGGCTGAATACCCGGCCAGGGTTCCGGAGCAGGGGGACACGTCTATCTCCTAAAGTCGGTGGGTCAGCTGATTCGCGTCGATCAGACCCGTTGGTGCACGGACCGTGCCCCCATACTGGCGTGGGCATATCAGTCGGCCATGGACGGCCACTGGACGGAGTCAGTGCCTGTTGGAATGGACCTGTTCTACCATTGCCGTCTCGAGCTCAGACCCCAGAATGGTAGTCTACTCTGGGGCACTCGGGATGCAGTGTCTACTGTCCTGCGGAAGACAGTGCTCTCGCTGCTTCATCAGGGATATCGTCGAGTCGTAGCCATGAAGTCCAAGGCTCGCTGGCATGGAGTCGACGGTGTAAAGCAGTTGCCCGTTTCAGCTCAGCCGGCTCCAGGCGTCTCCGGTGCCGGAGAGTCCCTGGCCGTGCCGGCACACACCCTGGGATCGTCTCTATATGGACTTTGCTGGGCCTGTCGATGGGGCCATGATGCTGGTCACCGTGGATACTCACTCCAAGTGGATCGCAACGCATCCTACGACATCGTCCACTGCGGAATCGACGATCGAAAGACTGCAGATGACCTTCGCCGAGCACGGGAGGGGGTCTCGCGTCATGCTTAGTGATCAAGCATCGCTATCTCCCATGTGCGATATGTTAGCGGAGTGGTACGGCGCTTGGTTCTCATGCGAGTGACGACGGGTTCCAGTCCCGGCTACAGCTGCTATATTTCTTTGCTGGCATGCGTTTTTTCTTTCCGCGTTTGTCCCTCTCCTTCACTGGCCGGCTGACCCTTACCACGTGACCTTAAGCTGACCTCAGTAGCAGGTCGGCGAGCGATGGTCAGTCGGCTCGACTCGCTCCCGTGCGCGCTGGCTCAGGACTACTCTATGAAGCGCACTGCTTGTCCTCCCATCCTTCCCGTGCGTGCTCTCTCAGGGCTACTCTCTGAGGTGCACTCGTTTTCCTTCCCAGACACCTCCTTGCACACTCCTTTCTCATTTTGTCTTATTGTTAGTGGAGACATGTAAGCCACAGATCTGTTCGTGGTGAGCTGGGTTGCTCCGTCGATAGTGAGCTCCATTTCCGGTGGTTTGGCCGATTAAGAATAATCAATAAAAGGCTCTCGTTTCTGGGATCCAGAAGGTGTTTTCAGTTTGCTTTTTGATCAGGTCCTAAAAAGAGGACGACGACGGACGAACGTAACAATCTGTTCTGAAATCAGTACGCTAATTTCAAGGACAATTTTGCCGATAAATATCAGAAAGCATGCTTCCAAAAATATCAGCAGCCGGCGTCATCTTTCTCCGTCAGTCCGGAACGGTGCGGAGCGGTAAGGACCGGTGCGGACCAGAGTGAGTTCCAAACAAGCCTGGAGAAATACCGACGCCGGTCTTGACTGCACGTGGACATGCACCGTGTGGACGTGTCTTTGTTTTGGACCGCCGTCGGACAGCCGACGGTGTGTGGTTTGTCGCAAAAGTCCCGCACACAGGTAGCCTAGGCAATTCCAACCAAACTGTAGATTCCTTAGCCATTAGACGTTAAACCATAGCCATCCAACTTCCTCGGCATCGCTTAGTTATGCCATTTCAGTCTATATGAAAGAACTTTCCCTGGCAAGACTGAATCATCTTTGTCTTAGGCTGTTTTTGCGGCATATGTAACGCTCGGACGGAAGAACTGTTTGGGCTGTCGTCTTCGTAACCACCCAAAAGTGACGTCAACCAACTCGGCTACGCATCACACCTGGCCGGATACTCGCCTTTTCCGTGACGCTTTCTCCCATTCGGCGCTGCGTCTCGACCTTGGAATTCCCTCCGCATGGGAAGCAGCGACTGTGACGTCACTCCGGTCCAAGCGAAGGTTGGAAGCGACCTTTAGGTCACGGCGGTCGGCCAAATCGTTTTTGCCGGTGGATGACCCTCTCAGGAACGCGACTGACTGGGAGGCGAGCAGCGTAGCGCCAAGGTGCGGTGAAGGCGCTCAATTCACCATGGGAGACGCTCCGAGCAGCACAAGCATGGCTCTGGACGTCATCGGGAGAGATGTACGACTCGGTCGGAGCGCCGGGAACTCAGATATGTGCCAGGAACATTCGATTGCTGACATCATAAGCCGCTGAACTCTGAGTATACTGAATGATTCAAATAGGTTTTTGTTGTGTTTTGATGGAGTTGGTTAAAACCCACTTCACCCAGATGGCTTGTTTTTTAAATACTTTGTTAAGCTTAATAATCGCCCTTGGCCCCCTCGCGGCTCAGGAGGGAAGGCTTATTATTTATCATGAGAAATATCAGTGCAGAACTGTGTCAAAGTCCTGCAGCTGTAAACAATGAGTGGACATTGGAATCACTTTGGAGTCTGTTCAGATATGACAACAACCGCATTATCCAATCGCCTCGCTGCGTCGACCACGACATGTACAAGTTGTTCTGCGTTTCCATGGATTATCTTGTTGTACTTGGTGGTGATCTGAACTGGAGATGTAGCTTTTCAACCTAGCTAACCCATGCATTTGACCCCGCGCGGATTGGTGGCTTTTTGCTGAGTTACTGTTAAGCCACCGGATGTTTTGCGGGCTAGATTATTTCAGCCCGGTACACCCTACATATGAGCTATGGATGGATCAAGAGGATAGCAAGCTAGAGTTTTGCGGGGTGAACTGAAGGTTGGCGGGGCGAGCCAGAGGGCGGTTTTTTTTTAAGCTGCACCCCTAATATGAACTGTGATTTGCTATCCGCCTCCCACTTCTTTCCAGGCGTTTTTTCTTGATGTTCTTAAGAAGTTCTTTTTTAGTCATGTCATATGAGTTCCGACGTATTCATCTGGCTCCCTACTGAACGTGATAACGAGCCGTGATATTAAACGCAATCGTACCCGATGCTGTCAATATGTTGTTTTATTCGCGCCTCTTTGACTACCACACCCTCGTTTAACCCTATTCCCGGAGGGTTAGACGGTATGGACGACTCCCGGCAGGGGGGCGGGGCGGATTCGGCCCCCCTGAGATCTCGAGAATTACTCGTCCGATTTCATCGCAACAAACGGCAATCGATTTGCCATGACGTGTACTACATTTTATTAAAGGAAATTTTGAAAATTTTGAAATGTGTGGATACAGGGCGGCAAAAATGTCAAAATGTGGGTATTTTTGGCCTTCTTATAACTTCGTTGTTTAGGGGCCGATTTTAATGAAAGTGGCATGAATCGAGAGATTATCGGATAGGGCTTTTACCAGAGGTACACAAATCTGAAATTTTGAGAAAATTCATGGGCGTTCACAGAGTTTTAAAAATAGGAGGAGTAGTTTTTTGACAACTGAATCAACAAAAGAGGCAAAAACACTTTTTTGGCTTCTGCTAGTGGTGTTATGCTAAAGAAGTACAAATTGCACCACAATGTTTGTATAATGATAGCATAGGCGGTGCTAGCGACATGAAAAAGGGGAAACTGTCATGGTCACACGTTCTTCAGATCAACTTGTGGCCTTTGACCTTAAATGACCTCCAGTGACCTTGGGGTCACTTGGAATGATCTTGTGTGCATTTAGATTTATCTGTAAACGTTTTCAATCATTTGAATTCATTCTATTTCAAAAATTTCATTTTATGGGCATTGCGAGATAGGGTACGCGCAGTGACATTTTAGGTCATAAATCCGTGACCCGACCCAATATGAAGCTGAAACTTGATACAAAAGTAGAGGGCACCGTTCTACGTCGTATATATTCTGGATTTGGCATTTGAAAAAACGGCGCCGAAATTATTGCAAAAAAACAAATTTTGATTTTTGACCTTGACCTGACCTTGTAAAGTGACCTCAGATGAATGAAATTACATCTGCACATTGCCCAACTATTAAGCTATTTATCCATATGAAGTTTTAAGTTCTATCTTAAAAACTCTGTTTTTGACAGACATTTTTCTTTTACCCTCAACATGGCGAAAAATGGCATGAGGTGCCTCCACAAAACGTTGCCTGGCTCCGCCCCTGAGCAAAATAGAATTTTGAAATTTTGCCAGAGTGCGTAGAAAAAATAGCTAGGAAAGTCACCAAGTTTCGTGAAGCTGCGTTAAAAATCCTGGAATTGGCAAGCAAAAAATCCGAGGTGGGGGCGGATTCAGCCCCCCCTTAGGGTTAAAGCCATGTTTAATCAAAGGCCGGTCTTTTAAACGATTTGATCTGATAGGTTCCGAGAATGGTTGTCGCGCGACCGACTGGGCTGCCCTGTTCTACTTCAGCTGTGTCCAGGGTTTGGTCTACGTTCGTTGGTTCAGCTTTACGCCCCCATCAAGTCACGCACTCTGCGCACCCTCACTGCCCCACCGATATCGGATACTATCGCACAGCCAACCGCTAAGCGGGCGCGACATGTAAGGCTGACAGAAGGCGGCATATCGGCAGGAGCATTCTGGAACGGGCTACGAGCGAACGTTTGCAAAAGCGTCCAGGCCTTCTCGTGTTCTGCTCCATCTCATCAACGTCTCCGTAATGAACAAAGACATCCCGGACTCATGAAAACATTCCCTAGCATATCCAGTCTATGAGTCGGGTGATCCTACAGACTCGTCTAACTTTCGTCCCAGTCAGATACTTTCGGTCACTGCCAAGACAGTTGAGCTGGCGGTTCAACACCAGCTCTGCTTACGCATCTGGGTCATTCCACGTCAAATTGCACAAGAACTGACCCGACCCCCTTCGATTTTGATGAAATTTGTTACGCCCATAGCGTCCATCGAAAAACAGCCGGTCATAAATTTTTAGCCCTAAACAACCTGTGAGGTCAAGGTTAGAAGTCATGAAAGGTCACCGATTTTTGCAGATATTGCATGATTCAAATACCCATAATTCGGTGGCAGACTGTCACAGGAAGGTGCGACTTACGCCGTTCGAAAGACAAATGTCCCTGCTTTTAAAAAATAAGCCCATTTTATGATCTCGGGATGACTTTTGACCCCATCAGGTCACATGGAACATTTTTGGTTTTAGCCATGTTCCGCCAATCGTGATCTTCGCGAAAATGTAGCACAAATTTTCACCCGGCATCTGAAATAAAAAGACATTTCTATGACATTTCTATGACATTTCAAAATACATTTCTATGTAAATTTAGACTTTTTTCAATTGTTTTGGCTTCAGTGCTGTCTTGTGGCGCCTGAGGAATAAACTCTGAAGCTATCTGATGAATATTAATTGATTTCGTGCCTTTCGTTTGTCTGATTGCTCTACGATTTAGTGTGCACAATGCCCTGTGTGCCTGCTACACGTCAGGTTAGTTTTAAATTGCTTGATCAGAAAGGTCAAAGGTCATAACGTCCCACGATCAATTGACCCCTGCCGTCCAAATATGATTTATCCGTCCTTAACATTTTCACGAATGTGTGTCTGTCGGGTGTTTTTAGGTCTTAAAACCAACTGAGGTAATCCTAGTAGTACATCGGGGCGTCGGAAGGTCAGATGAGGTCACTGGCAACCGTTGACCTTGGATTGCCTGTTCTGACAGATCATTTATTATTTTGGGTGCGCTGATTTCGAATTTCGCATTCATTTTGCACGCATCTAGTCATTTTTTTTTCATTCCATGTCCTGGATAAAAGTTCATTTTCTTATTTTGGGAGATACTTATCTTAGTCATCATGTCTATTTGCTCCTCTACAAAGGTGCCATTTCATCTGTAACTATTCCAACATTCAAAGGACAACTTCATGGCAAAAAACAAACCTCCTGTAACTAATATGAAAACTGCGGTACGTGAGCAGTTTACGTGAAATTCGGAATCAGTGCCCTAAACAAGGTATGAATGGTCGGAGGCCAATAGTTATCCAAGGTCAATCGAGGCCAATGACCTCAGCTGACCTTCAAAAGGCCCCGATGCACGACTAAGATTGTCTCAGTTAGCTTAAAGGACTAAGTAAATCCGACAGACTCACTTCCGAGGAAATGTGAAAAACGGGTATGTCAGATCTGGATGACAGGGGTCAGCTGGTGGTGGGACATTATGACCTTTGACGTTCCTGGTCAAACAATTTAAAGCTAAGCTGATGATATTTGATGTGATGATGATGGCAAGCACACAGGACATTGCGCACACCAAAGTGTAGAACAATCGAACAAACGAAAAGCACGAAACCAATCAATGTTCGTCCAATAGTCTCAGAACATATTTCTCAAGCGCATCTTGGCGACACTGAACTTAGGGATAACTGGAAAAGATTCGATTCGCCCACAAATGTTTTTTTGCCACGCATACTGTAGATATCTGAGGGCATATTGTGCTACGTTTTCGCGAAAATCACGGTAGGCAAACATGGTTAAAACGGAAAATGTTCCATGTGATCGAGTCACGTCAAAGGTCGTCCTAAGGTCACCAAAAATATTAACTTATTTATGCAAGCTAGAACATTTATCTTTCGAACGGCGTTAATCGCACTTTTCTGTTGCAGTCTGGCACCGAGTTATGGGCATTTAAGTTGCGTAATATCTGCAAAAATCGATGGCCTTTCATGATCTGTAACCTAGACTTCAGAGGTAACCCAGGGCTAAAAATTTGTACCAGGCCATTTTTCGATAGGTACTATAAATGCACCAAGTTTCATCAAAATCGAAGAGGGTCGGGTCAATTCTTGTGCGATTTGACGCAAAATGATCCATCTGCTAATGGGTCCCGTGCTTTTGTTTGTCTAACTTTTGCAGGTTCTGATGCAAAAAGCTCAGTTTTGACCTTTGGCCTGTCTTTTAACTAGCCTTTGACCTCTCTGTCAAATTTTAATACATGTTTTAGCACAGCCTCGTAGAGATCTTTCCATTGCCGCATGATTCGTTTAAATTGGATGATTAGGAAGCGAGACAGACAAAAGGGCAGTCTTTGCCTTTCTCCAATCAAAGGGGTTCGCCTGATCCTGGTTTGCTTGGTTAACCCGCCAGTCAGTGAAGGATAACGGATACGGGGCGAAGAAAACAATAAAAAAATATACCAGGAGCCACTGTACTGACGTAACTGTGTTACCAAATGAATGGATTATACCCAAACTGAGTATAATCGCTGTAATTTGTTATTCGTCTACATCAGTACAGTGTTTCCTGACATACTGACGGTCGTGCGTTTATTCATTGCATACAGTTACTTGAATTGTAATTGTCGTACTTGAATTGAATTGTCGTACTCAGTGTTAGCTTTACAGGCTAAGATGGCACAGCTGAAATATGTTAACCGCGAGCCATAAATCAGGAGGTTTTCAAAAGTTCTTTTCTCGGCCCCTTCCTCTTCTGTACGTTTGCTAATGACCTGAGTCTGCACGCAGCTGATACACTTACAGTGCAGTACACTTACGATACTCATATCCTAGCCTCGGAATGCAGATCATGCCTGTCTGCGCTCTTCGCTGGCATGAAGTCTGATCTCCCCTCTCTTAACGATTATTTTCACAGCAACGGACAAAAATTAAACGCAACGAAATAAAGTGCTCTCGAATCTAGGCAAAATCTGCGCACACTTCTTCACGTTCCGGCTAAGTTGCGCGACGCGTATCTCCTCTTCTGAGGCAGGGCTTCGTTTCAGGAATTTCGACTGTCCGGGTCAGGTCTGCCAACCTGGTATTCCAGTAACACCAACCTACCACGGTGGTGTAAAAATGAAATCAAGGAAAATCCGCACATGTATTACTGTAGCCCCAGAAGCACTATTTCTTGTTATTTGTTTAGAGTGGTTTGTTGGGCGGAACTGGTGTTTTTCAGCCCATGCATTTTTGCATTGCAAACGATGGTTTTTTCCCGACTGTCTGCATTCTCATGAGCCATTACCTCGTTTAAACCACATCAGCCCTACGTTTTGACTCCCGCCAGATCAAAAATGGCCTTGCATTTTGCCGCAAATGGCCTCCTTGATGTTTAGATGCGGTTTCCGGGTCACATGAGTAACAAAAACATTTTACAGAAACGGAGCCAAGTCCGTTGGAGCGTGTCGTTAACGCGCAATCCGGAAGACAGACGTGGGCTTCAACGTGCTGCTTCGTAATGCATATGATAACCGCATGCGACATGAAGCAAGGGGTTTCGCACAATAAAATCATTTAACATGATGCAAGTTTTTCGCAAAGTCGGCCCCAGCAACAATACACTACTTAAGTGAGTTTTGTTTTACCTCGTCTTTTTCATGAAACATAATAGTCAAGCACTTAACTTCCGCAGAATTCGGGGGGATGATCCTTAGCTTGCTAAATCTATGTCACATACCACTACGTTGCTGCAGTGTTTAACTGGTTGTGTCCCTTCGGATGCTAGGAAAACCTGAATGATTCACAGGCACAATTTTAGATATTCTGATGTCATTCCTACAGTACATATGGGTTCGTACATTCTTTCTTTGCTCCAATCTATGAACTCTGACCTGTGCGACAAATTCCAGGAAAGGAATCCACGTCAAATTTCAGGAAAGGAACAACTCGGTCAGGTGACCTAAGGTGGGATTAAAATCGCTTGCAGTTGTTTCTGAAGTCGTCAGTGATATAAAAAATATAATAGGGAAAGCAGAATTGATTAATTTAACGCGCCCCGCGCCAATGGTTAGATCCACGTTTCCCGTGCAAGAGGAGATCGGGTGTCTGAACACCCCACTCTAACTCGTGAACCATCTATCGGAAGAAGATGAAAGATACATCATTGGGATGCTATTTCGAACCATTTTATGCAGTTGGATGAAGTTGGCAGTTATACAAGTCAGATGATAACGTACCTGCTGAGAAAATGCCGCATGAGGCGGACTGCTCGGCGCACGATGCAAAACATGACGGTGCACGACAGCTACGACCAACATACTTACGGCGACAGTTTCGTACGACATACTTACGGTGTTCCGGAATATCCAAAGAGGTTCGAACAGGTAGTTGACCTCGTGGTTTAACGTCAGCAGTTCGCAATACAAAGAGGTTCGAACAGGTAGTTGACCTCGTGGTTTAAGGTCAGCAGTTCGCCGGTGAACGTGGAGCCGGCCCTCATGTAGGTCAGCAAAAGGATACGCGGCGCCGCTGGCGGCACAGGTAGCAGCATTAATGGAGCAGCATAACAGTACAACAATCGCAGCAGCAGCATAACGGCATTATAGCAGCGTAATAATACATTTCGCTGCCATGTAAAATGTACCAAAATTGATATATGTCACGCCAGTCCAAGTCCTTGACAGCCCGAAATCGAAACCCCTCGTTCGACAATGTCAGCAGCTGTCCACTCACAGGGCACCTCTGGCTCTTGCAGGACACGGGAGCTGGACGTAGACAGGGGGATGGTCGTCGGCGGCTGCACCCTCAGCTGGCCGGACTCGATCAGCAACAATGTCGCCAGGCTCGCTGCGGCCAGCACCAGCGGCAGGTAGCCCCAGCGGTTGAGCAGCGCCGCCATCAGCCACGGTCGAGTCAGTACCGGCCGGGCCCGTTTCTGCGTCTGCGTACGAAGCAAACGCTGCATGTGTCGGCGGACCGGGGCCGTCACAGGTGAGCGCCACTGACGCCCCAGTGTCTGAGGACAGGGAACACAGATGCGTAGTCTATGAGGCGGCAGGGACAAAACGGTGTCTGTCGGTGGAGCCAAGACACAGAAGTGTCACACATCTGGTGTCAGTGTGTTGATTAGATACAGCCTGCCTGCGTGCGTGCGTGCGCGCGCGCGCGCGTGTGTGTGTGTGTTAAACAAGGGAGTGTCATCAAGTAGTGCTTTGATCAATATCTCTGTTATGCCGAGCTAGCTGCGCGGTCCATTGCCCCGTTATCTAAGCATTCTTAAACACTCGTATGCAGAAATCATGTCGTGGAATACGAGCAGGCCAGCACTGGAGCTCTCGTCGTCCAGCGCTATCTTCCTCTTATCCAGGGACATAATTACTGCATACGACTGTATCGTGCCATGAAAATCCACCATTCGTACGTCCAGTGATCGTCGTCGCGCTTCGGTCACGGATCAAAAGCAGCGGCCGGCTCCGGAACTCGAATTCGGTGTCGGTACTCGTTGTCCGACACGCACCGGATCACATTTTCCGCTTCCGTATCCGACCATCTACGGCAGCGGCAAACCAAACGGATGACAAATGATGCCGGACAAACAATAAACGTCAAAGAATGGCGCCGCGGCTCTTGATGTGAGAGAGTGGAGTCCGGTTGCACTGTGAAAGTGGCTTTATTTCACTCTTTATGGATCTGCTGTTTTCTGGTGGGAAAGCGGCACATTTATTATCAAACAATGATGTAATGTCCTCAGATAAATGACATTAAAATGTGCATGTTATGCAATAAATCCGTCGTGGTGAAGAGGAACCACAATGTCATTGCATCGCTTCTGGGCCGCTCAACAGCACCGAACTTTCGCCACACAAATTATTACTGCACCTGTTCCCAACGAATCTGCCATACCAACCAGCGGCGTCTCAACACGGGCATGGCTTGGTGGGGATCGTCCGACCGGGAAGCCGGGCCTGTATTTTCCGGCGCGGCGGCCTTTGTGTGGGCCGTCAGGAGCGTCACTGACTCCGCCGACGGCGCCGACGACGGCGCCCCCCGCACGCGCGGTCTTGCCACGGGTGGGTCAGGTTCGGCGTCTTCCGGCGCGTCGAACCTTGTGGCCAGGTTCGGCGTCATCCGGTGCAGCGGCCCCGCCAGCCGCGCCGCCCGCAAAAAAAAATGTTCCGGTGCCGATGTGCGCGGCCTGCCGGCTGGCACTGTGACGAGCCGACCGGCAGACAGTTGTGCAGGCAGACAGTTGTGCAGGCGACACCGGGCGGGAGAGCCACCAGAGCGGGATCCCTTTCCCGTCGCCTGTGCGCCCAAATAGGTGTCGTTGGAAGGCCTGCGTCTTTGTCAGCGTGCGAAACGTGCAGGTGGCAACCGGCGACGCAACAGCACCTGTCATGCACGCAGTACGCAAACGTTGTCGCAGAGCCGTATGGCAATGTCTATTTGACGTTGTGCGTTGACTGCACCACGACTCTGCTAAGATGTTTTCAAGACGTCGTCATGATCTTATCTGCGCTCGCATCCTTTCACCACATGTTGAATGGCACTGCAAATGCATCCTAGGAGATGAAGTATGTTCGGCCGATGTAAACCGCATGTGTCATATGCGTACCATGCAGACGTCGTCATAAAGTTACATGGTAACGTGCGTTGCGCTTTAAACGACTACACAACATTCGATGCGAGCTATCATCACAACGTCTTCACGACGTGCCCACAACGTAAATGATGACTCAATGACGGATACGACGTCGTGACAAAATCGTGCCAATGTAGTGTGTATGCTGGGTTACCGCCGCTGGGATGACTCATCTTTATCATACCCCGTGTGCTTGACATCCATGGCTATGACAGTGAGTAGAAATAATACACTTTTTTCTGGCATTACCAATAATTCGGAGGTGGTTACCCTTGGCTGAACCACTAAGCTTGAAACCACCCGTCTGGTGTACATCCATAACTTAAATTTTGATTAAGTAAGGGCTAAAATCCAGAAACCTCCGGATCGAAATGAAACATCAGCAACATTGTTTTCTCGACGTGTTTACTCGATGTGAAGTCATTTAAATTTGGCGTGTTTTTCATTCGTCTTCATCAAACAGGGTCTGGTAGCAACTATTTCGACCTGGTTCCCTGTACGTCTGGTAGCAACTATTTCGAGGAATGGCCACCTGGTTGTGCCGATGCCTTTTGCATCCCCCCGCCCTCCCGATGTGATTTGCCTCCTAGACGGCGACCTTTTGCAGGGGTAAAATTGCCCCTTACCGTTTTTTTTTTGCCGAATGTTCCCGAACTGTACATGAAGAAACCAATAAATTTGGACTATCTGCCGGTTGATCAGTTTGACGCATCTAAACTTTATAAATATTAATGTGCGTTCAATTTGGCCGAAATAGATACAAAACGCTGAGCGATTTTCGCGCGCGCATGGTCGGTGCGCGGTGAGCCTTTTTAGTAATGTAGGCATGTCTCCAAGAAAATGCGGAAAAATGTACATCGTTTTGTTGAAAATCCAACAAGAAATCGAATGTCAGTCATCTGCGCGCGTGGATGCGTGCGTACGCGCTATATATGTGTCTGTCTCTGTCTGTCTGCGTGTCTGTCTGTCTGTCTGCGTGTCCGTCTGTCTGTGTGTCTGCGCATCTGTGTGTCTGCGTGTCTGTCTGCGTGTCTGCGTGTGTGTACGTGTATGTGTGTGTTGCATTATCTGATGTATACCGCTGCGTATGTATACACACACACACACACACACACACACACACACACACACACACACACACACACACACACACACATATATATATATATATATATATAGACAGAGAGAGAGATATATATGTATATCTGTGTGTGTGTCTTGCATTGTCAGATGATGTTGTATATCGCTACGGTAACAGGTCAAACTCTCAGGCTTGAGGCGTTATCGTGGCATAAGCACCAAGTTGTTCACTTCTGCATGTAGTCCAAATTATTCTTGTTGCTTGGCACTACCATTGGCACACGTGTTTGCCGCGTTCGCGAAACCTGTGAAAGGCCGCAATGGTTTCCAATGTATAAGTTTGGTCCTTTTCATGAGAGGGCTTTCGTCTGCTCACGCCGCCCCTGGCGTCCCGACAAACGTAGGCTGAGGCGGGCCTGGCTCACCCATCAGTCTACAGCCGACCATCGACTCCGTCTGACCGAGGTCTGACGCGGCCACCGGAAGCCAGCGGCAGCCGCGCTCCCACGCCGTGGCGGCAGGACGTGGTCGTGGCCTCTGCGGGGCGGCCGGACGCGGCCAACGCCTGCAGGATGCGCTATCGGCTCGGCGCCAGCAGAGCTCGTCCGACACAACGGAGAGCCAGCTTTGTTTCCAGCCCGCCCCCGCCGAACACCCTGGCGCGACGCGACGCCGTGACCATGCGAAACGTCGCAGCGTGTGCGAACGTAACTATGCAAGAGTTCTTGTGACGAAATTTATTCTCCTAACAGAAAAAATATTCGGTTCTAAAGTAGTTTGAAGTAAAATTCTAAAGCATTCCTGTATATATCTCCATCTGTCAAACGGTCCCACTATTCAGCCGTTCAAGGCCGAATTCGAAGTCACAAAAAGACGTCTGGGATGCCCAAGGTCTTCTCGCCTTCAACAATGGGAGTGCTGCGCTTAATGGCATTCATTATCAGCAATGCGACTCCATACGTCCCGTGAAAACGTCAGTGCAAGCAACAAACAATACAGACTAGTGGTTGATGTTTCTTGGGATTGCTACACAAGGCCGCTAACTCTTATTGAACCATCACGCTACCGGCTTACGCCCCTTGTTCAATGACGTTGCCGTCCCTCATTGGTTGATATCACGTCAGTTTTGTACCTCCTGGCCCAGATCGTTTCGGATCGGAGTTTTTTTGCGGCCCCCAAAACATCTGAAAAGCCCATTAGCATTTCCAATGATGTTTAAAACATTTAGGATAGGAGTTTTTATGATGGTTTTATTTTTTATGATGACTTTATTTTATATGATTTATTCCCGGATGAGGAAATGTTTGACGGCGCCCCCCGAAAGCATTGAGGGGCTTCTGAAAAGGCTCGAGATCTCGTGCAAAATCAATGGATCCCCCAACAAAGGAAGAGACCAACTTGACGGTCGGGGGCCTCCTTAAATTTATGTGAAATGCTCTTGATATTTTCAGAGGCACCTCATATATTGAGGAGGGTGAGCTGGATGTGCACATGTTTCAGGAACCTCAAAATACCAAGGGCATTCCTAAAACGTTTCGGACCCCACAAAAAAACTCTAGACAAATTCAAGGAGAGGCACTCCTTGAAGTCTTCATAAATTTACCTAGCAATGAAATCCAATGAAAAGTCTGTGGACCCCCAAAACCTTCTGAGGGGGCCTTCAGTACCTCCAGGGGGCCGACATTCAGGAACGGAGTTTTAAGCCGGACGAGGAAATGTTTGTGGGTTCTCTTAAGAGACCAAAAGCCCTTTCAAAAAGCTTGAGAACTCCACGGAAAACTCCAGTGGGCCTTTGAAATGAATTCAAAGAGACCCCTAAGACCACTAAGAGAGCCCTGTCTCGAATTCCTTTTCAGGGCCCAGATCATCGCGCTTTCACAATAACTCTTAAAAGTACCCTAGCATGGTTTAAAAAATCCTTAATGTTATAAGGTTTTCTTGGAAGCCTTACGGGCACTGACTATAATGGCACCACAACATTTCTTCAAAACGCCTTGGATAAATGCGAGGAAGGGCTGCTCACACCTCATGGAACAGCCCGCCATAAAGGTGGGTGATTGAAAGATATTCACGTTGGGGCCCCTCACTTCTGCTCCGTATCATTTTCATAGAACGACCCCTTTAGTATATATATCTATATATTTGAGAACACATAAAAGATCTTCTATAGATTGTTTGTTTTTAACAGCTGCAGTCGGTGAAGATAATGCGTCCTAAATCTGTTGGGAAACTCACATTTGGGAGAGGTTAGATTGTGGGGCCCTCTCGGCTTTGCCCCTGTCAAAAAATTATTTGCACAAAACGACACTCATGGCCATGGAGCCGACGTCGTGATCATGGGGCCTCTTTCAGAGTTGAGGCTTCCTCATTCTCTGAGACCCCCAGAAAAAAATCCTGGCCACGCCATTGCATGGAAGTACTCTTCATAAACATATTGCCCCGCTATTTTATCACCCTGCTTTTCATAGACGATGTGATCATAATGAATCAAAATGACGGTGTAGTTGATACAGATCAAAATGAGGAACAGAATGCTTGGATCCGAATCAGCATTTAAATCACGGCGATATTTCACATTTTGATCCGAACCCAATGTGGTTCACGGCAGCATTTTCAAAACTGATCCGGATCAAATCCGGTTCACGCAGAACATATGTGATTCGTGATTCAAATTAGATCCGGATGGGAATGAAGCACAAGTCCGGGCGCTATGGACGTAACATGATAACGGCAGAGATGGTGAACGACAACATACTCTTGAGTTGTGACTGCATAGGTCACCAGCTGTCGGAATCATGTCAGATATCATTATCAGAAAGAAACAACCGGCCCGTCTCCTTATCTCAGTTAAGACTGAAATGAGCAAAAAAGTGGCAACGATGCTCCTCCCTTGGCGCCTAGGTGAAAATCCTTACGTCTGACGAGGACTGAACTTAACGTAATTACTTATTTACCGAAGCGAAGCACTGACCTGAGGAAGAGCTGCTGTGGTCAGATGCCGGGCCCGCTGGCCAGGCTGCCGGAGACAGTGGGTCGGACCGTCCGCCGCGCACCCGCCTGCGCCACGCGTCTGCTGCTCGCCGCGCCCGGTCGGGCTCTGCTCCGGCTGGCGTCCACGCACTGATACGGCGTCTGGTCAGGAGCGGCGCCGGACCGACCGACGGTCGCCGTCCGTCCCACTTGATGATTGGGTGGGTTAAATGATTGGGTGGGCCGAGTCGTGGGCCCGACAACCTAACCTCCCCCATATATATATATATATATATATATATATATATATATATATATATATATACAGAGAGAGAGAGAGAGAGAGAGAGAGAGAATAGAAAATTAAATAGATACATCACTTTATGCCTTATTCTATACCTTCTGCCTATCTTTTATCTACTGCGGCTGTTTCTTTTGTTATTTTCGCCCAATTTCCCCTAAAAATGGCAAAAAATATTGGAGAGGTCCAAACCAACATTGAAGGGGCCCAAATTAACATCGGGTGGGCCAGGACCCCCTCGAAAGAATACAAATTGACATCCCTGATGGACACCTAGACATAGACGCGTAGACACATTTGGAAGAAATATGGCGCGAGGATATGATGTATACTTAAGTTATGTGTATGAAAATGTTACTTTGTCTATTGTCTTGTGTAAATGAAAGTCGATTGAAAGTAAAAGCAAAGACAGGGGCAACGAGTAACTATTTTTTGTTACATTTTCCAACAAAACTCCCAAAAATTTTCCTCTCCCAGAGACGGTTCCAGAACACGTTTATGGGAGGCATGTTTGAGGAATATCGCAAGTTCAGGAGGTCGTGCATTTTGACGTAGGCATGTATCATTTTAATGTATTGCATAACATCGCAGACAGTTCAAGCTATCAAGGTGTTCTTAGCCTTCACACGTTTAAGTAATTTTAAGCAAACCTTCGGTCAATGTGAATGTAATATATGGGATATATATATATATATATATATATATATATGTATGTAATATACAGGCTCTAGCAAGAAGGAAATGCACAGCGGTATTTATGTTTCCTTATTCCCAAGAATTTATGGCTGTATTAATAACATGACGCGAATTTGCGATTTTCACAACTTTATCCCCATATACC
Source organism: Capitulum mitella (assembly GCA_030062745.1). NCBI lineage: Eukaryota > Metazoa > Arthropoda > Thecostraca > Pollicipedomorpha > Pollicipedidae > Capitulum > Capitulum mitella. Next base: position 19,912,632 of record CP099847.1, on the reverse strand, counting down.
TCCTTATAACACACAGACACAATCTATCTATCTATCTATCTATCTATCTATCTATCTATCTATCTATCTATCTATCTATCTATCTATCTATCTATCTATCTATCTATCTGTCTATCTGTCAGTTTCATTCAAATCGGTCCTTATACAAGAGAGTTATGAGAGGTCCAAAAGTACCCCCCATTATGACATTTTTTCCCCCTGTATCCACACATTTAAATTTTTTTAAAAATTTCTTTTTATAAAAATGTAGTTCACGTCACCGCAAATCGATTGTCGTTTGTTGCGATGAAATCGACCGAGTAGTTCTCGAAATCTCAGGGGGGCCGAATCGGCGCCCCCCCCCCTGCCGGGAATCGACTATACCATCTAGCCCTCCTGGAATAGGGTTAACCCTCGCCTGGCCGGCCTCCGGATCCGCCTTCGCCGGGCCGGGGACTCATATTTTTCATCAAGGTCAATGTTAATATCACCAGGGGTCATCTTAGGTCAAATTATCCTGTTAATATCCTTGACAAAAAAGCTTTAGTAACCAACGTTTGTACGTGCCTCCAAAGGGGTTAGCAGTAAACAGACAGGAATTATTTACGTACGTGAGGCAGCAAAAAGGCATACGTGGTCAGAACTGAACATTTAAAACAAACTAGGCAGGAAGGGAAAATCGCCTTTTTGTACAGGCAACAGTCGCGTTTTTGTCTGATTGTATAATAATGCGTTTTGGTATGAATACGCTGCAGATATGCCTGTCACACATTCAGTCTGTAATTATGACATCAAGATCCAACAAGGTCAACCGAGGTCAAGGTATTAGTGCCTACACGCCATGCGTTCCTGGTAGTTTTTGCGGCGCTTCTCATATCTGCCGCATTATGTGCGGCATTACCACTGACGAGACACGATATGGCGTTACATCCTGTAACAATGGCTTACAACATTTTCCACGCAGATCATATTGATGCCCGTCGGCGGCACGGCCAAAACGCAAAAGCCGAACATTTAGTGGGAAGTTTTTTCCGATGACAAGGGTTTGTATTTTGGTTACCAAACTTAACAGGGGTGGGGAAATGCAAACTGTATAGAACGAAGGCATGGGTATAGTTCTGATGACTTGTGGGTATACAAGGTGTCTTCGCATTACAAACAAGCATAATATTTGAAAGGACAAACCAGGCCAGCCTTGGTCAAATGGGACTAGGTCATCCTTCATAAGTAAGGTTTTACCGTACATTAATGGTGTTCTGGGTCGCAGAAGCACACACTGACGCGCTCTCCGCGGGGGTGCCGGTCAGACTGCCGCGACCGACCCCTATGCCCGCGGCGTCAGCTGGCGCGACCTTGTTCGACCTTCGCAACACAAAACCTTCGTAGCACAACAAATGGTTGAGACACACATATGACTGTCAATAAACATTCTATGACTGTGGACCGATGAACTCTATTCGAATGTGGAACCAAAAATTCGGTGTAAATCGTTACGAGGCCCCAACTTACAATTCAAGAGGTACGATTACGTATGCAAGAGACGTGAGAAGCACCAGGGCTTATATTCAGGTTTCATATTGTAAACATAATCAGGTCACAGTGCCGTGAACGGATCCGTCCTGCCCGGAGCCCCGGAACGCAACCTGGGGCCGCCGCCGCTAGGGGGCAGTAAGAGCCGCGGCCGGTGCGGCCACCAGGTAGCGTCCTCGGTTGTAACTCGGCCATCGGAGCACTCTGCACCGTGGCATCTCTGGAATAGGTCCTTGGGCGTAGAGCTAAAGAGGGTTTCGGCATTTAGGGGTGAGGAATTTCCTGATTCAGTGTTTCCGCTTAACTTAGGATAACGTCGAATTACCTTCGTATCGTAACAGAAGACAAGAAGTAATGAGATGACTGAATGAAGACGATGACGACGACGTGCCTTGTCCAAGAATTGATCCCTTGGTTCCGTTGAGTACACACAATGGGATGTCAGTTTCTCAGCCACAACCGGAGATCCCTTGGCTCAGCCAGCAATGACACGCCTCAACAGGAGACCTCTTGGCTCAGCCAGCAACGACACGCCGCAACGGGGGGCCTCTTGGCCCCCTAACAACATCGGCGACTGGGGGGGGGGGCAGTTGGCCGCCCCCCCTCTAACTCACGAGCGGTTGGTCGCACGATAACGATAAGAAAACCGTTGGAAAGCTTGTGACGAGTAGAGCTCGAAACTGGTCTCATTTTTTAGTTTTAGATAATATGTAAGCAATTTACGCCCTATATATGTTTTCTCATAGCCGATTGCATGAGACCGAGAAATGACCTGAATCTCGAGGGCTGTGAGTAATGACGCCTAGGTAAAGGCACCAGCGCACAAGTAAAGGTCCGCCGATGCCGATACACGTCTAATTTACCCAGATTTGTTCAATTTATACCCCGCAACGTTGAGTTAAAGACGCAGCAATTCTCCCGCCAATTGTCGGTGTGCGCCGCTGCCGTATGCGGTACCAAACTGACGGGAACTAATTTTAGCGTTTCTTTATTTTCGCGAAAAAACCTATCTGTGCAAGTTTTATTGATCTTAGAGGTTTTTGTGATGGTTTTTCATGCTTAGATTTTGGAAAAATTCATTAGTTACCCATCTACACAATTGACGGAACTTTATTCGCGAGAGCCCGTTTATTTCCAAAATATGCTATTTTTTCAAAGTTTTTGAGGTTGCTGGTTTTACTTACGTCTGTGCAAGCTAGTTCTGCCATTTTCTACCCATTCTGAGTAATTCATCGTCGATTTTCAAGGTGGTACATTTTGGATCACTGGAGTTATTTGTGACCTGACCTCAGGTCAATGGCTGGAAGTCATTGATACTTCGCCCAATGACGGCAACTAGATGTCTGCTTCACTCTACACTAAAAATGTTATGAAATATTTCGTCAACTTCCCGAAAAACGACGATATGTCTTAAAAATGGGCTTGATCTTAGAGCAATGACCCGAAAAATTCCGAAAAATCTGAGATAGGAGATTTGTTGCATCTATCACGATCACTAATCCCTGAAAGTATTATTGAGATATCTTGCTTTGCGAAAAAGTTAGAGGGCGCTAAACTTTTTTGGACATAGGTCTGTTTGACCTGACCTAGGTCAGGCACCTGACTTGACATGAGGTCAAAATTTTGACACGAGATGTAAAAATGATAAAGCAAAAGGTGCACGACGTTTCGTGACTCTGTGTTTGTTCGTTCTCTCGCAATCCCAGAAAAACCTCAGGGGGGCAGTTAACTGCCCCTCCCAGTCGGGGTTGGGTTAAGTATGAGATATGACGCTAAGCATTGCATTTGTGCAACGCACAACAAATGTCGGTAACATGTGGATGTAATCTGTGTGGATATCAGCGTTGTCACCGCAACCGAGGTCCAGTTGATGACGACAATAAAAGACAAGAAACAATGAGACGAGAAAATGGAGACCATAACGACGCGACTTCCCAAATGGCGCTGTACTGGCTCTGACCATTTTATAGGTGGCCAGTCTAGGAACCATACGTTTTCAAATAGTTTGCCGAAACACTACTGACTGAATTTCGTGTCATTTCATTAGCAACCAACGATCGCGATAAGAAACGACCCTTACCCAGTAATTCTCCGGATTTATGACATTTTATCACATCGTTAGATCGTTAGCTAGATGTGTCGTATCTATGCGTATTGTGTTGAAAATTTGCCTGATAATGTTCATGGGCAATGAAGAAAACGTTGTATGATTTGGGAAGACGGCTTTTTTGCCTGGAGGAAAAAGCGGAAGCTTTTACGAAGAACAGAAACCTTAAGCAATAAAGAAATAACTAACTTTACGGCCACATTTAATCAAACTTGCATGTATATATATATATATATATATATATATATATATATATATATATAGATATAGATATATATATATCCTGTAGGGTTCTCGGGTTTTTTTGGTCGATACGCGACTCCGCACGAAATGCAACTCTGGCTGGGTTCGCAGATTATGGAGACGGTTTCTGACATCAATATCGATCGCAATAATATTATCCAGAAAGCAAGCCATCGCACACCTACATGAAAATAAACGACAAAGCACGCGTCATGAGATCATAAAAATTAGCGATTGGAAAAGGTAACCTCAGTGGCGGCAAGCACTTAAAAACTTAACCCTACCGCCTCGAAGTTATCACGACAAAATTTGTGCAACCCAGATCAGGACCACGAAGCAAAGCATCAGTGGCGCCACCGCGCGACCGCCCAACAGCGACGGTGGACAAAGCTCGAATACATATCAATGTAATCATCTTCTGAGCAAGTGTTAATCAAGAGAAAAGAACTTAATCTCGCCAAGTCATGAATAAGTTTGCAAGAGGATTTCTTACCGAAAGGTGATCCGATAAAAAAAAAACACTGAAAGAACGCGCGAAAACATCCCGGTCTGCCCCAGCGGGCACAAACCACAATAACGCCGTGTTCCTCTTAACTACGCCCAAGAGTTCGGTCACGTGAGCCGCGACTGACCGAGCCGGGCAGGGGCGTCGCCAGAGCCGCAACGCCAGGGTGTATCATATCATTGCTGGCTAAGGCAAGGGGTCTCCTGTTGTGGCGTGTCATTGGTCAAAATTGACAAATACATCGTCAATTTTGAAACCCTGTGAACGCCTAAGGCTTTTCTCCAAATTTCAAATTCATGAACTGATGGTAAAGATCCCGTTCATAAGCTCTCGATTCATTACAATTTCACCAAAACTGGTCAATAAACAGCAGAGCTAAAGCAAGTCCAAAACTATCCCCCATTTTCGCTGTTTTGTCCCCCTCCGTATTCAGCCCTTTAAAAAATTGGAGATCTCTCGTACAAATATAGTTAACATGCCAGTTAAATCGATTGCCGCTTGTTGCGATGAAATCTGATGTATAGTTCCCGAGATTTCAGGGGGAGACCGAGTCTGACCCCTCCCCCGCCGGGAATCGGCCATACCGTCTAGTCCTCCGGGACTAGGGTTAAAGCAAGGAATCGCTCGGGTAACTCAGGTCAGAAGAAACGAAGACGAATAATATGCAAAAGAAATCAAAGACTACATCCATGATGCAAAATTTCACATCACAACCAAACATAAAGTTCACATGTCGACAGGGTTTGGACAGCACTGACTGTCTTCAAAAGTCAATGATTCTAAACCGCTGCTGGCCTGATCATCGCTTCAGACGATGAGCCGATTTATAAGGCCCCACTTCCGCATGAAGTCCTCAGTCCGTCATCGCAGAGAAAGCGCGTTATACTGTGACATGTAGGGAATCGTCTCCAGGATAGTGTGTGTCTCCCAAACAATTCTGGAAATGTACCACCACCAACGGTGAATATGCAGTATTGGTTTCCGACACTTTGACCATGCATTTTTGCCACAGTTACGTTGATTTTTTGTAATGCTGGTCACCCTGATCACCGTTGCGTGATGCCACCGAGCTCACTGTGTGCCAGTAACAGAAGTGTTGCTTGCCGACGGTCATCAGAGCCATCTTTTGGCCAATGGGTGACTCCATCTCTCGGACTCTGGTTGCGCTCCGTGACAGGCAGGGAAAATCAAAATAAAAAAAAACAAAATCAGAGTCAAGATCGAATAGGTCCGCAGTCCAATCTCAACTTCGCACCGAAAGCAGTGCATTCCAACCCTAAACATCACAAAACCGAAAGGATTGTAGTCCAGTCCTCAAATCATTTTCAATATTTTCTTCCATTAGTCGGTTTTCGTTGGAACAACCTCAGCAGCACGCACCACGGTTATTGTTATTGTTTAAGATGGGGGTTAAGCCGTGAGCGTCAGCCATTGCACCACAAATTTTGACCCTTTTATAAATTTGTACTTGGTAAGGAGGCATTAACCTGCACTGGACTGGCAGTCAGCGCCATGCACGCCCGACTGGTAGAAGAAGGACGGTTGACCGTCCCCCTCTATCTCGCAAACAGTTGGTCGCACGATAAAAATAAGTAAGGACAGGAACTCAGTGGGGAGTGGACTTAATTATTCCGTTTCATTGTAATGTCTCAGAATACTTTCTTCCGGTGTCCAGGACATCAATATGATTCAATTTGCATACCCTTCAGAGTGCAACCAAAGAAATGCTTGGTTCGAAGGTACAGGGTGGTCTTTAAGTTCACTAGAATGGGGGTAAACCTACAACAAGTAGCTGGGCCCGTCGACACATTGAAATTGATCATAGCGTACATACACTGCATGACTAAAAATAGGTAAAGATGTAATATTTGAAGCTTCCATGGCCTAACATGTGGAAAGTGCACATTTTGTGCCTTGCAACAGGCTTCTTACCACCAGTCCACAGGACTAACCTCAGCGGTGGCGGTGGCGCTGCAGTTTCGGAAATTGTCAAAATCTGGCAAGTCTAGCTGGATCCCTCATAGATATCCCAGTATCTACGAGTATCAATATTTTGGTTTGTGTCAGATGCCATAGCAGTGTGTGTCTTGGATGGAATATCTAGGTGTAAGTAACTTACTCAACAAAATGTATATTGTATTGCTGAGTACCGGTGCTTAGGCATTCGTTGCTCGGTAATCGTTTATTAGGACACGTCCACAGAGTGGGTTTTATGGCCCGTCATTACATAAATGCCTAAACATGGCAGCCTGTTAGTCAAAGAATTAAAACCATAGTAGGGGCATGAGCGGGGGGAGTCCAAAGTCATATGGCAGCAACGGCGCACATTTTAAAACAAGACCATAGAGTCCCATGATAAAACGCCATTTTTCGGGACCACGGCCCTTTAACCATGCAACGTGTGTCCAAATAAAAAGTAGATAGAAATGAAGCTTGAACATTTTTCTTTCAATTTCCGGATTCAAAACTGTGCGCCGTGGGGTTCGTTTTCGACCTATGAAGTAAAAAATTAAGCCATGCACATTTCATGTTGAGTCAGACGTCAGTTCGAATCCCGTGGCGGCCGACTCCTTTTCAGATCAGTTGAGATAGAAAACAGTAAGACTATGTCCACTGACTATTGTATTGAACCTCCTTTGGGCGATCCAGGATCAAACAGGATATCAAAGCATATATATATATATATATATATATATATATATATATATATATATATATATACATATTAAAAAATAAATGATGACTAGAACAGAAAATATGCCACATTAGGATGCATACTAACATGAAATGAACATCACATGAATACCTTTATGATAAACTACAAACTCAAGAAGGCCTTGGACCAGCACCCAATTGTGACCTTGCAGTAACCAGAGCAAAAATATGACAGCAGTAGGCCTGCTACCATAAAGCTGCTTCTTCCATGCGCTTCGGGAAAAGGTGGTAATTAATACCAGGAGAGTTGACATTCCAGACTGAAGTGCCATTACGCCAATATCATTATTGGTCTGAAAAGGAGATACATTAGCTAAAAAGTAAACTGCCAGATTGTTACATCTGGTTTTTGCTTTACCATTGGCTAAACCAACTAAATGAACCAAATGCTTGCAACCAAAAGCTGGGTTTCACAACAGAAAAACTATATGACAAAACTGGTGGCTTAATATAAAAAACCTCCATGTACATTTTTCCACCAGTTTCAATAATTTAAAACCCATTTTATCTCCCACTGCTCCCAGGGGTAGGAATGTCAAAGTGGCTCCAGTGGAAGAGCAACTAAGCCAGCTTTAAAGTAAACATCATTGAAAACAACAAAAGCTGGACTGGTTCCCCTGGGCAATGAGAGCACTGCATGTGATCTCAGACTGTCTTTAGGGTCCGTGAGAAAAACACTTGTTTGAAATCCATTTGTTTTCGCACGTTTTCCCGTGCTATCGACCATGACATTTATGAAAATAACAAAATAATGTTTTATGGGACAATGGGAAGACCGCCCGCTTTTCGATTGAAAGTTCGCGATTTTTGCCTTTTCCTGGGAATTTCACGTTTTTTGTTGATTGTAGTGCATATATAATAGTTAACTATTTTGTTCCCCTAAATTAAGTATTTAGAAGTAGTATCGTTTGTGGTCTTGGCTTCCCGCCAGTATCCATGGCAACCGCTAGGTTACCATGGATACCGACGAGCTTCTTCTTTTGAAAGCCAAGAAGCCCCGTCAAGTTCGCTGTAATGCAGACGTGGGCAGAGTTCTGAAACTGGCTGAAGTTGATAACAAATGCGAATGCATTGTACACTAATGCACTGTACGCTAAAGTTCCATGAATCTGCAGGGGTGCGGGGCGACGCGTGTCAGAAACTTTACAAACAACTTGTTCTATAATTAAGTCGTAACTAGTTTATCAATTAGCTGATCTTCTCCTGATTCTAAATACTTAATTTAGGGGAACAAAATAGGTAAACATTATGCATGCACTATAATTAACAAAAGTCGTGAAATTACCAGGAAAAAGCACAAATCGCGAACTTTCAATCGAAAAGCGGGCGGTCTTCCCATTGTCCCATAAAAATAATTTTGTTATTTTCGTAAATTCCATGGTCGATAGTACGGGAAAACGTGCGAAAACAAATGGATTTAAAAAAATTGTTTTTTGACGGACCCTAGACTGTCTTGTACCATTCTCAAATTGTGTGCATTCTGAAGCAAAAATGGCTTAATACATAGTTGATATATTTGTACATATCCCATGATAAAATCATTTCTAAATGACAAAGAAACATATTTCCTATAACCAAGCACTGCTGAGAGTGTCGGCTGTTTCTGAGCAATCAAATTTCAAACAAAATGTTTGACAATATTAAAATTCCACATATACTGAAATACTGAAATCATCATCAAAATACTCAGAAACATTGGAAATGTGAAACTCCTACCCCAGTATCTGAACAATATTAATGTCTAAGCACATGACTGAGCATAAATATCAAGGATACTTTATCCTGGTTGGGGACCAACTACAAATTTCTAGTAAAGTACAACCTTTTCAGGAACCTACAGCATTTGCTTCATGTGCTCAGCATAGCTGTAAGATACCTGTCTGCAGAATGGCATGGATTTGTTGCATAATATGGGAAATGAATGGCAGAAAAGGACATAGGGCAGCTATGGCATTGGAGGGCACATGTTTGATACATCAGACCAGAATGCACTGTGATACAGAAGAGAAGTCATCCAATTTTGGTGTCAGATGACACTCTGCATCCAGAGGGCAGGCTGATTAATACTTTCTTCTGATAATTATCATGGGGTGGGCAAATGTCTACTTCCTGCTGATAATGCAGTCTTGTTTTTTAATGGAAGTATCTTGTGCTGACATGTTGCAAAGGTCTGCTGGCATAATCATCACTTTGCTTACGTTACTGGTGTCAGAGTTTTTGTGGATAACATTGCAATGCTATGCTTAGATTTCCTGAATATATGGACATGATAATCAAATAGAACCATCCAAATATCCAAATACTAAAACAACAGATTGTTCAGCTTTAATGTGGGTACACCTTGGTACATCTCTACTGGCCAGACACCTGTCATCCATTGCCATCCAGCCTACAGCTGTACTTTACTTTACCTTACCTTACCCACAGCTGTCGGAAACTATACAAATAATAAACGTCACCTTGTCTCTTGGTCATCTGCTAACCAACTGAGCTCTGCCAAACATTTTCACAACTAAATGATATCGTGAATGGGTAAAGGAAGAGGTATTTCAGTAAGATACAAGGCAGATTACTTAAAAACAACGCAACTTTTCAATCGTTTAGTACCGATCCTATGACGCTGTATTGCGGGTTTCCTCGTTCTTCAAGGCTTGGAAACATAGCGCTATTTTTTCAAATTAGTCGCCAGAACCACACCACAAATGCCCACAGCTCAGCGCTACCAAGTTTTGGTATAATATTCCAGTTCTAGTCTGAATATCTGGATCTGGTACGTTTTTGGTTCTTTTTGGTATATAATATGGAAAACTTGGCTGGGATCGGGGCATGAGAAATAGAAACACAGTGGTCCAGGAGCAAAGGTCACAGCAGTCCGGCACACACCGTCGTATCACGTCGGTTTCGCCGGTTCCACGCAACAGCGACTCTGTAGAGGAAAATCCTCTGCTAGCTGCGTTTATCAGAATTCGTCTTCAGGCTGTTAGATTTGAACCAGATCTTGCATCTTGTATTTCAATTTCCTGTATCAGTGCTGCTTGAATGTATAGTTTATCTTCGTAAGTGCATAAACGGACGCTGAAATTCGAATTCAGTGTCTAAAAATGCCCCAGAATACACCCAAACACCAAGGTCATTGGCCTTTGAAAAGTCATTAACCTATGTAATCTCATATGTTGCATCAAAGCACCCAAAACAATCATGATCATCCATTTTGTCTTAACACCGTGCGTGAAACTGGCAATAAAACGGCGATTCTGTCGAGAAGTCGAAGGAGGTCCGTCGTCATAGCTCCGTGACCTGAGATGACATTGAAAACAACTTTTACCGAAGATTGCGAAAGGTTGTCCCATAACCTAAGCGAGTATAAGCAAAATCGCTTCTTTTGCTCGGCGACCAGGTTCGAAAAACCTTGGGGTGGTCCGAAGATCCGTAAACGGGGAATTTGGTGTGTGCTATAGGGCTACTTTTCAGTACAAAATTGCGTTATACTTTTTCCATCAAATTGGGAGCAGCAGTGTTTCAAGCGTTACAGAATATATTTGTCTACCTTACAACAATCGCACAACGGCTGAACTGCATTGTGTTGAATTTTTGAACTGAATTGACTAGAACTGGAAAGTTGAATTGCTGTCAATATTACTCTTTGACTCCTGGTCGGTGCGGGTGCGCCTCGCCACGTTTCGGTGTCGCTGTCGGCCAACTTTCACATCGAAAATTCTCCGTCAAACACTGATCGACGCAGTTTAACAGTTGCAAAACATGTTGATCTGTAATAATGAAAGCGCACAAAGTGTCGGCATTGGATGCCTCCGAAGACATCAGCGATGATGCCGCGTTTTTGCCAGTTTTAGCGTCACTGCTGTAGTTCCGTCATTGACCGCCAGGTGTGTCAAGGTTGCGCTGACCACTTCTGTTCACTAATGAAGGTACTTGACGCATACTGGAAGGGACGCATACTTGAAACCATACATGACCCCTGCCACTCTGGCTGTATGCTCAGAATGGCGTGTTTTTGCCGAAATCTCCAAAGTGAGGATAATATTTTTTGTTATTGTATTGTATTAGCTCATGTGAAGGTTTCGACAATGGTTTACAGCTCTTGCAGCCAATCGTTTTCACGTACAAAAAACAAACAGGCTGGGAACACCAATCCAAATCAGACACGGGCAACAAAACAAGCATAAACACACACAGGCACACACGCATCACACAAACAAATGTGTTGCCCCGTATGAATTTAAAGCAAAATCGAATCGCGATTAAAGCCATGTGCCACCTTCCATACATCAATGACGGCAGTTCAGGACAAACAGCATGATGTTTTCTCCCCTGGAGCTCTTGAAGGGACCGGTAATTCATTTTCAGTCAACACGGTTTCAGCTACAATACGTTCTCTCCTGGGGCAGTAACGCCTTAGCCACCGCCAGCAGCGGTATTGTACCAACTATTCTTGACAGTGGCAAAAGCATGCACCTCGCAGTTAAAATAGCGGCATGTTTGTAGAGGGCGGTTATCACATGTGTTCCATCACCATAGTTTTAGGCTCATCCTTGCCAGATTCGCAAATAAATTTAATTTTAAAATTTCGTGGTAAAAGACACGCCAGGAATCCATCAGCAGACAGACAAAATTTCAGCATTATAGCGAAAGATTCTAAAATTTGGTGCAAAAAAACAAGGCAATGGACAGTTTTTGTCCACCGCCCCAACACCGCCAGAGCATGTGCTAAGCTCTAACCCACACAAGTTCGTACAAGTGGCCAACCTTCTCAGCGACTCCGTTTATGCTGAAGCGCCTCCCAGAAACGCGATTGGGGTTTGAGTGGATCGTTCTGAATCCGGCTTCCTGAAGCCGCCGAAAAACGTCGTAATGTCGCCTCAGAGTCTTCGGATTCATGTGCACTTCCATGCCGAACTGTAAAACCTCGTCTAGTCCTTCCATGTCGTTATCCAACCAATCCCATTCGCTGCCCTCGATGTCCACCTTCAGGTAGTGGATCGGCGAGCGCGAGTGGCCCAGCATGGCCCTCATGTCGGTCAACGTCATCATGTTCCAGCCCTTCTTCCCCTTCCCCGTCTTCCCGCCCAAGCCGATCTTGTAGAAGCGGGCGCCGAACTCGGTGACGTTTCGGTTGTAGGACGTCATGGACGGATCGAAGGCGTACACCTGACAGCCGTAGGCGGTGATGTCCCTGTCGAAGCTCCACTCGTTGGAGATGCCGACCGAGTAGACGAGGCAGCTGCCCGGCGGTGGCGCCACGCCGCGGTCCAGGCACACGAACTTGTCGCCGTCCACGTGGTTGGCGTTGCTCTTTCCACCGAAAAGGTTGAGGCGGCGGCAGCAGCGCTGCGGCTCCTCGATGTAGCGGAACAGGGCCGCTGCCAGTTCCGCATCGTCGGCCGGAGGCGGCGGCAGCAGCCACTCGGACGGCGCCTCCTTGACTGCAGTCGGCGCCCTGGGGACACACCGAAGTACGACTCTAACCTTGACCTGCCTGGTAATAACAGTTTGCAGTCAACAACGTTCGAAACAGAAGTCTTGAAGAGACCAGAACATAACATTTATACTAGACACTTTCTCTGTTTCAACTCGCTTGGCAAAAGGAAGGCAGGAATGTTGGCGGAGACATTGCACCATCGATGAGGATCGAATTCAGTCGCCCTGCCGGGAAGAGTGTTAAGTACCTTGGGTATTCATTTAAGGCCATCGAAAGTTTTAGGTGTCTGCAGCAGTCTGGGAGGTATTGGAAAGAAACCAAACCCAAGGCAAAAGCAGCAGCTGTCGTTAACAATTTCGCTGTTAACAGTGGCGTCGCATATGGACACTCTCAGTAGCAGAAGAGTCGTGCAGAAGTATTGTCTCTAGCGGTAGTGTAGTGTCAGTAGTGCTGTCGGTAACAGTAGTGGCGGGCAGGAGTAATGTCGGTAGCAGTAGTGTCATGTAGCAGTATTCCCAATAGCAGTACTGTCGGTAGCAGTATGTCGGTAGCAGTAGTGTCGCGTAGCAGTGATGGCATATAGAACTGCTGTTCCTAGTAGAAGTGTCAATAGCAGTAGTGTCGTGCAACAGTTATGTCAGTAGCAGTGCTGTCGGAAGCGGTAACGTCGGTAGCAGTAGTGTCGTGTAACAGTGGTGTCGCGTAGAAGTGCTGTCGGTAGCAGTAATGACGGATAGCAGTAATATCGGTAGCAGTAGTGTCATTATCAGCGGTGTCGTTTAGAAGAACTGCCGTAGGAAACGTGTCATAAGGAGTAACGTCTTGTAGTACTGTTGCTGTTAGTAGCGGTGTCTTGAAACAGTGCTGTTGTAGGCAATGATGTGTAGCAAGTGTCGCTAACGGCAGTGTCGTGTAGAGGAACTGTCGTTAGCAGAAGTGTCGTTAGCAGGTGTCATTAGCAGTACTGTCGGAGTAGTAATGTCGTTAGCAGTATTGGAGTAGCAGTTATGTCGTACTAGCCTAGCAGTACGGCCGTCTTTCTGATCATTGTAGGAGGCTCAAATTGTGTTGTATGTGAAAATGATACGTAAGAGCATTTTCAAAACTGCGGCGCGATAACGCAAACTGCTTGGCTTATGCGTCTGCAAAACCATCGGGGTTAAATCGAACACGTACGAAAACAGACTTAGTATGAAGTTTCGAACTTTGTCGTCGGTTTGTCGGTTTCCTTCAGGTCGGTGCCGTCGTCATCGTCTAGTGAAGAAGGGACATATTTTTGCTTACCGTTCCAGTGGGTGGGTGTCGAGGCAAGACTTACATAGCTAGACCGGCGTCCGAGATATGCATATGTATAGTTTTATTCTTTATTTTTATCAATTCGATCCGAGTGACCTGATATGACGATGCTCGGGATCGGCGACTGTGTTAACAACAGGACTTGTTGCGTAGACTGCGAACCCTGCACCCGGTCGCGCAATTCCAGGTAACGGCTGACTTTCTGACGAAAATTTAACGTGCCCCTAAGGGTGCGACACGGCCATGTGGTAGTCAGGGTGATCTTTTGCTGGCCAGTTGCCAGTTGACTCGCGGGACAAATATCGAGCACCGGGACGACTCGAACCCGTCTCACCAGAAGGGGAGACCAGCGCTCTACCAACTGAGCTACCGATCACATATATGTATCATGCTATCATGATATAGCATAAAGCATATGCATGTAGAGATATGGCTAAGCGATGGTTCCGATTCTAAAGTTTTTTTTTTAGACAACGGGGACCAATTTCAAAAGAAACGCATTAAAGCCCTGATGTCTTTGGACGATAGTGGACGCCTACTGTTACTAGTATGAGTAATCGTGTGAGACGCATGCCGCGCCCAGCTTATCATGAAGGACTGACCAACGTTAACACGACCCACGCGGCGTACCTGACTCTCGATTGGTAGGTGACGAAGGCGAAGACGAAGATGGCCAGGCAGGCGGTTCTCAAGACCTGCGGCCACCGCTGTCCGGGTCCGGCCATGCTGCCGGTGCCGACGCCGAGTGAAGGCTGAGCCGCAGCTGATCGGCGCCGCTCGCGGCCTGCCGTCGGCGTCTGCTCGCCCAGGCAGCCGACAGCGGTGCCGCACCGGAGCGGCTGGTTCTGGAATATCGTGTTCTACTGACCAGGGCCGCTGTCCCGGCACCAGGTGGTGTTGCCGTCGGCGCTACAGTGCTTCATCTGCCTCGAAGCGATGATTAGATGATTGATGATTGATCATGGAAAAATTCAGTCATAATCAAAAATAATATCACTCATATGCACAAAACGCACTCACACAGAAGCCGAATGTCACACCTTATACACAAAGCGCAAAAACACGAAGCCAAGCCACGAAGGTCAATCGTTAAGGTCAAACCTTACATGAACGTGTTTTTACCCTATTTCAGTATGGTGAGGGGCTTCAGAAGCCCCAGGTTCCGCCGTCAGTCGGTGTCTGCTCGCCTAGGCAGCTGTCAGCGGGGGCCACACCGGAGCGGCTGGTTCAGGATGTACAGGAGGGGCTTCAGAAGCCTCTTCCCCGATTTTTTTACCACCTTTTGCAGGGTTTCTGGATCAGCTTCACGAAGATTAATTGTTTTTCCTACCTGATAATCACCTCAGGCCATTTTTCAGACTTTTGAAGGTAAAAGAAGAATATATGACAAAAATGTTTTGTGCAGAGAAAATCTGGCACTTAGGCTCTAGCGCCTGAAACTGGACGAACAAAAATAAGAAAAACTTTGTTAATCTAAGGTCTCTTCAAAAGCCAAGGTCCAGGCCAAAACCTCAAATTTGGTTTTACGTGAATATGTTTGACGCAAAATTTCAAAATGCATAATCCAGGCGACAGGAGGGTCAGAACAGTGTCATGCATTGTGTTTAACATGCGCACTGGAAGGAGGAAGGAGACTTTTGTGCGTCTCTCCCTACCTGTTTCTCTTAAAAATCTCGAGAACGGATCGGAGCTGGTCGCTACTGCTTTGTGACATTTGTGACCATTTAATAACTCGTCCATCGACGTACAGAAATAAAAAAATCGGTGGGACATTTTTGAAGTTTGAAGCATTTGAAGTCAAACGGACAGCGAAAATGAATGTTGTGGCAGACACATGGGAACTTTCGGATGGAACAAGCATTTTATGTAAAATTGCCGTTTGAGCATTACCAGCCGACATCATTCGGGAATAACTGATGTATGTGCCCAGACCAAAGCCAGGGTCAGTGAGGGTCAAGGTCATCAAAGGTCAATGTCAACCAGCTTGTGACCTGGTCCATTTTTCAGTTGCAGCATGTCAATTCGTACGAAATGTGTATTCAAGGAACCTAATAAAAACATGTTTGTACGCATACGCATATAAAACACATTTGCAGACTTTGATACGCTATCCACACACACACGACACAAACACACGCGCGCTCACAAACACGCATGGATATATATATATACACATATCAAAGCTCGCAAATGCATATAAAAGTTCGCAAATGTGTTTTATTAGGCGCTATGAATGCATATTTCTTACAAATCGGCATGTTGCAATATATATTGTTTTGCGAAAAAGTTACAGGGCGCTAAACTTTTTTGGACATAGATCTGTTTGACCTGACCTAGATCAGGTCTAAACTTTGACACAAGGTCCAAAAATGATGAAGCAAAAGGTACACAAAGTTTCTGGGCGCTGTGTTTGTTCGTTCTCTCGCAATCCCAGAAAAACCTCGGGGGGGGGGGCGGTCAACTGCCCCCCCAGTCGGGGGCGGGTTAACTGTTCGTCGGTGCCTTAACTTCGACATTATTAATCACCGTCCATGAGAGCCATCCCGCTTCTGGGTTTCATGCAGTC
The DNA here is from genome assembly GCA_030062745.1 of Capitulum mitella. NCBI lineage: Eukaryota > Metazoa > Arthropoda > Thecostraca > Pollicipedomorpha > Pollicipedidae > Capitulum > Capitulum mitella. Next base: position 19,896,254 of record CP099847.1, on the reverse strand, counting down.
GATTGCGAGAAAACATATATAGGGTGTAAATGGCTTACATATTATCCAAAACTGAAAATGAGACCAGTTTTGAGTTCTACTTGTTACGAACTTTCCAACGGTGTGCTTACTTTTTATCGTCCGACCAACCGTTCGTGAGTTAGAGGGGGCGGTCAACCGCCCTCTCCCCCCAATCGGACGTGGTCGGCGCCGACTGCCAGGCGAGTGCAGTTTAAATGTAGTTTTTACCTTTTACCGTAATTAAATCATGTAACTGGGTTCATTACAACGAACTAATTTTAGCGCAAAAAGTTGACATCGAACTTACTTTGGGTAAAAACTTCATCTAAGGTCGATGACTTTGCTTCACTTCCTTCGACCTCACGGAGGTCAGTGAATGCTGAAAGTTATCAAATTTGCCGATGTTGGCTGTCTTCGCTGAAATTCACTAAATGATGTGTTTAGGGCCTTTATTTACACTGAAGCTACACCTCTATCCCGTGCTGCTCGAAGCCTGATCTGCAAAAAAATGAAAAACTATCGTGATAGGATCATAACCTAGGATCATAAAAATTGCATTTGAGACCATCTGAGGTTGAAGGTCGTCAGCGGACCTGATGAAAATGCGACCAATACAATTCCCCTATTTCTTGTCCCTGGCGCCCCCATTGAAAAACGGATGGAAAAGAGGCGCAAGTGCGCTGCACTGGACTCGCTGGACCATGCCCGTCTTATGGGGTGCCTTTGGATAGCTCTAATGCTCATCTATCTACTGACTATATTTCAGCCGCCTAGATCACTGCTGGCGGTATTCAGAGATCCCGAGTCGGAATCGAAGCACGTGGCTTTGGATCGCCACTTGTATCGCGTGTGGGTGCCGACCACAAAGCAAGTACCCCCAGGTAGGGCCCATGTTGTCACCAAGTCTCGAGCCAACAGCACCCACTGTTTGACATGCATCCGTGATTAATTAAATTCTGTGACGTCCGGCTCGCGCCACGTGGCACGTACCACCTTCCACGAATCACTTCGAAACCTATACCATAATCTGTCTGCCGAGTCGGTGCATCTAATAGTGTCACTTTATATATTATTTATATATTATATATATATATATATATATATAATATCTATCTATACATTTATTTATATATAGTATATTTATATCTATATATACATAAATAATATATAACTAATAAATATTATATATATATATATATATATATATATATATATATATATATCCCTCCCCCTTGGCTAATTCATGGCTACGTTTCGTGTCTGGATAACGCCAACCGTTTGGCTTTAGCGCGGGAAAAATGGAATGGAAGGGAGGAGAATCGGCCTTCCACGCATGAAGATAGGGTTAACCCTCTCTCACATAGGGGTAGCGGGTACGAGTCCCCCGCGCTAGTTTCACACCGTGCGTCGTAGAGAGTTGCTGAAAAAAACAGCGTGTTACGCGTGACGACATCTCATGACTTGTATCTCGTTTTAAGGTCTCAGATCAACAGATGACCTTCCGGGTCCGGTCAACGGTCAAAGATTGGCAGAAAGTGGTGCTTTTTGAAGTTAAATGGATAACCATAATATCTGCCGCTCATTTATGAGTCCATTGTACGCGGTGTTTGTATTTCAGCATAGATTCCAGCATTCCAGCATTTCAGCATTATCCGGCATTTAAGCATTTGTATATCAGCCATATAGTGCAATCTAAACCATGGTACGTCAATCCTTGTTCAGTAGTGTCGTCCCTTGAAATGCGTTCTCGTAGCTGCAGAAGTACTTTCTGTAAGTAGCAATAGATGCTGAAGTCAAATATGGCATCTAAATCAACCAACACAATGCCCAGTGGCATCTAGAGGTCATCTTAGATCATTCAAGGTCATGTTAGGTCAGCCAAAGTTATTTTAACCCTCGCCGGACGAGGGTTAAATGCCAATAATGAATGCCATCGGCAAGCCGTGTTTGTTTTGTGTTTGCCATGTTTTGAATTGAAAAACGAGCGGCCGCAGGTGCTCTGAGGCCACCGAGCTATGAGCTATGAGGTCACTATTGAAGGCTTCCAGAAAAATTTCTGCGCCAAAAATCTGTTTGTGTGTCCTGGTGCAAAAGGTATGCATAAACGGCAGGTGACGGACGTGAAATCGGTTCAGAATGATAGCCCACATGCGAACAGATCACTTTAGATAGGTCAATGACCTGTTCAAGATCAAATGAGGTCAACAACCTAAAATGCACTTTTTGACCTTGCAACGTTGTTGGACTAATTTTTGACGATGAATATGATGAGAGACGATTTTCTGCCTATTTGGTACAAAATGTGACGTTTTTAACTTTGGGAAATCGATTTACGTTTCCCAAGCATAAAGTTTGACCTGACCTAGAAGGTCATTGGTTGATGTAATTTTTATTCACTTATTTATACACTTTGAGGGCTCATCCTCATGCCATGACCGAGGTCAATGGGGCTATTCTCGAGTCCGAGTGAAATGATAAAGGGCGAATTTGCGGTCGGACCATCTCAAAAGATGTCAAAGGAACACAACGACGCGATTAGGAACGTTAGGTTTTAGCCAGGTTTCACACAACACCGTTATGCCATAACTGAGAAAATACAATCCATGACATAATTCCACGACTTTAGGCTTCAGGGACTGAGCATTCAGTGTGCATATCTTGATGTTACGATTACCGACATCTCCACGCCAAACATTTCCGCCTCGGGCTCCCCGCTGACGGTGCTGGGAGCTCCGGTCGCGCTAGGTTTTCCTGGCGTGGCCGTCCTGAGCCAGCACTGTGCCCGCCACAGGTCGGCGGTCAGCTGGTCGCAAAGTCATGGTCACTCCCGCCGCAGCAGTTGGTGCGGGGCGGCGGGAACGGCCGCGGGGCACGACCTTGACCAGGCCGTCGGCTCGCGGGCGTGCAAAGCACTGCGCGGTGATGTAACGGATTATCCGCTCGGTGGTTGCGGGACGTGTCGCTCGTTGCAGATGCAGTCCGGGATGGGGCGATAGCCATGGCCGCGGAGCCGGGGTCATCACCGTGACCACAGGGCGCAGGACCGTCAGAAGAACCAGATGATGCGCGAGATCACGATGCATGTCTGGGCAAGACAATCCAGCTGGCCCACGGGAACCCGAACCACTGCAGCAGCTAGACAATCGCGAGACTGCAGGACGCACACTCCAGGCCTTGCTTTGATCGTCAGATCTTGATGCAGCTAAAACTCTTGTCGCACGACGTCATCAAAACTCTTGTCAGACGACGCCACCAAGCGACGGACCGTCAGCACTCACTTAGCTCAGGCAGGGTGTAGAGTTTCGGTTCGGCAGATCAGACGAGACGGTTTAACAGGTCCTGCAGATCCAGTCTTTCACACGGAGGATCCAGAGCAGCTATTACAGCGGATAAAATGCCTGATTCAATATCAGATGCTCACACGTACACGTTCACCCAGGACATGAGAGGGGAAAACCGCCCGGAGAGCCGCGCAGGTCGGCGTGTCCGCACGGGACGCCGCGCACGGCCGAACTCAGCGGCTGGGCACCGATGACGCCGGCGGTAACGGGTCCAAACCGGGTATTGTTAAATGTCTTGGACACACAGTTGTTGATTGCTTTTTGATCCGAGGCGCTAGCTCAGTTAGACGCCAAATGGCGAGGGGTGCCTAGCACCCTTTTCCCTTCGTCATCGGTGCGAGTGAAAATTCCTCCTGTCCAGCGAGGGTTAAGCGAGGATTAAGAATGACCTCGGATTGGCGCTGAAGCGTTTTAAAATCTAACTGTAGATATGTCGTGGCATTGTAGGCTTATCGCAGTCGGCACCGCTCCGCTAGTTGATGAAACAAGGGATTAATTTCACCCAATTCTTGTCATTAGATTCCTAACAACCTAAGCAATCCGAATACATACATTACTTTACCATAACTATTTCATATAGCGTTTCCAGAAATACATCTGGATACAGAAAATGCTCATAGGAACTGAATGCTTAATAATTACCTACCACAGGAAATACTTATCGCATTTCCAGAGATTCATCATCCGATACAGGTAAAGAGTAGTGTTTCCCGCCGTAGCTCATGAACTCAATTTGCACCCTCGACAATCCTGGGAATACGCATAAGTTACAAAATATATGTATAGCCTCATAGAATAAACACTTTTGAGTCCATTAATATATATTTTACTGCATTTGTGAAGTCCAGCCGTCTTAAAATGAGACAAATAGGAGGCCGTTGTCAACCGGCCGCGTTGGCGCGCGAAAGCGGCAGACATGGTTGCCGTTATGACGTAGCTTGTTACCATGGCAACGTATCGGAGAATTTTGCACCGTAAGATACGGAATAGTTGCCCAGAGTGTAGACGAAGTTTCAGGTGAATCAAAGAAACCGTTAGGAAAAACTTCGGGGGGCTACACCAACCCCCTCTATACGTGCAAAGGTTACGGAATACCACAGCATTATCCAGAGCCTCAAGATTGTTTCAAAACTAATACTCCCTTGCAAACGTACCTGTTTGCTCACTCGGTTCAACAACCTCCCTGTGGCTGGCGAGACGTCAGTAGTTGTACCTGGATGCTGCTGCCGGCCCGGGAGCCGTGAGCTCACTGAGCCTGCCTGCACATGATCTGTGTGCCATTGCGGAGCGGCGCCACCGTTCCCATCACACGCGGTCGCCATTCTGAGACCGCCGCTCACCAGCAAAGTAGGTGAGCCGATGAGCGTAGGAACTGGTGGGGGGCGGGGGCGGGGCAACGGACCATTTTCTGTCCCTCGTTTTAAAAAATTAAACATTAGCCTTATGGGATAAAACGTCTTTGCACCCCACCCTCTCCACACACGCACACTTTCTGGATGCTCTTACGCCCCTGGATGAACGCCAACGGCAGCGGAATATGCCAACCAAGTCGCTGTGTCGCGCCAACTGGTTAACATATTTTGCAACAGTGCATTATCAGACATAGGTAGTTATGGTACAAACAGGTGGTGGTGCATTTCTTACGGACAAGAGATGAACGCCGCCGACAGCAGAGACTTATTTTAAGCTTGCTTCGTATGGTGCGAATGTGGTGGTGGCAGTATTCGCCACCTCGCTGCCAGGTAACGTTTCAGTTCATTTCGGTGCTATAAAGGTGTCGTGCTCTCCAACAATTTGGGAGTCCTGTGTTTTGTGCACACGGAGAAAAAACAATAGCATTGACGCCCTGGTAATAGTCTTATGCTCCGGAGTCACGTGATTTTCGTCATAGATTTCCAGTACCGTTTTGTCACGAAAAGGGATAATTTGATTCCTTGTGGTATGAAACAATTATCTGAGGTCAATGTTTCGGAAGGAAGAATCAAATAAGTCCAATGGATCCACACCCGGTGTTGTATGCATAGTGTCGCAAACTGTCTGCAGCAAGAAGGGGATTATTTGAGGTTGTTGATGGAGCTCTGCTGAATGGAGGTGCCGGATGCACGACCATGCATCCGTAGCGAAGACGTGGCGACGCTGAAACACTAAAGCGTAACCGGCGAGAAATACGTGCCACTCGTATGAACGGAGGCTGCTGTGCGCGCAGCATTGCGATTTCGTGAGAGAGCCTGCTAAGCGCGGAATGGTGTAGTCTCATGGGTGTGTCGCCACCGGAGGTAATTGCTGCGGAAGTGGCAGCGCGAACCGACCGGGGCGTGATAACCGGATGTGATGGGCAGAACCCGACCGTGACGGACGTGATGAGGCTGTTTAGCGTTACCTCGCATGCCAACTAGGCCGAAAATCCTGCAGAAACCCACCGTCCAGACGGCTCAGTTCAGCGCAGTCACTGGATCAGTGCGAGAAGTAGAGGGGGATGTGGCGGGTAAAAACGGTACAACGCCAACAAGCCACTCGGTTATTACTTAACGGTGAGCAAAATATTAATCTAACGTCGATCTTTATGACCGTCTCCGATAAGGCACAGCGCCTTGTGGTTGGAAGTTAAGCAGTACTGAAGTATGTGCTGGATATAGGGAATTGCCGAGTTTTGGGGTCACACAGAACTGTAAGACTTCGGTTGCCGAGATCAGGGACATCTTCTGACGTCCGTATCTTGCGTTCCTCGCCTTTCTATTTCGAGAGCATTGGGGCACATTTCAAAGATTCGGACGGAAATCGATCATATCCACACAAGGCCATTTACATGTGTTGCCAGCAAGGCAAACCATGACGTCACAATATGGCCCAAAACCCTATAATTGAAGGCGTAAGAGTACCTCCTTCTTCTCATGAGCTGATAATAGGTATGGCATTGTTAATGATATGTTTGTTCAACTGCATTCGAAGCCGCCGGGATTTAAACGACAGCAGGCCAGATTTGTACAACCAAACTCCATAACGGGAAGAGCAAACTAAATGTTAAAAATGCTCTTGTTGGACGAAAATATTATGTCGGGTAAAGATATGATTCAAAAAATCTCTTTAGTGCAAACTCGGCTACTTGCTTACAATACCTCATTTTTTTTCTAAAATAATCCGAGAATGAATCAGGGCAAATCCAACATCATGTCTGAATGTAATACCGTAGACTTTTGACACGTACGTGGACTGGATCGTTATCCCTGCGTGGCAGGAGGTGGAAGTCAACAAGCACGTTAGTCGTCAAACGCCTCTCATATCGGTCAACGATTGGTCTGTAACGACGGTTTTATGGTCATACTCTTTCCACGTGATTCTAAGAGGTACAATCTCATTCTGTCCCTACCCCAGCCCTTGCCCCATTCCTCACTGAATGCGGGTTGAGAACGACACAGATCCATCCGGCGAGGGGAAGGGAGGGGCGGGGACATGGGATAGGAGGCAGCACGCAGGATGCGCGTTCCGTTTAGCTTTTTTGACAGATTTCGGGAAACAATTTTACTTCGCACGGGACTTTGAGCTTACAAGACTCTGTCCCTTTCTCGTCCCTTATTGGCACCGCGTCCCTGTCTGTTTACCGTATTGGATCTGCATCTGTCTATTACATACTGCTAAATGTCTTATTACATGTTTTATTACATCTTATTACATTCGTTACATACTTAACGAGCTGTTTTCGAAAGGTGCGTTTTCAAAAAGCCTAGTTGTACGCCACTAGGGCACAGGGTTCCTAATTCCGCGCATTTCAGCATTTTCAGCAAAATGAGTCTATCAGTGGTACAATTTCCTCAAGGCCCTTTTCCTTTTTACCCTTTGTAGGCAATTCAACAAGCTTGCTGTTCTCCAAATTATGAGTAGTGTAATAATATGAGTCCCCAAATTATGAGCAATGTAACAATGTACGTTGATAATGTGAACAGTATAGCACTAGGGCTTGCCGCTTACTTCGTTAAGCAAGGTTCATGAACGCTGAACTGCCCGGTTTCCAAGAGTATAGGTTTCAAGGCGGTCTGACCTTTAGGATCTTTGGTTGGCTTTGGGATAGTTGCCGAGGTAAATAAGGTGCAAACGCTTTCCTAACACGGCTTCTAAACCCGAAAACTAATGCATAACAAGAAACGTAAAGAAATCTGCTTCATGACACTGTATCATCGTTTTTTTTACGAACACCGTTTTTATGGCGTAAAAGCTCAACAAAATAAATGATCTTTCAATGGATAAAGATGAACAACCTTGAGAGTCGCCACTGGTTGTCGTGGCCTTGGAAGCTGGCAATGCCAGATTTTTCGTTCAGTTTTGGGCGCGTCACGCCGCTTATGTGGCGCCGTGTAACAAAATTATTTTCCTAACCCAAAATTCCTTCGGTTCTAAAATAGTTTGAAGTAAAATTCTAAGGAGTTCCTATAAATATCTTCATCTGTGGAACGCTTCCATTGTTCAGCCGTTCAAGGCCGAGTTCGACGTCACAAAGACGTCTGGAATGCCCATGTCACAGACAAGGGCGTCTGGGATGCCCAAGGTCTTCTCGTTTTCAACAGATGGAGTGTTGCGCTTAATGGCATCCTTTATTCGTAATGTGACTTGATACTTCTCGTGAAAAAGTCAGTGCAAGCGACAAACAATGCAGACTAGTGTCTGATGTTTCTTGGAATCGCTATACGATGCCGCCAACTCTCACTGGTCTAGAACTCCTCACACCACCGGTTTACGCTAATCGTTTGATGACGTTTGACGTCTCTCATTGGCTGACATCACGTCAGTTTTGTACCTCCCGGCCCAGATCGTTTCCGTTTGTAGTGAGCACAAATAGCGCCCCGCTCGTCGTCCGAGAGACTCTTGTGATTCTGAAGGCATAGTGAAAGGACCTCCGTGCAGTGTGGGTGCCGGTACAGGTGTCTGGTGAATGACTGAAGTGAACAGAAGTTGGACTTAGCAGATTTTCTCTGACTCGCGAGAAAGACTGGCACGAGCGAGGTCGTCACTAGTTCAGCTATCACGCAGCCAGTTAGAAATCTGCTACACACCGACCACCCAACGTGGCAGCCACTGGGGTGTCTGGCGACGTGCTGGATTTCCCATACCTGGCGGATGTCGCTCGCCGCACGATTACAGACTAAACTAAAGCCAGTTCACACGAGCGGTTTCGCCTGCCGCTGCGTCGGGTCGATCGCACTCTGCAACAGCTGACGGTGGTCTTCACGTGCATGCTGCGTTATATTACGTCGTACTTCATGTCGATGACCATGTGTGTGTGGCAGCTTTGGAAATTTTGCGGTATTTCTGGATTTGCACCAGGGACTTTTTTCGGTGTACAGCACGCTGAATTCTGCGCTGTTTAGAGGTACAGTTTGAACGTAGAGGCGGTTCTGTCACTGCAACGTCCTCTGCCAACACCGCTGATTGGTTAATGTGATCACTGATCGCCAGTGGTCAATGAAGACGTTTGAATACCTCATGAAACGTCACCAGCTGCAGCGTTGCGGCAATCGGCAGACTGGCGGGGCTGTTCAAGTGGCAGAATCGCGCGTAGCCGCGCGTTTTTGCCGTTCGGTTAAACTTGGTAACCAAAAACTTGGTAAAACTTGGTAACTTGGTAAACGATTAAACACGAATAGCAACAGCACGCGGCTACACGTGTTTCTGCCACTCGAACGGCTTCGTCTGTCTCGCGACTGACGAGTGTTGACGACGGATGACGTTTTAGGACGTGTTCATGGTATTTATGCCAATCACCGACTAGACGGCCCGTCGCGTGACAGGTCAACCACGCCCAAGCCTGTTACACTTGGCAAAACGCAAGATTTCATTTAATATCTAATCTATATTCAGTTAATAGTCGATCATAATCGGATCGACTTGCATGTTTTGAGTTACCGTACTTGCATCGTGTTGGCGGGGCCGTAGTTGTGACGAAGTGTGGCATATGCATGACGTAAGCACGTGACGACGTCTGTCAGCTGTTGCAAAACACAATCGCTCTGCCGCCGCGACAGGCAAAACCATTCGTGCAGACTGGTCCTCAGTCCCACGGCCTACGTGCTCGCCATCGGTTACAGTGCGACACGCCCACTTCCCATTACCAATGAAAGAAACACAAAAGGTTGACAGGAAGGCGTGAGTTCCGAGACAAGGTGCAGGGGGCCACGAGTCTAGGGCTCAGAAAAATGTTCTACTGCAAACTAATTTAGCACGTGGCGTATCTGTGAAAACCTTGGCGCGTTCTGAAACAAGTCCAAGTTTCTGTAAGTTAGTTCAAACCATAAACATTAGTTTAAGCTCTTTTTCATTGAATTCGGTCCGGTATATCAGAAGATGACGGGAGGGGGATTCTTCCCCGCGTGGAGTTCAAGCGGAATTTACCACATGATGATTTGATAAAAGGACGATGTCACGCCGTCATGTAATCTGACCTGGTCGCGATGGCGTAGGGACACGTATTGCAGTCATAGGCCCAGCAATGTTTCAAAAAGTGTGGGAGGGCAGGACCCAGTTATTTTGGCTGATAGGGACGGAGTCCAACAAAAAATCGTGTGGCTCATTGTCAGACCAAATAATTCACTCATTTCAAGTAGGAAGAGCGTAAAATATTCCCTTGAGGCTGGCCTGAAATGAGACGTGGTTCAAAAAAGACTTCATGTTAGAGGTCTCCGTATACATCCCATAATGGAAAAGCTGCTCAAAAGGTACCTTAGGAAGCCCGGATAGTGGAAATAAAGGCACGTTAAGGAAGGCCCCGAAGGTCGTTGGTAACTTGTGCTTAATCCGCCCCCGACTGGTGGTGGGCAGTTGACCCCCCGAGGCGCTTTCTAGGACTGCGAGAGAACAAACACATAGCCACGAAACTTCGCGTACCTTTTAAATTGGTCATTTTTACACCTTGTGTCAAAGTTTTGACCTCAGGTCAAGTCAGATATCTGACCTAGCTCAGGTCAAACAGACCTATGTCAAAAAAAGTTAAGCGCCCTGTAACGTTTTCGGAAAACAAGATATCACAACAATACTTTCAGGGATTAGTGATCTCGATAGATGCAACAAATCTGCTATCTCAGATTTTTTCGTAATTTTTCGGGTCATTGACCTAAGGTCAAGCCCATTTTTGAGACATTGCGTCGTTTTTTTTCGGAAATTGGCGGAATTTTTCGTAACATTTGTTGTGTGGAGTGAAGCAGACATCTAGTTACCGTCATTGCGCAAAGTATCAATGACTTCCAGCCTTTAACCTGAGGTCAGGTCACGAATAAATGTTGTGAGCCAAAATGTACCGCCGTCAAAATCAGCGATGAATTACCCAGAATGGGTAGAAAATGGCAGAACTGGCTTCCACAGATGTAAGTAATACCAGGAACCTCAAAAAGTTTGGAAAAATTGCATATTTTGGAAATAAACAGGCTCTCGCGACTAAAGCTCCGCCAGCTGTGTAGACTGGTAACTAATGAATTTTTCCAAAATTTAAGTAAGATCCACGAAGATCAATACAATTTACAAGAATAGGCTTATGTCGCGAAAATAAAGGAACGCTAAAATTAGTTCTCGTTAATTTCTTGCTGCGTACGGCTGCGGCGCCCGCCGACAGCCGGAGCGAAAATTGCCGTGTCTTTAATCGACGTTTCGGCGTATATATTGAACAAATCTGAGAAATTAGACGCGTATCTTCATCCGCGGACCTTTACTTGTGCGTTGGTGCCTTTACCTATGCGTTATTAGTCACAGCCCTTGAGATTCAGGCCGTTTCTCGGTCTCCTACAGTCGGCTATGATAAAGCATACGTAGGACGTAAATTGCTTACACTTTATCTAAAACTAAAAATGAGACCAGTTTCGAGCTCTATTCGTCACAAGTTTTCCAACATTGTGCTTATTTTTATCGTGCAACCAACCGTTCGTGAGTTAGAGGGGGCGGTCAACCGCCCCTCCCCCCAGTAGGGCGTGATCGTCGCCGACCGACGGTCGTCCGCGGGTTAGACACCCAGAGTGACCTCAGACAGCCGCAGTCACAGGCAGTTAGCCCTGGCCCGCGCCGGCGTTCTGCCGGTCTGGCCGCATGAGGGCGATCCGTCGGCGTCAGGTGGCCGCCGACGGTGGCCGCCGACGTCCACGGTACGGAGCACGCGGCAGCTCTCTCGACACACTTCCCACGGCACGGAGCGCTGACACTGCAGGAAATGGCGGGCGGCCCTGTCGTGATCGAGGACGAACCACTGTGGCGGGACGACGAGCCACCTCAGCGCATCTTGGCCGGACGAGTATGTGGATCGACTGTCTGGATGATGCTGCGTGACGATGCGTCGCGTGCTGACCAAGGCGACCGACTGATGCGTGTCCTGCGCCACCTTTTCGCCCAAGCCGGAGACCCGGTGGTCCTCAGGTCGGACGACGGTCCCCACTTCACGTCGGCGACGCTGTGATGCTTCGTAGAGTGATAGGACGTGCAATCTGTCATGTCGTCACCCACGTGCGTCCGGTCCAGTGGCCACGCGGAAGCAACCGTGAAGATCAGCAAGAAGCTAGTAATCGCCTCGTCATCTAGAGGCCAGCTCGGTGACGACGTTTTCGACAGAATTCTGCTGGAGCTGCGAAACGCGCCGCGGGCTGGCGGACTGTCGCCAGCTGAGATCATGTGTGGTCACCCTCTGAGGTCGAGTGTGCCGACCCACCACCGCGCCTTCGCCCCGCAGTGGCAGCGCACAGCCGTCGAGTGTGACGCCCGGGCAGGCAGTATCCGGGAACAGACGGAGTTTCGCCTTGACTCAACGACGCGTGCCCTCGCCCAGCTGCAGATCGGCGCTCGAGTGGATGAGAGTATGCAAGACCACGCCACGGCCGCCGGGACCGCACGGCCACCGCCGGAATCGGGGCCCGACGGACCTGCCTGCTCCAGCTGTGCCCAGCAGGCGTGTCTGTTGGAGAAACCGGCGGCTCCTCCGCCGCCGTCTCCCCATGGTGCCTGCGGCGGGATCGAACGGCCGCGCACCGGCGCCGCCTGACGCCGCCCCGTGGCGCGCGACCAGCACGGCGGACAGGCCGGCCAGCTGCCGGCCGACGCCCGAGCTCCCGTGTAACCCGTCCCGCCCCCGCCAGCGCCAACGGTGGGACCAAGTCGTCTGTCCGTTCGCTGGGCCGCGAGCATCTACGTGCCACAGTGTCACTCGAAGTCTAGGTCGCGTCCCTTTCATGTGTAGTCAGACGAATCTCAACCTGATTTTACATTCGGCTTGGGGAAAGTGTTGTGCTGGGACGAGCTCTCGTCCCCGCTGTCCCATGTGCACTCCAGATGTGCGCACCGCCGACGTCATCTCCCTCCCCCCCAATGGTCAGTTTCGGTCCAGAGCTCGAACGCGGCTCTCGTTAAATATACGCACGAACGCTATACACCCATGAGGAACGAACAGAGCAAAAGGTACACCGAAAGCGTGCCTGCTTTTTTTGCACACTCGGAAGTGTGCAAAAAGCAGGCACAAAGTGCGCAAAGGCAGGCACACTCGAAAGTGTGCCTGCTCTTCCGCATTTCTGTCAAAGGACTTTTTTGTGTGGTTTGCCTTGACTTGTTAATTTGGAGTCTTCTGTTGTTAAAAAAACGATGATTTGTCTCCAGGTATTTTTTATCTTAATTGTTGATACATGTTTTCTAACTATGAAAAAGTAGGAAGCAGTTACCATTGCTGGCTCTCCCATTTTTAAAAGTGAGGGACCATGGCCAACCTAGTCCCCCCTCTCCCTCCGGCTGTGATTTCAATTTAACCCGGCCCCGTCTAATCGTAACGCGGTTGGCCGTCACCTGAGGTCCTTCCGGAACTGCGGGAGTACGACGAGCGCATTGTCAAGAAATTTTGCGTACCTTTGTTTCATCATTTTTACATCTTACTCCGAAGTTTTGACCTAAGGTCGAGTCATATGTCTGACTTAGGTCAGGTCAAGTAGGCCTATGTCCAAACGTTTAGGGCCCTAAAACTTATCGGGAAACATGGTATCACAATGAAAAATTCATGTATTAGAGGTCTTCATGGATGCAATAAACTTGCAATCTCGGATTTTTATTCTTTGGAAACTTCGGGGTAGCCCGTCTTCGAGGCATTTCGCCGTTTCATCGGAAACTGACGGAATTTTTACACTGTTTTTAGTGTGCGGTGATACACATTTTCCATGACCGTCATTAGGCAAAGTATCAATTACCATTGAACACTGACCATTGACCCTCCAACCATTGATCTGAGGTCAGGTCACCAATAACCGTTAACCTGCGCACGACCGTCGGTCCGTTTCGAACATGGGTGACCTAAGTTTCGTGACTCTGTGTTTGTTCATTCTCTCGCAATCCCAGAAAAACCTCGGGGGGGGGGCAGTCAACTGCCCCCCCCCAGTCGGGGACGGGTTAAGAGCCAAAATGTAATGCCATCAGAATCAACGATGAAGGACTTGGAGCGGACAGAAAACAACAGAATTGGCTTTCGCTGTTGCGAAAGACACTTCCTTATGAAAAACAAAAATAAAAAGCTATAAAAAAGCTTCAGGAAAAAGCATATTTTGGAAGGAACAGGTTTTCGCGAATAAAATTTTGCCAATTGTGTAGATTGGTAACTACTGAATTGTATTGAGATTTAAACACGGAAAACTATCACAGAGACCACTAGAATCGATACACGCAACTTTTCAGAGCATATGTCACCAAAGTGAAGGGACGCTAAAATTATTTCCAGTTAATTTCACACCGCGTTCGGCACTAGCGTCCGCCGGCAGTCGGCGCGAACATCGCCGTGTCTTTAATTCAACGTTTCCGCGTATATTGAAAAAATCACAGAAATTAGCCGCGTTTCGCTGTCTGCGGTCTTATGCCTATTCGTTCTTGTCCTCACCCAGATTTCATAAATCACAGCTCTTGAGATCCATATTACAGTCTATTTCTCGGTTTCACGCAGTCGACTATGAGAAAACATATACATGGCGTAAACGGCTTACATGTCATCAAAGAATAAAAATGAGGCCATTTTCCGACTCTATTCGTCACGAGCTTTCCAGCGGTATGGTTGTTTTTTATCATGTGACCAACCGTTCGCGATGTAGAAGGGGCGGTCAACCCTCCCCCTCCCGGTCGGGCACGCATGGCGCTGAGGGCCAGTCCGGCGCGGGTTAACGGAATAAAATGGCTGGGAAATCCGCCGCTCTTGGCTAGCGATTCGTCTGCCTGCCGTGAAGTTGCTGGTCGTTACTCGGATATTCAGCGTTGCATTAGAAACGGCTGGCGATTCGTAATGTGCGAACAGACGCTGGGAAAATTCCCAGTAATCTGGCCTGCAAATAAAGAAGGCATGGTTTGCGAAAACAGGGCTGACAAGAGAGCTGCCATGAGGCTGGGAAATTGCATGGCACGTATCCAAGCACGGAGCACTGTTGCGGGAATCGATATGCCTGGTGAATGACCCCAACCGACCAATAGTTAACCCTCGCCTCACGGGAGCGATTTTCACTCGCACCGATAACGGGGGAGGGGGCGGTAGGCACTCCCTTCGCCATTTGGCCCCTAACTGAGCCGGCGCCTTGGAACAGAAAGCAATTGACAGCAGTTTGTCCAAAGAATCCAGTGACACCCGTGTCAATCCCGTCATATCAACCAGTGGTCTCCTAGGTCAGATCGGGCTTTACGCTTGGCAGCTATAAATATATTTTTCGGAGTTAAAAACGACGCATTTCGGGCCAAGTTAGCCTAAAATCATCTCCATTACATTTAGTGAGGAATATCGAGAAATGTTGAATTAAAATCATGCTGTATGATTAAAATGGAATAATGTGCTCATTTTGTTCCGACTTCATCAACATAGCAGGGAACATGTCCTCAAAGACGCCCTCCGCCGTGCCATATCGCCGCCCCGCTGCCCCCACAAGCACATGGCGCCAGGCGGCTTTAGAGACAGCCAGCTCACTCGCCTCAGCCAACGCTGAAATCTCATGTAATACGGCGCGCCTGGTAAGCGTCCGTGACACTCACGTCGCCCTCCGCCAACGCAGCTGGCAAATCCTTTGTGAGGCGAAACGAAGTACTGCTTCTATACGCAGCCGTCGCGGCGCCACCGTCGGACTCACCTACAAAAGATGCTCGACCGAGTGAGCCAGCATCACTGGCGGAGAAATGATAGCGTGTGTAGGGCAGTGATTCATTAAAATGTTATATATTTGCATTTCGTATTAATTCAAAATGTTAGATATGCATTTTCGGACTGCGCAAAACGATTCAATAATATGACTGTATGTCCCCAGCAGTGACGATCATTTATCAAGGCTTGGAAGGGGAGAGAAATTTCTGCCTGGGACGCTGGACATGATCGTATTTGATTATTTTCGTTGCGCGGATTCGAAAGGATGCTTAGTTTGCTCCAGCTTTCTTTGCAGTTACAGAGAAAACGTCGACAGTGATGCGTTATGTCACATTCCGTTTCTTTTGTATAAGTCGATCTCACCGGGGTCGGATATCATTCGCGGTGTCAGTGTTAGACACTGTATATAAGACAGCCGTATATAAGATAGTTTCGTGCTTCACTTGCGCTGTGTCTCAGGTGCCTGTGAGACCACGAGTCGCCACTTGCCTTACATATACATATATATGACAAGTGGCGGCTCGTGATCTCACAAACACCTGGGACACAGCGCAAGTTAACCATCCAACGCAACCAAACTATCTTATGTCCGGCTGTCTTCTATACATATATATAAGCATATATTTTATATAAATAATATATATATACAAATCTGACCGCCACTGGCGAAGTACCAATGACCTCCAGCCATGAACCTGAGGTCAGCTCACCAATAACTGTTACGTGCCAGTAAATGCACCGCGGTCAAAAACGGCGATGAAGGACTTAAAACGGTTGGGAAATGGTAGCGCTGGATTTCACAGATGCAAATAATGCCAAAAATTCAAGAAACGTCAAAAATTGCGTATTTTGGAAATCAATAGGTTTCGGGGATAAAGCTCAGCAAATTGTGTATTATGAGCTGATAACTACTCAGTTCTTTCAAAATTTAAGCACGGGAAACCATAACAAGAACCATGAACATCAAGACACAAAACTTCGCAAGGCCTATGTCGTCAGAATGAAGGAACGCCAAAATTAGTTTCCGTCAATTCCATTCAAGGTTTGGCACCGGCGCTAGCCGTACAGTGGCGCGAATACCGCTGTCTTTAACTCATCTTTTCGGCGTATGTATTAAACAAACCGGAAAAATTAGATGTGTATCGGCATCTGCAGACCGCTTATTCTCTGGTGTCCTTACCTAGCATTTGTTGGCCACAGCCCTCAAGATCCAAGCCGTTTCCCAGTTTCATGTGGTCATATATGGGGCGTAAATGACTTACATATCATTCAAAAGTAAAAATGAGGCCACTTTCGAGCTCCACTCGTCAAGAGCTTTCCAACTGTCTGCTTACTTTTATTGTGCCACCAACTGTTTGCGGGTTAGAGGGGGACGGTCAAGGTCAAAGTTTGTGGTGCAATGGCTGACGCTCACGGCTCAACCCCCATCACAAATAAATAAACAACGTGGTGCGTGCTGCTGAGGTTGTTCCAGCGAAAACCAACTATTGGAAGAAAATGCTGAAAAATGGTTTGAGGATTGGACTACAGTCCTTTCGGTCTTGTGATGTTTAGGATTGGAGTGGACTCCTTCCGGTGCTAGGTATTTGGGATTGGGCTGCAGACCTTTTTGAGCTTGACATTGATTTCGATTTTTGATATTGATTGTCCCTGCCTGTCAAGGAACGCACCCGGCGTCCGAGAGATGGAGTCACTCTTTGGCCGACAGATGGCTCTAATGACCTTCGGCAGGCAACACTTCTATTACTGGCGCACAATGAGCTCGGTGGCATCACGCAACGCAACCAGCATTACAAAAAATCAGCGTGACTGTGCCAGAAATGCATGGTCAAAGTGTCGGAAACCAATACTGCATATTCACCGTTGGTGGTGGAACATTTCCAGACCTGTTTGGAAGACACACACCGTCCTGGAGACAATTCCCTACATGTCACAGTATGACGCGCTTTCTCTGCAATGACGGAGTGAGGACCTCATGCGGAAGTGGGGCCTTACAAAGGGACTCATCGTCTGAGACGATGATCCATGTCAGCAGCGGTTTAGAACCATTGACTTTTGAAGACAGTCAACGCTGCCCAAACCCTGTCGACGTGTGAACTTTATCTTTGGTTGTGATGTGAAATTTTGCATCATGGATGTGGTCTTTGATTTATATCGCATATTATTCGTCTTCGTTTCTTCTGACCTGAGTTACCTGAGCGATTCTTTGCCTTAACCCTAGTCCCGGAGGACTAGACGGTAGGGTCGATTCCCGGCGGGGGAGGGGGCAGACTCGGTCTCCCCCTGAGATCTCGAGAACTACACATCCGATTTCATCGCAACAAGGGGCAATCAATTTAACTGGCATGTAAACTACATTTTCACAAAAGATACCCAATTTTTCAAAGAGTTGGGTACGGAGGGGGACAAAACAGCGAAAATGGGGGATGGTTTTGGACTTGTTTTAGCTCTGCTGTTATGGATTGATTTTGGTGAAACTGGAATGAATCGAGAGCTTATGAACGGGATCTTTACCATCAGTCCATGAATTTGAAATTTGGAGAAAAGCCCAAGGCGTTCACTGGGTTTCAAAATTGGTTGGATGAACTTTTCAAAAACTGGATTTACCAAAAACTTCAAAATACATTTTTTTAGCTTTTACTAGTCACGTTATGTTGAAGAAATATAAGTCATATTACATTGTTTGTATAATGGTAGCGTACGTGGTGTCAGGGATGTGAAAAAGGGAAACTGTCAGGGTCGGATGTTCATCAGGTCAGTTTACGACCTTTGACCTTAAATGACCTCCAATGACTTTAAGGTCACTTGCAAAGATCTTGAGTGCATCTCATATTATTTGAAAACGTTTCCAATCATTTGAGTTTACTCTATTCCAAAATCCCGTTTTTTTGGCTGTCGTGAGGGTACGCTCACGGACATGTTAGGTCATGGCTCCGTGACCCGACCTGATATCGGCCTGAAACTTGGCACACAAGTAGAGAGCACAGTTCTACATCATATATGCTCCGGTTGTGCCATTTGGAAACTAGCGCCAAAATAACTTTTAACATCAATAACGTCAGACTTATGACGTTGACGTGACTGTATGAAGTGACATCAGATTAACAAAATCATATTCGTATGCTTGCCCAGCTATTTGCTTGTGCACCCATTTGAAGTTCAAGTTCTATCTTAAAATCATCACTTCTGACAGTCTTTTTTTACCCTCAACAGGACCAAAAATGGCCTTAGGTGCTTCCTAAAAACGTTGCCTAGCTTCGCCCCCTGAGTAGAACTGAAATGTGAAATTTTGTCACAGTACGCAAAAAGAATAGGTAGGAAACGTGACCAGGTTTCGTGAAGCTGCGTCAAAAACCCTAGAACTGGCAAGCAAAAAACCCGAGGATAGGTGGATTCAGTCTCCCCTGCTGGGAACAAGGTTAAGATTATTGTCTCTAACACTGTGTTCCAGTGTAAAATACCCTAACCGGACAAAGGAGATAGTTGCAAATCGATATCTTTTTTACTGTTACTGGTCTTGCAGCCTTTTCTCACGTCCATTAAAAAACAGGTTTACTTGACGCCATCGAATTATGCCGTCATTCTCGAGGGTTCCATATCCGTTATACTATGTCCGGCGACGCAGTAGCTTCTTCCTCAGTAATCTAACGAATTACGAGGTCATGTTTTGGGAAATAACTGTTCAGGCAAATGCTTGACAGTATACCAGATATTCCAAGGTCAGTGACCCCTCGAAGGTCGAGTGAGATATGACCTTATAGGATATCAAAATGGCTTTGAACCGGTTACGATGTTCTGTATTTTCTTTGACCTCATCTTGGTTTCACAGAATCTCGATTTTAGAGGATTTTGTAGCGTATCTGACACCTATGGCGAGTGTATGTAACCCTTGTGGCGTGCGTATATGAGCACTGCGATGGGCGTATCTGTCCCCTGTTGCGGGCGTATCTGACCGTGCGGCGGGTGAATCTGTCCCCTGTTGCGGGCGTATCTGTTCCCTTGGGGGGGATCTGACCGCGTGGCGGGCGTATCTGTCTCCTGTTTCGGACGTATCTGACCATGAGGCGGGTGTATCTGTCCCCTGTTGCAGATTCGTGCGGTGCCCACGATTTCTCTGACCTCTGTGCACTGCCGCAGTTTGGAACGCGTGAACCTTGCTACAGCACAAATATTAACTGCGTTGCAGCCTATATTTCGCCGTAGTGGGAATTTCAGCGACAGACATCGCAGCTTTGATATTTGGATGACTGATTCTAGAGGCATAGTCAAGGGGGAGGGGAGGGAGGGGGTGCGTAATGGGCGTATGGGCTTCCTTCTGCCATTGAAAAATGCAACACTGTCACGCTCAAAGAACCAAAAGAAATAACAATTTCAGGAATTCTAAATAAAGGTACCGATAACCAAGGGGTTTTCAGTTCTGAGGACAGTTGGGTTTATTCTAACCACTTCCTTGGCGAAATCCTGGCTGCGCCCTTGACCGCTACACACCACTGAATGGAAAAAGAGCTTCAGTTTGCAGCCCTTGCGGTGCTGCAGTTCGAGTTCCTGCCGGCTGACCCGGGCCGGATCCCGGGTCCGGATTCCGCCACGCTGCAGCTCCGTGATCGACCGGCGGATCTGCACGATCCAGGTCCGTCCGCAGTCACGTGGACCCCTCCCCTCTCGCCCACCCTAGCGTCATCGAGCAGCGTCCGGAAAATGAAAATCACCTCCCATTAGCGGCCAGATTGGCACCTGTGCATTCTCGGTGGACCAACGCGGCCGCCGCGGACAGCCAGTTGCCAGTTACGGCGCGCCTTTGTGCGGTGTAACGGCCGCGGCTCGCGACATGACAGGGCTGCAGCAGGTCGCCGGCCTGGCGCCGCCGCCAACCGGCCTCGACGACCTCAGGTGTGCAGAGCTAGACTGATGGTGTGAGCGTGTTTATTTGAAACACGTCGGGTAGCATGGACCCGTGCCGACACGGGTGAAAGTGATCCCTAATGTAGGAATGAAGATTTCTGTCTTTTTGTGAGGGTCACGGTGCCCGCAATTTTGAAATCCTTGCCCCGGATTGCTTGCTTTTTCGCAAGGAACGGGGCTGGTCACTATATATGCACGAACCTTTGCAACATTGGAGGAAATGATAACCAGTTGAAGCTATATAGCCAGTTGACACGCGCACTGGAAAGGAGTGGGCACGTTTGTGCCTCCACCTTTTTTTCCTGAAAATCTCGAGAACAGATCGGAGATGGTCGGTGCTACTTTGTGACGTTTGTGGCAATTAAATAACTCGTCGATGGGCGCAAAAAAATTGAAAATCGGCCGAAAATTTTTCAAGTTTCAAGCATTTAAAGTCAAACAAACAAAAGGGAAATAATGGTTGTCGCTGACAAACGGAAACATTGCGAAAGGATTAGCATTCTACGTAAGATTACCGTTTGAAGATAATCAACCAATATCGTTCGAGCATAAGTCATGGATTTACCAAGACCAAAGCCAACGCCGGTACGGGTCAAAGTCATCAAAGGTCAAGGTCGACTAGCTTGTGAGCTGATCAGGATTTACTTCGCAACATGTCGGTTTGTATGAAAAATGCATTCAAAGACCTTAATAAAAGCATATGTGCACACATTGATACACTTACATATACCAGGGTCAGTGAAGGTCAGGGTCATCAAAGGTCAAAGTCAACTATCTTGTGACCTAGTTCAAGTTGGCTTTGCAACATGTCAGTTTGTATCAAATATGCACTCAAAGACCCTGATAAAAACACGATTGGCACATTGTTGCGTTTATACCTACCAGGGTCAATGCAGGTTAATGTCATCAAAGGTCAACTGTTTTTTAACCTGGCCCAGATTTGCTTTGTAACATGCCGATTCGTATGAAATGTGAATCCAAATGCCCTAAACAGCACGTTTGGCACATTTATGCGCATATATACATGTATATATATATATATATATATATATATATATAATTTTTACGTTTTATGGCAATCAAATCCCGTGGTTGAGTTCACAACGACTTAAGCGCAAACATTTCACATAAAACTTGCTTTGGGTGAAAAACGTCATCCAAGGTCAATGACCTCACTTCACTTATTTTGACCTTGCGGAGATAAGTCAACGCTAGAAGTGAGCAAATATGCCGATGTTGGCTATCTTTACCGAAAATACGCTGAAAGATGTGTTCAGCGCCCTTACGTACACTCAAGCTACACCAGTATCCCGTGTTGCGCGAAATCTGGTCAGTAAAAATAAAAATATGACGCGAATGGCCAATGACCTGACATGGCTTCGACCCGAAATCCCCAGTCACGACGCCAGATGAATGGAAATTGTTGTGTTTTATGTTTTAACGCTCCAACACGCACTCTTTTCTCGTTCCGTTAGAAAAGCCGCACGGTATTTTCTGTACGGGCCGACAAACTGTCCAGAGTTGGCATTTTCGGCCCCATTTGACCTAGAAAATGCAAACCTAGGGTGAAAATTGCACACTATGTAAACCTCTATAGCCCGACCCTACCCATAAAATCTCATGTCTCTAGCCCTTTCCGAGATCGGATGGGGGCATTTCTGTGCCCTACCCCCCTCCCGTGCGCGTCAGTGTGAAGCCCCCTTCCATTGCGCGTGTTAAAGTTCTTCCGACCGATGAGGGAAAGGGGCGGAGGATAATAAGAACTTTCCACTTCGGTTTTCTGAAGACAGTAAAAAAAAAAAAACGAAACGGCGCAGAGACATCAAACCTTCAATTTTTTTTACTCAGGGTCACTCCAGGTCCGACTTGTGCTCGATGTCTTTCGGTAATCCGGATCAGGATCTGAATCACAGTGACTTGGTCCAGAGCAGCATGTGAACCAAGGCCATTTTTTTCCTTTCATCAGAATGAAATGCGCTTCACACCAATTTTTAAACAGTTGATTCGGATTAAACATTGATTCACGAGGTCTTCGTTGATCAAGGGGATATGGTTCAAAATCAAGAAAAATCGGATCAGCCATTGATTCGAAATGTCAGCTATACATCGGATGTGATATATATACATGCAGATATATTGGTTTGTTCTTTAGAGTAGTTTTCTAGTTTTCCCACCATTTTTTTTTTTGAGATAGAGTCAGGTTATTTAGCAGCGTGCCTTTATTATCTTCCTGTAACGTTCTGTCGTATCTCACATCATCAGGCGTACAAAAATATTAGCACAATAGCAAAAACAAATGCATGCGCTGCGCCGATTCTCTGGTTAGTTGGCTCCTTTTCAGAATACTTCTTTCGGGAATTATGGTTATATGAACCTCGCATTTAAGGTAACACGATACGGGCCTCTGATATCGCTGTAGACGGTCATGAGCATATTCTGAATATGCTACAAATATCAGTACACTGAAAGGACTGTTACTTGCTAGTGCCTTGGTCCCAGATGCGATCCATCATACAGAGAAAGGGTGCCTCTCATAACTGATTGTGTGTTTATGATGAGTCTCGGTCTCTGATGTGGGCAATCTCCAAATCTCTCAGTCTGTGCTTGTTTCTACATCTCGTCAGTATAGATGTATTTTGTACTGTTTGAGGAGCGTTACATGGCACATGTGGAATGACTTATATTATATTATATAATATAAAATGGTATGCATAATATATGTAACAAAATATCTTACGGATAATAATGAATAATATATCATATATTTTGGTATACTTGGGCAGAATATTTTCTTTGACACGGGTTTTATTGAACACTAGGACATAGTTTGCTTTAGTCAGCTTTTTATTTGTTTTTCCGATGTCTCCAATTATATGTTTCAGTTCATCCAGTTCATGTGAAACTGAGCCGAATGAACACATTTAGTGTGACATTGCTGTTGGTGGGTTTTATTTAACGTTTCGGATATAGCACTATCCATTTTCAGAATTACAAAGCGACACGGTATTTCGATTAAACTTAGGCTTGAAAATAAACCACAATACACGTTTGCTCCTCGGTTGCCACACCTCCGCTGTACATGTCACATCAGCACAGTTCTGAAAGGCCAAAAAATCCCTTATATATAATACGTATATGAATATGTAGTATAAGATATTAAGTGATATTGCTTAGATATAATATGCGTTATAGTTACTGACGGCGTATAGACGAAACAATATACATATTGCAGATACATAGATGATGCGTTCGTTGATATCCAAAGCGAAGAAAACTGCTGTCCCTCAAAACAAAGCTTGAAGAAAATTTAGTCCTAAAGTTCACGGTGGATCCATCCAGGGAAGCTAGAATATTTCTTCTTGACGTAAACATAGATGCTCCTCGTGCCACTTTTGTCACATCTGTGTTCCGTAAACTTACGGACAACGGTTAATGATTAAACGGGCCAAGTAAATGCCCAGACAGATATTAAGCCATCGTAATTCGTGCATACATCCACTGCGCTCTCGCATACTGTTCGTCGTGGCCACTGCTTCACCACGATTTCGAACGCGTCACGCAACTGTTTATGGACCCTCCATAAACATTTCAGCTCACCCGCTGAAGCAATGACATTCGGAAGCACTCGTCCCGAGACGCTACAGTTGTAACATCAGGGAAGCATGACCACTGCGTATAGAAACGACGAGAAAGGTTTGCTTGGCAATTTCCAAAAACTGTCTGCCAATCAAGCCCGACAACAAAATTGAAGTAATTAACCACAACAGAAGTCCCAGAGTCTCCGGACTGATTATGAAAAACAACCTTGCTCTAGACAAAGTTCCCTGAAAACGACCAACGTAGTGCACGAGTCTGAATGCCCCATTGATGACTGTGCGCGCCGCTCCTACTCAACCCACATGAGACACACCACTGCAACATTATCACGACGGTCGACATAGACGATGAAATAAAATTTAGCTAGAAATAGGCCCATCTCAAACGAGGTCAAAATAAGGTTACCGGAGGTCATAAAGGGTCATTGGCCCCTGATGGCCTCACGTGGCCCAAGCTGATCTTGAGGGCAGTGACAAAAGCTTATTAGGTGTTTTGCTATGGTGTATGTATCTTCAGCAATCGAACTCGTTACCAAACCACCGAATAAGTCTTGGCCCGACACATCATAATAGCGCCACAAACATGCATGAAATTAGGTTGTGGCTTGACCTGACCTCATTGAGTAATTGTGTCATTCATGGTATGAATGTGTTTAATAGGTCTGTAATCATCTTAGGATTTTACCAAAATGGAAACCACAATGTCAATTTTCATTTCAACCTCTCTTCCACCCAGCTCAGTCTTACCTAGCATAACCTCTGTTGATGTCAATATTGACCCAAGTTTAAAAAATGTGTTCATGCGACTCAACTCGATAAGTGCTCTTTGCTGGCACTTCATTTTTTTGTGCGACGCATAGAACCTAAGATCGTGGGGGGAGGGTCTGATATCCCCCGGCCGGGCGGGGCGTAAACTCACCTGCCCAATTCTCCGGATCCGAATTCTGATTCCGAATCCGGATCCACATTTGCCGGGCCAGGGAGGGGTTGGGCTCATTAGGATTCCCCCAAGATCTCGAGAATTATAAATCCCACAGGAAATGCAAAGACAGCGTTGAAAATCCCATGACGAAACTAGAAGAAAGTATCTAGATTTGGGTCAAATAAAGTCAATCGTAAAGTTACCAGCGATCGCCTTAGGTAAGATTATTCCAGTACCTTTTTTAAATGTCAGTAACTAAGGGTTCTACGTGGCTCCAAAGAGGTTCAGAAGTGAAAGGAAGGTTTGATCTACCTATGTGGAGAGGAAAAGGGACACTTAAGACCAAATGTGACTATTTCAAAGAAAACGGAACGTGAAGGTGAAAGTATTGTAGTGGTCTTTTTGTGAGGGTAAGAACCTAGTTTTTCCGAATATATAAGTACGTGTCTTTGCTGGAATACGCCATAAAAATGTCTGGCATGCATCTGAAGTCTGGAGCTACCATATGGAAGTCAGTCAAGGTCAGTGTATGAACGCCTACACGTCGGCCGTTTCTGGTGTCTGTCGCATCATATCTACCACATCGTGACTGATCAGGTACGATACAGCATAAAATTATGTAGCACAGGGATTGGGCTATTCTTGGAAAGTAAGTTCTTATCATATATTAGTGCTTCTCAAGCACATGTAGCAACCAACAAAAACTGTAAACCAAAGAACTGTGCTTGGGTGCGGGCCTGAAAATTCGGTATGAAACGTCACCGGACCACAGGTCACGGGCTACGGAGTACAATCACGTCTTTAAATGGTGTGAGGGTGTATTTCAAAGTTTCAAAACCGCCAAACCAGTCCCACCATCTAAAAAGCGTCGTAATCTTAAACGGCGGAAAGTTCCGCGTACCTGAGGTCAGTGACCTAAACATTTTTGAATAATTCGCAACAGAAGAAACTGCTCCGTTTGTCATTTTATATAAATATGACATGTCTGATGTGAATCGGCACATTTCACAAATTGTTATACCACTTTCATTTTTGGAACCTGGTCTTGCTTAACCTGTCCTAGGGCACGGACATGGGGTGACTGGGGAAGTACAAAATTGACTCAGGGTGTAAAAGTGATGTACAAAAAGGTACCCCGAGTTTCTTATCTCTGCGTCTTTTCGTGTTTTGGCCAGTCTCAGAAAACCGGAGAGGGGGTTTTCATGATCCCCCATGACCATGACCCCATCAGAGGTTTTCATGGTGGGCAAACTTACGTTCTGTGCAGAACATTTCACATGGATCTACTTAGTCCCAATGTACGAAATCTCTTCACGTACCACATGGTACAGTTTATTAAACTGCATACTTGGAAACATTGCCATAATGTATGCTTGTATGTATGTATTTACGTTTTTGGGTGGTCCACACCAGCAGAGTGGCTATGATACCAAGCGTGATATAGGGAAAAAATATTAGGTAAGTTAGTGAAGCACAGTCAATAAATACGCCATCACTCACCGATATTAACTCAAAGTAGGTCGACCCGTGAACCTTAGTAAGCGCAAGGAAATCCATAAAGGGCAAGGAAACCTATCCCCTGACTGACGGGTTATGTCCGATGGCAGGAAATTATACAGCGCTGGGGCACGCCTGGAGAGACTATACATTCCAGCAGGGTTCCTGCAAAAACTCACGGTGTACATACGAGAGCATGCTCAGTGTGTTGCGTAAAACTTTGCCTGCTTGAATCCAGGCAGTCATTTGGGGGAGGGGTGAAACTGTTTACAGCGGAGCAAATGGGGAAGGTTCAGGGGTGTACCCGTCCTTTTTCTGAGGGGACAGAAGGAGGAAGAGCATATCGTGTCCATAAGACCGTCTCCGTCGTCCACAATTTCTCCTCTCACTGTGTGTTTTGTCCATCATTATTTAGAGTGAAGTAAGGAGATGAATTTAAATGACCGTTTTTCCTATGCACATTGTTTGGTTTATCCATGTTTGGTTGGCAGTGAAGTAAGCAGACGACATTAAATTGGTTACAGCACACTTTCTTATTTTCAGAGTCGTTTCTTACCATCTTTATAATTACATCAGCTTTAGTGCTGAGATTTTGGGATACATGTTAAAATGCACTAATGCAGCTAGCCGACAAGGAGACTTGAGGGTAATTCTATAAAGCATAATTTGGGATAGACCATACCTTACTGACTTTTGGTCTGGAGTGGGTAGCCAACAAACGTTTGAATCTCATCCCGAAGTTTATGGACTTCGCTGTCAGGATGGTGGCGGGGACACGGAGGCAGAAGCGTATCAGCTCGGCGCTGCGATCGCTGGGGTGGACTCGGCAGATCCGCTTGTGTGGGAGCGCGGCCGAATCGCTTTCTAGCTGTCTCCCAGGCACAGTATGTTACACCCACCCCGACAGCGACAGACGATGTTTGTGGCTCGCCTCGATGTTTCACCGAGTGCCAACGGCTGGGAACTCAGTGGCTGCCTTGACCTGCCAAAATGCAGGCTTGCCTTTAGCTCAGCGAAGCCTCCGACACAGAAAAGGGCAGCGCGGAGCTAGCTGCGGTCCGTCCACCCCGCGCTCTAGCGCTGCGTTGACGGAGAAGTTGCAGGGTTTGCCTTGCGCGGTGGTCGAGACATGGTGGGGTTTGTCTGGCGTTTCGCACATCAGTTGTGCCCATTGACTGTCAAAAGTCGTCTTTTGTCCGACTATCGATCCTGTTGAGTTCGAATTTTGCGGCATTTTCTGTGGCAAAGGTGTCTGTAATTGTACGTGCCTGTCATGACGGGAGTCCGGAATAGGTTTTCATGCATTGGTTTTAAATCAATGGATACATAAATAGCTTACACACATAGGAGGAAATATTGCCTGCAAGTTTTGAATGAATAACGCTGAAATGCACCAGAATTGATTCGAGGTGTCTGAAAACATGACTTCGCCCAGGTTGAGCAAAATTATCTGCTTCTGCGGTGCGTAGCGTGAGGCGTCCAGTAAACTGGCGCCCCTCCCCCACCCCGCTCCGTCTTCGGTGGCCAGAGTCCGCAAGGTCTGAACTGAGGAGCTCAGTAAGTTCACCGTCGGCCGCTGGCCGGCCGCCGTCGCTTCAGCCGCGCAGCCTCGTCGGCCGGCTGACCGATGACCGAAGGCGCCGGCGGTGATCGTCGGCGTCGACGCAGCGACGGCGGGACGACAGGCGGGGGCGGGGGGTAGCTACGGTGACGCTTGGCTTCGACCCGGACAGTAGAGCTTCCCCAGTCAGTCTGTAGCGTGGCTTCGGCCCTGTCAGCACACCTTTCCCAGTCAGTACGCAGCATGGCTTCGGCCCGGCAGCAGACCTTCGCCAGGCAGTTTGCAGCCTAGTAGCAGTGCCCGATTTTGTCATTTTTCGAGTTCAGTACCTCTGCTAGTGCTATTACATGAACTTTGCTTATGTTCTCCATCTAGTAATGCTAAAACGGTATGCTGCGTCACACAGCGTCAATTTGCAGCGTGTGCGGTATGTGTAACACTCCCAACCATCGTGAAATTTCCTGTGTAGATCCTGGTCAGTTAACTGCATTTGGGGCTGTGTGCTTGTCGTGTAGTGATGTATAGTAATGGTGCAGTGATGTGCAGTCGACACAGTTCGGATAGAGGTAGCGGACGTACGGACACAGACTGTAAGCGGCCGTTTCAGGTCAGTGAACCGGTCTCAACGTTAGAAACAGCGGCAACGTTGAGGAGCAAATGCCAGTGCCGATGCCAGCCAACACATCGTCTTCTCGAAGACAGCGCAAATGTTTGCACGATACAGAATGTACGAAATGTAGTCTGGAATGACAAAATTTTTAGCACACATTCCCGTCCGTACACCGGATATCAAGCCGCCGGACTGTGCCGTGCCTCCTACGCTCTTGCTGAGTTACTATGCGACTCTCCGGACGAAGACCGTAACGTGTGTGCGAGTGTTGCGTGACTGGTGTAAAGTAGTGCATATAGTTGAGCGTAATAACTAGAACTCTGCGATCAAGGACCGGCCGCAAACCGAGAGAACCCTGAGAAAGAGCGAGGGAAAGCGGCCGCAACCCCCGCAGCACCCCTTTTCAGTTTAACATTACCATATGGGAGTTCTTTCCTGCCATATGGCAGGAAAGAATTGACCCAAAATGCTTCTCCGCTCCCCCGCATTAACTGGAAAGAAGTGGCCCATAATGCCTCTTTGTACCCCTCCCAACTGTGGGAAGGTCCCTCAAACTCTGCAAGTGAGGTCGCCAATAGACGTGTATCACGCCAAGCAGAAAGATCTGCCACAGCCCAGCTGGCGTGGCTGCATGTGCAGCAGGTGCTTGTGGCTGCCGGAGCAGGAGCGGCCCGGCTGCTCTCTCTCTCCGCTCACAGGAGCGTCCTCTTCACGTTCACAAACGAACAGATCGCTTGCTACGAATGGCCAAAGGCTTCTGTCCCGCCCACAGTATTTTCCCAGATCATTAACACGAACGTCTCACGATGCCCACTCGTTTCGAGTCCTGCATCACGGTGTGCTAAACCTATCCAGCTGGCCGTCGTTAATCGCATTCTACCGTTTTCCCGTGCATAGCTGGAGAAGACTGCCAGAAACCAATTTAACAGGAGCACTGGAAGCGGGATCTTTTTGTGCTCCCCCACCTGTTCTTCTTGAATATATCGAGAACGGATCTGACCTGGTTGCTGCTGCTTTGTGGCCTTTATGGCAATTAAATAACTCGTCGATTGACGCAGAAAAATCGGAAATTTGCCGGAAATTTTTGGAATTCCAAGCGTTTGAAGTCAAGCAAACATAACGAAAACGACGGTTGGCGCTGACAAATGGGAACTTTGTTAAAGGACCAATGTTCTACCTGTCTGCCGAAGATTACCGTTGAACACAACGACATGTCGTCACTTGGACATAAGTAATGGATGTACCAAGACCAAAGCCAGGGTCAATTAGGGTCAAAGTCATCAAAGGTTAAGGCCAACCAGCTTGTGACCCGATCCAGATTTGCTTTGCAACATGTCGGTTTGTAGGACATATGCATTCAAAGACCGTAATAAAAATACGTGTGCGCGCATTGATACGCTTACATATATCAGGGTCCGTGAAGGCCAAGGTCACGTATCTTATGAACTTGAACTGGTCCAGATTTGCTTTGCGACATGTCGATGTGTGTGAAATATGCATTCAAAGACCCCAATAAAAACAAGTGTGCGCACATGGATACGCTTAAATATACCGGGCCATTTCAGGTCAAGGTCATCAAAGGTCCAGGGCAGCTTTTTTGCGACCGTATTCAGATTTCCTTTGCAGTATGTCGATTTGCATGAAATATACATTCAAGGACCGTAATAAAGAACGATTTGGCACATTATAAATGTATATACATATTTACATATTCATACATACATAAACATGAACGTTGGAAGTGACTAAACGTACCAATGTTGGCTACCTTCACTGAAAATACGACAAAATTTGCGTTTAGGGCCCTCATTTACACTCAAGCTACCCCGTGTTGCTCGAAATCTGATCCGCAAAAGATGAAAAATGAAGCCATAGGTCAATGGCCTGACATGACCTCGGCCCGAAATCCTCAGTGAAGACGTCAAATGAATGCAGATTGTCGTATTCCACGTTTAACGCCCAAACAAACACCCTTTTCCCGTTTCGTTCGAAAAGTGGTATGAAATGACATGTACGGATCGAGAAAGTGTGCAAAATTGACCTTTCGGACCCCATTGGACCTTAAAAATATCGACCTAGGGTCAGGAAAATTGCACACGATGTATATCGTTACAGCTCCACCCTGTCCACAAAATTCCATATCTCTAGATCTTTCTATTTCGGAGATCGGAGAGGGGCACTTTTGTGTCCCCCCCCTCCAGTGCGCGGGTTAAGCTGGGTTGGTCTTCGGTCCTTACATGGTAAAAGAAACTATTTGGCAAGCAGGATGAGACCTTTAGTTCTTTTGAAAAGATATGCTCTGGAGTTCTGTTTGTACCTGTCGCGACGTGCTGAAAAATGGAACTAAATTTGAGCCACAGCTGTTGCCAAAAAACATAGTATTGTTTGGTAGTTTCATAAAGCCTGTTTGAAGTATCCGGGATGTTCAGCACTCATCCGTGAATGGCAGCCTGTTGGCGAGATCTGGCGCACAGGGGTGTCATCGTCTATAGGTCTAGAAGTGCCCAAGCCTTACCAATGTCTTTTTGAGCCTTATCAACGTTCCTCTGGGCCCGACCAATGTTTTGATGTGTTAAATCACAGATGTATATGCAAAGGCAGACAGGAAAAAACGGAACCAAGAATCAGGAATTTGTTACAACGGAGTGCAGATCATTAGATCCTGCTTTTGCACAATTAAATACCTAGCCATAGATAATGTGAAGACAACATTTCATGAGGACTAATGCCAGGTGGATAAGGAGACAAAGAATATAAGTCGTCACGTGGCGGTGCTTGGCCTGAGTCCAACGAAAGGAACTTGCAATTGGTCGAAGACCAAAGGGGTCAGCCGGTTACTGACGGTCGTGTCATGGGGATGATCAGCACCAAAAAAAACATTGCTTTCTCATCTGACGCCATCGCCATATCAGGTAGGACCTCATATGGACCAAAAATTTTGAAACACAAGTAGGAAATACTGTGATGAGCTACACGGGTTCTATGACTGGCTGCTTCATAAAATGGCCCTGAAAAGGTTTACATAGAACTAAATGTTGAATTTTAACTATTACCTGCTATTGTGAAATAACCCAAGTTCAACAAAAATATGTATGTTTCCTCGTTATTTACCTATACACTCATGTAAAACTTATGTTCTATCTTAAAAGCACTGTTTTTGGCAGCCATTTCTTTTTATCTTCATCATTGCCAAAAATGGCTTCCCAAAAACGTTGCCTGACCTCACGCTTGGGCGAAGTAAAATTACGAAAATTTGACGCAGTAAGTAACGATGTTTCAAAACCCTTGGAAATAGGGACTAAAAATCAGAAAGGGGGTATGGAGCACACCGCCATGCGGGAATAGGGTTTTCGGTCAGACCAAGTTTGTTGTTTGTCGGACCAAGGTTCGTAGGGCAACAGTTCATCGGGTTATAGTTCGTAAGGTCAAAAGTTCGTCGGACAAAAGTTTGTGTACGGCAAAAGTTCATCTCGCGAAGGTTTGTATGGACAAAGTTTGTCCAGGACAAAAGTTCGCATCGCTAAAGTTTGTATAGGACGAAAGTTCGTCTAGAACAAAAGTTCATCCAGTAACAGTTCGTATAGGACACAAGTTCGTCTACAAGAGTTTGTCCAGGGAAAAAATGTTAGGTTAGCTTAGGTTACCAATTTAGGTCCGTTCCCTTCGCGGTACGATTCTTTTCCGACACGAACCTTAGGCTTACAAACCCTTGGTTACGAGTCTTTTGCCTTACGAAGCTTTTTCCTTACGAATCCTTTTCCTACAAACCTTTTCCGTACGAACCTTTGCAGTATGAACCTTTTCCATTAGCGAGACAAACTTGTGTAGACGAACTTCTGCCCTTGACGAGCTCTTGTTCTAGACAAACTTTTGCATGATGGACTTCTGTCCTCGACAAACTTTTGCCCTATACGAGCTCCTTGCTTTACACGAACTTTTGTCCTAGACAGACTTCTGCGAGAAGCACTTTTGTCCCAGACGAACCTTTGCCCTAGGCGAGCTTTTGCCCTAGACAAACTTTTACACGACGAACTTTTGTCCGACGAACTTCTGCGACACGTTTGCTTTGTTTTTGCTTTTGCCCTAAAATCGGGAGCCGTGTTAATGGATCGGATTGGCAGCGTTATGGCTACCGACATCTCTCAACAGCACTTGTATTGTCTTTGCTCTTGGCATGTTACCCTACTGTCTCCGTTCTGCAGCACCGGTACCAATGACCTGACGCGCAGTCAGTCGGTCTCCGGCAACAAGGGGAGCTTAGCGTGCAGTGGATGCCGTCACTCCGCCTTAGCCTCTATCTTGGATTATGTTTGTTTATCCAAAGTTGTGTTACCATTAATTCCCACACTGAGCGTCTATGGAACATTATTCTATTTTGTCCTTTCTGACCGCACCCTTTCCTGAAGTCAGCGCTTAGGCTGAAATAGAGACATGCAGTTTCAACATGAAGCAATGATTGCTGAAATCATTGATGAATGCTAGGACACCAAGTTCTTGACGATAACAGAATGATATTTAAATGTTCATACGCTGTTTCCCAATCCAGTTCGTCTGCCTGCATGCCACAGCCCATCTCGATGCCCATGGAATCGGTGTTGCCGCCAGGGGAGCCTGATACGTTTGCCACCCCTGCTATCAACTGGCCGGGAGGAAATGCCACCGCAGGTCACGTGACACCTGACGTCAGCCCAGCGGCTAGCACTACTGGAGCAGGGCTGACAACGGCGGCGAGTTCCACACGTCCGGGAAGGTGGAGGCTCACTGTTTGAATAGCTGGCTGACAGACTTGTACTTGATTCCAGTGGGGGGAAATCGATTCCGAATCAGACCCCTGGCCTGATGAATCGATTTCATGGGTTTTCCGAAACTGGGTTTTTTCTGATTTCGACTCAAAATGAAATGAGTGGATTCCGGAATCGATTCCACTAAGATCATTTCGATAATGTTATATGCTTGCATATAAAATCTATTAGAATAAGTAATAATAAACTACCACTTATCGGCAGATCAGACATCAATCGAGATATAAATATCAGTGCATTCCCGCAAAAATACATTCCTATAAATGTTCCATATACGGAAAGCATTTGACTGTCTTATTTTCACGCCACCAATAATAAGGGGAAAGCAGACACAACGTGAGCACAATGCCACAGCTCACCAGATGGGCTATCGTTAAATTCATTTCCGTATAAAGACAACTGACGCACCAAAAGGCGTCACCTGTGAGGCTGTGAAGAAGCCTTGACACCATTTTCCGCAGAAATTCCAACCCATTATCATGCTCAGAAGACTGCAATTTTTGAGTTAGACGTTGCCATTGGAATCGTTTTCAGTTCTGATTCCGTAGACAACTGTGTGATTCAGTCCCGAATCCGAATTCAGCATTGATCATCGGAATCGATTGCAATTCTGACTGGCCGAAACGGAATCCATTCCGGAGTCGATTCCGATTTCGATGGAATCGAGCGCAAGTCTGCTGGTTAGTCCAGATGATACATCAGCTGCTTCCCCACTGGTTATCTGAGACCGGAGAGTCCACCGGTGCGTGGCGAGAAACTGTCAGGGAGCCGGGTGTAGTCGGCATGTGAGAGCAGGCACCCATTGGAAAGGAAGCATAGAAAGTCTCTGACAAAGCTCAGGAAGAGTAGGGACTGATAACTACTGGCCGGGGAGTGTCGTGTTGAAGTGGCAGGTTTACGGTGCCACCATGCGCTTACTACCGCTCTAAAAACGATCAGCTGTGTCTGAAGCTGGCTCGCCTTGGATGTCTCGGGCATGAAGGTTTTCGAAAACACTGGTGTCTTGAATAGGATTTCAGAGCAATTCTTTTTAGACGATGGCTGAAACGCGGAAGGGTCTCTCACAGATGGATCTCACAGTGAGAGTGTCCTCCAGAATTTTCGGCCATCATTGAAAAGAACGATGCCAGCCCGCCATTTTGGCAAGCAGTTTCCAGTCCGTGTATCTCCGACTTCTGAATAGGACGCCTTTTACTGTGAGAATGTTCCGTTCAGCGCAGTCGCGCTGCCAGGGGGGTTCCTTCCAGTCCTTGGTCTGCCTTCAGAGCGCTGATGGCTTCATATGACTAGGGCCGGGATCGCCGGCGGGATAATCCGAGCAGCAGGCACCAAGCAAGCCAGCCGCGTCCACGTCCACCTGAAATACCATACCGACAGCCAGCCCAACCTCCTGCCGATTGGCCCAGCTGCGTGGTCTCCTGCACCCGGCGATGACCCGGGGCTGCGCCTGCAGGGCAGAGAGCGGCAGTTTGACCCGGCGATGATCCGGGGCTCAGAACGCAGGGTAGAGAGCAGCAGTTTTGTCAGCGACCGATCCATTGGCCAATACCGCGCTACTCGCCGCGGTGAATGGTGCCATCAGCGCATCGATTGTCGGCCGAGCTCAGCGGTGGCCGCTGGCTGGGCCGCACGCGGCCGGCACCGCTGCCGGCCGTTCTCTGAGCGGCGCATACGTCAGCGCGGATGTCGGAGGTACCGGCGCGAGCCGCCACCCGGCTGTCCCGTCCCCTCCCCGCTCAGCTGGACTAGCTCTCCACCTTCACAGGAAATGTTCGGTGACTGCGGGGCGGGGCGCAGCAGGGCGACGGTGGCTGGAGACCCTGGTGGCTGGAGACGGGTGACATGTTCCTGCCTTTGTCGGCTGCTGGAGACCGGTGACATGTTCTGGCCTCTGTTCTAGTTCGCGATCCCGGTCGAAATCCGCTGAGTCGGCTGCCCGAGACTGGGATTGCGCGAGGGAAGCCAGAGGTCAGTGGTTCGGACTGTGTCTGGCCACGGCTAGCCAATAACTGACAACTGACACCGATGTGACTGAATGCCAGGCGCAGCTTCTAATGATATGCCAGATATGAATAGACCACATGATAATGATGAGTATCATTCGCCGACGGGGCCAGGTGACGGTGACTCTCCGGATAACGAGATGAAAGTCCGTCCATGTCATCACTGGCCGGTCACCAATTTGAAAACCAACTACCGACGTCCACACGATTAACAGCGCTACTAATTACAAGGATACAACGCTGTTGCCTCAATCTTTCATGGAGCCAGCTCGAGCCTGAGGAACCTGACGATCAGGACACGCATTTGTTAGGGTTTGAGAGTCTGCTGAGGTGAAGTGCTAGACAGAGCAATTTCGGCAGTTTTTTTCTTTTTTGTCAGACCTGAACCAAACCGGCCTGGACAGCAACTTCAAGCGCTCACGGGCCCCGCCTGACATGTAAATTGGAAGAAGGAAATAGCCTCGCGCGCGAGCGCTGTCAACAGCTTCAAAGTTCAATTTGCTGTCGCCAGCCGATATCAGCACCGCAAACGACACTTCGAGAAGCTCTCCGGAATGGTTTTCGATTAGAATCGTCCGTCGACTTGCCTTGAAGTGCTTTGTACACCGTCGTCCACGCGCTACTGCAGTGATTTGGCGAAAATTTGATTTCCGGACTAAGCAGAACCCCACTGTGTAGAGAAATGAAAGAACAACGTTCTTCAGAAGACGCAGCGGACACGCTTAGTGTCGTATTATTCATCGGCCAGCGATTTAATTCTGGCGAAGCAATCAAAATATGCGTTTTTCTGCTGTTTACACATCACAGCTTACTACGTTTACATGGGCAGCTTTGGTAAATTCAAATTAGAATGGGACCGCATTAGCACTCTGGATCCGTTCCGCGCGAAATGATTACATGGGCAAAGTCGACACGCAACGGAAAAGTCCGTTCCCAGAACGAAGCAGTTAATTCGAAAGCCAAACGACGCGATCGACAAATATGACGGCTGAAAAATAATTTGACACGTACACACAGAGCAGAAAGATACGTAATTTCGAAATTGTTACTCCCTATTCCCATACCCATAGCTTAGGCATTTCCGGGTGGGAGGCTTATTCGCCCCCTCCCAGATCTCGAGAAATGCCCTTCCGATTTCATCGCAACACACGACAGTCGATTCGCCATAACGTAACCTACATTTCTGAAAATCTTGAAAGGGGTGGATGCGGGGCATAGTCAGAACGGGAGATAGTTTTTGACTTGCTATAACTCCGTTGTCTATAAAACGATTTTGATCCAATCGGCACGACTCGAAAGCTAACCGACAGCAGTTCTCTCTTTGATCCATAGGTTTGAAACTTTCAGAGACGTCATAGCCATTCACAGGGATTGGAAAATTGTGAGGAATATGTTTCTGAAAACGGAATAGATATAAAATTCCAAAGCATTTTGCATCAGCCGTAATTGTCCTGTTACACTTGAAGTACAAATCGTATCACGCTGGTTGTACAATGTTGGAATAGGCGGCGCCAGTGACACAATTGCCATGAATGATGCCAATGACGCTGGCACATGTGACATGAAAACGGGAAGTTGTCATGGTCGCATGGTCATCAGATCAGTTTACGACCTTTGACCTCAGAGTTACCTCAGGCGACCTCAGTGTCACATGGAATGGCGTTCAGTTCATTTCATAGTATCTGAAAACGGTTCCAATCTTATGAACTGAATATATTCGTTAAAAGTCTTATTTATGGCCGCCATGATATAGGGTACGCACGCGGACATTTTAAGTCATAACTCCGTGACCCGGCCTGATATATACCAGAAGCTTGAAACGCAAGCAGAGAGCACTATGCTGTGTCATACATGTTCCGAACTTTGGATGTTGAAAAATGGCTTCAGACGTTTGCATATAACTAAATGTTGGCTTTTGGCCGTTATCTGACCTTGTCAAGTGACCTCAGATCCACAAAAGCATTTTTCGTATGTTTTCGCAGTGGTTTATCTGCACACTGATATAAAGTTTCAAGTTCTATCTTAAAAATTCTTTTTTGGAAACCATTTTCCTTTTACCTCCAACAGTGTCAAAAACGGTCTGAGGTGTCTCCTAAAAACTTGACCTGGCTCCGCCCCTGAACAAAATAAGGTTATGAAAATTTAACTTAATCCGTGGAAGAAACAGTTAAGAAAAGTCATTAGGTTTCGTGAAGCTGCTTTAAAAAATCCTGGAAATGGAGATCAAAAAGCGACGGGAATAAGGTTAAGGTAACGCAAGTGATGTTTCGTTGTGTGAAAGGATAGAAGAAAGATCGGGAAAGTGACCTGTGACAAGATGGTCGACAATTAGATTATTTTGTTTTGTGGTCTAGTGACATTTGTTTTGTTCCCCTTCCTCCTGTATCTATCGGCCCAAAGGCATACGCGAGCAATGCTGCAAAGACGTACGATCGCTGCCCCCGCTCAAGACAAGAAAGAAGAGCCAACGTACGGCTGATGCGTATGGTCTTAACCCTATTCCCGGAGGGCTAGACGGTATGGCCGATTCCCGGCAGGGGGGGCGGATTCGGCCCCCCCCCCCTGAGATCTCAAGAACTACTTATCCGATTTCATCGCAACAAACGACAATCGATTTGCCGTGACGTGAACTACATTTTTATAAAAAGAAATTTTCAAAATTGTGAAATTTGTGGATACAGGGGGGAAAAATGTCAAAATGGGGGGTACTTTTTCACTTCTTATAACTCCGTTGTTTATGGACCGATTTCGATGAAACTGGCATCAATCGAGAGATTATGGATAGGGCTTTTACCATGGGTATGCAAATTTGAAATTTCGAGAAAATTCATGGGCGTTCACAGGGTTTCAAAAATAGGGGGATTAGTTTTCCAATAACGGAATGAACAAAAGAGGCCAAAACACTTTTTTAGCTTCTGCTAGTCATGTTATGCTAAAGAAGTACAAATCGCATTACAATGTTTGTATAATGTTAGCATAGGCGGTGCCAGGGACATAAAAAAGGGGGAACTGTCATGGTCACACGTTTCTCAGATCAACTTGTGACCTTTGACCTTAAATGACCTCCAGTGACCTTGGGGTCACCTGGAATGATGTCGTGTGCATTCAATATTATCTGTAAACGTTTTTAATCGATTAAATTCACTCTATTCCAAAAAATTCATTTTTTGGCTTTTGCGATATAGGGTACGTGCACTGACGTTTTAGGTCATAGCTCCGTGACCCGACCTGATATCAAGCTGAAACTTGGTACACAAGTAGAGGGCATCTTTCTACGTCATATATATTCCGGGTTTGGCATTTGAAAAAACGGCGCCGAAATTATTGCGAAAAAACAAATTTTGACTTTTGACCTTGACCTGACCTTGTAAAGTGACCT
Organism: Capitulum mitella; assembly: GCA_030062745.1. Taxonomy (NCBI): domain Eukaryota; kingdom Metazoa; phylum Arthropoda; class Thecostraca; order Pollicipedomorpha; family Pollicipedidae; genus Capitulum; species Capitulum mitella. Next base: position 19,857,535 of record CP099847.1, on the reverse strand, counting down.
CAGATAAATAAAATTACATATGCACATTGCTCAACTATTTAGCTATATATTCATATAAAGTTTTAAGTTCTATCTTAAAAACTCTGTTTTTGGCAGACATTTTCCTTTTACCTTCAACATGGTCAAAAATGACCTGAGGTGCCTCCCAAAAACGTTGCCTGGCTCCGCCCCTGAGCAAAAGAGAATTTCGAAATTTTGTCACGGCGCGTAGAAAGAATAGCTAGGAAAAGTGACCAAGTTTCGTGAAGCTGCGTTAAAAAGCCTGGAATTGGCAAGCAAAAAACCCGGGGGGGGCGGATTCCGCCCCCCCCTGCCGGGAATAGGGTTAATGCAGACTACTGTAGCTGAAAATACAAAAAGTCGGAGCCAGTGAGTGAAACCCAGAGTATCCATAATGTGGTTCGAACTGACGTGATGAACTGGTGGAGTAAGGACTGGTGGAAGGGGAACTTTCATATGAGTAAAAGCAAACTTTCCTGTAACTTTGCAAACTTCTAAAAAAGATCGATGGAACCATGCTCAGAATGAGGTTGGTAAGGTTCACTTCAAAGGTAATGGGGAGCAGGGCCCGGCCAAAAGTGAAGGAAACTCCGCCCCTGTCCAGGAGGGCTAAACTTCCCTGCTCCTTTGGTTTAAGTTGCCAGTTTTAAATATCCCTGCACCCAATTCCTGTAAGGTTAGCGCAAGTTCCCCCAAGAATTAGTCAGTCACGAACCACACACCTCATGCTGTCCCTACGGAATGATCACATCATCGTATCCTTCCTGTTGTTAGGAAAGCACTCAAGTTACATGCGCATTCCTGTGGCATCTGTCCTCGATTGTGCTATAGGGCTGGAGGTCCTGGACGACCTCCTGCATCACCTCTGCCTCGTCTTCCTCCAGTCCTTTCTTCCGTCCTGGGACCCTTGGGACAGACCTGGGCTGGACCTGGGCTCCTTCTTTCGTGGAGCCCTTCCTGTCCTGTCAACGCGCGACGCACGCGACCAGGGGCGTGAAATCAACCTGACGAACTTGACGGGACGGACTGAACTGAACTTAAACTCGTGCAACAACGACGGCCAAGACGTCACGGCAAGACCTACCTATGGCCTGTTTGTGTTACAGTTCTACCGAACGAAACTAATCTGACATATTTTATGATTGTTCTTTAACATGAGCAAGCACTGTTATATGTCTTACCATTACATCTTTCGTTTGAAAATCATGTTATGCCTGTAATCCCTGCGCTTGTAATTTAGTTACATCTTCTCAGTCGATCTGATCCCTTTAGGTCAAACGACCCTTCTTCGGCAAAGGATTTATATCGGCCTGAATTCGAATTAGCCGTTGGCGCCGTGAAGTGTTTACATGGGCGATGAAAAAGGAAGCTAAGTCGTCCTCCGCGCCAATTCAAATTGACGTTGCTCATGTGAACGTAGTAAGTGTTTGATGTCCAACATACCATTCTGTATCCACGCGCGTTATTTTTTATTCCCTGTAATTTCCACGAGCATGCTTTGTGCATTCATGGTAGTATTTCAGTTCACGTGAGGTAATTCCATATTCCGAATGTCTGTGTATCTTATCTCGACGAATATTATTATTCCACTATATTATCTTGACGAACTATTATTATTCCACTATCTATTTAAATACATAACTTCTCACGTCACATAGACGTTCACAAGGCCAACTGACTTCAGAGACTGTCAGCTGGACCGCATATTTCGTGGCCCACCGCGGCATGGCCCAGACCAAAGGCGGCTGGAGTTGTGACATTCCGGCTTCGGCAATAGTTTTCAGCTCGGACGGACAATTCGGCCCCGAGAAACTGCTCTCGTTGTGCTAGGAGGCTCTGAAAACGGCGACGAATCGGTGCAGTTGCCGAACGGTTGGCTGTGAAATCCGATTTCATGGGTAACTTTGCTCCGCTCTCCAAATCTTTCGCGTCTATTTTTCAGAGTTCTGCTGGGGAGACTGCTCGGACCACCGAAATGAAACGGAAGCAGAAAAATGGCGATGGCGTCCGAGGGAGGGAGACAGAGAGACAGAGAAGAGGGGAAAGAAAGAGAAAGAGAGGTGTGAAAGTCTGTGAGGAGGAATGCAAAAATCGTTGATAATAAAACAGATCGGTGACCACATTATAAACTTACCAGTTTTTAGCGGACACGTGGAGTGATCCAGCCACTCTTAGCACCGAGACCGTCCGTTAAATCAATCATCACACAGGATCAATGGAGGCCACCACTGGGCCGTGAAGGTTCCCCCATCCCACCAGTCGCACGCACCGCAGCTCTGCTAGGAAATGAAGTCGGTCCCCCGCGGCATCTGTAGCTTGGTGAGCCCGCCTTAACACCACGCACATCCCGCTCTACCCAAATCATAGCCACTGATCACCTTGTAATAGAACGTGTTTTTTGGCACTAGCAGCGTTCGTAAGAGATGACAATGATGTATGACGTTTAATTCGCCTGACCTTGTCCCCAAGAAAAAGCAGTTTTAAACTAAAGTGACTGATCAGTTTTTAACCCAAACGACTACGAAAACATTGTTGATCAGCCATTTTGCTGCAAAATTACCCGATGATAGTTGAGATGGCAAACGATGTGAAACACTCATTCGCTGTGACCCCAGAGGCTACCAGGTGACCTGAATGGATAAAATGTAATATCCGTTCAATCGGAACGAAACGGGCGTCACGCCCTTTTTTCGTTGGCCGTTGCTCTGTCGCAATTAGGAGCGGCACCCGAAGGGAAGGGGTGACATTCACCCTCCCCTCGCCCGGCACGCAGGTGGAAATCCTTACGTCCGACGATGGTTAAAACATTCTCCCAGAAACTCGCGGGTTAAAGCTCAAAAGCTTAATTTTCATGCGCCTATATGATACGTAGGATGGTTTGTAATCAGTGGGTCGTTTGCTGCAGTAGGTGGTTGGCGAGAAAATGTGCTAGGTTTAAAATCCTATTATTGTGAGTTCAAATTTGTTGTCAATAAACAGCAAAAAAAATGTAGTCTACCATCGCCATCGTCCGCTTTTGCAAGCAAGCTGCTTGATTGGCATCCATCGATGTGTTTACAGCACTGCCAGAAACTCCCTGTTAAACTCTCCTGTTTGTGATTAACGAGATCCAGCCAGCAAGGGCGATGACCTTTCATATATAACTGCTTATTGTCGGGCACGTGTCCGTCCGCGAGCAGGCGTGTCACGACAGCTCCAAACCATGAAGGCCTGCAACAGACAGCAGTGAGTCAGCATCGATTTCTGCAACCCGCGCCCAACTGGCAGTCGGCTCCATGCACGTCCGGATGGAGGGCAGGGGGTTGACCGTCCCCTCGAACTCGCGATCGGTCGGTCGCACGATAAAAATATGCATACCCCTGGAAAGTTCGTGACGAGTAGAGTTCGAAACTGACCTCATTTTTTAATGATATGTAAGCCATTTAGGCTCCATATGTGTTTTCATAGCCGACTACATGAAACCGAGAAGCGGCCTGGATCTCAGGGGCTGTGATGAGTAAGTCTAGGTTAAGACACCAATGAATAGGCAAAAGTTCCAAGACACCGATACTCGTCGAATTCCTCTGATTTGTTTAATGTAGTGTTCAGTTACACACAGTGATATTTACGCTACTGCACGGCGAGTGCTGGTGCCGAGCGCGAAATAGTATTAACGGAAACTAATTTTAGCGCTCCTTTATATTGGCAACATAAGGCTTCCAAAATGGTGTATCTTGATACTAGTGGTTATTTTGATGGTTTCCCGTTCTTGAATTCTGAAACAGTTCAGTAGGCATCAGTCTACACAACTGGTGGAGCTTTATTCGCGAAAGCCTATTCAGTTCCAAAATAAGCATTTTTTTTGGGGGGGGGCTTCCTGGTATTATTCGCAATTATCGGAAGTAGTTCTGTCATTTCCTGTCAGTTCCAAGTCCTTCATCGCCGATTTAACGGTGGTGCATTTTGGCTCATGATAGTTATTGTTGACCTTAACTCAGATCAATGGTTGGAGGTCATTGGTACTTTGCTCAATGATGTTTATAGGATGTCTGCATCAAATCACATGCAAAATGTTACAAAAAATCCGTCAGTGTCCGAAGCACGATTAAATGTCTTTAAAATGGGGTTGACCTTAGGTCAATGACCCGGGAGTTTCTCAAAAATCTGGGATGACAGATTTGTCGCACCATCAAGATTTCTAGTCCCTGAGAGCTTTATTGCGATATCGTGTTTTCCGAAAGAGTTATAGGGCCCAAAACCTTTTTTGGACATAGGTCCACTTGACCTGACCTAGGTCAGAAAGTTGAATTGGCCTGAGCTCAATCAGCACTCTGACACAATATGTGAAAATGGTCAAGCAAAAGGCACACAAAATTTCGTGGCGTTGCGTTTGTTCATTCTCTCGCCATCTTGGAAAAACCTCAGGGGGGCGGTCAACCGCCGCGCCCTCCCCCAGCGGTGTCAGGTTAATGAGGTCACACACTATGGTTGTCCACGCCTTTGCTACGTCTCACATTGTTCCGTTGCATTGAATGGTCTTCGAATGCGATGCCGATGGTAAACTTCCATGCTCTTACTATGCACGACGTATCTGTCCTTAGGAGGGGCAGCCCACAAGCGCCGCAAAAAAAACCGTTGATACACTGGTCACCAATGATGCACTTGAACACCCTTAGACGATTTTAAAATGCATGCCTTTTTTGAAAAGCATTTTGTTTGCCCGCATCGCCGCGCATTCGGCACACTGCCTCCAAACAGTGCAGCGGTTCCTTTTCCGGAATGGCTTACATAGCCTGACGTCTGTACCCCAGACGGTGCGGTGCTGGCCCGGCGTGTGAACGTGTCCCCGGCACCAGCGTGTGACCGCCGCCGTGCTGGCCCGTGACGCCGGCGGAGAGCGCCCACGCCCTGCTGATCGTAGTCTGTGCTATGCTGACGGGCTACTAGTGCTCGAAGCCGCTGGAGCTCTGCCTTTGCGAGCCCGTCTCGATCACGATCCATCGGACGCCAGCGCCGGACGTGGCCTTGTCCAGCGCCACCATCTGCGGCTACCTGTCCGTCATGTCCTCCGCAGAGCCTCTAGGGTGGCCACGCCGTTCAACCAGCGCACAGGTGTGGATGGCCAGCCTTTCCCTGTTCGCACAGCTGGTGCTCTGCTCTGCGGGCTGTCGCACCAAAGCGTGAGTCGACTATCCAGACGGGTGTATCGCCGTGACGTTGGGAACACGGTGTTCCCGAGCGTCGGACCGTCGCCGCCTCCGTCACACCCGCACACCGAACGTTATCTGGGCTCAGCTGCCTGCCGGCGACAGCGACAAAAAAAACATCAAACATTTGTCATCCGGATGCTCGGCACACGGAAGTTATCCGAGTCATGGTATCACATTGTCACCATCCATCTGCGCCGCCGGCCGATGCTGTTCCAAACGAGCGTGGCGGCATTTGGCCCTGATTTCGGCTTTGCATTACGTACACGCAGCGGAGCGAACGCGTGCGGACCTCAGGCATTAAAGAAACCGTCAGCCTGAGATGAGCCAAATGCAACCCAGCAAATAGCTGTGACTTCATGACGTCTATGGTGGATTGCTATCACTCGCTAATCGCCGAGAAGCGGAGGCGCTCGACCCTAGAGGTGCCGGAGAGTTTGCCTCGTCTGACAGAAAGCTCGAAGCCCCAGCTGCGGCGAAAACCGGATTTCGCCAGCCATGCCGAGCCGTTCGGCGGTCTGAAGGCCTGCAGAAGTCACCAGTATCTGTTAACGTCGAAGAGACGTCCTCGGTGCGTCGTCGGCTTTCGTCGATCTCGATCCGGATGACCCGGGTCCCTGAGGGGGTGGTCAGGGAGCGTCCGCGCTCTGCTCTGGCCAGCCTGCTGGGCGAGACGGCCGGCCCGGGCGGCCTGCTGCTGGCCGTATATCGGCCCTCCCGGCGGCCGAGGGCGCCGACCGGACGTCCGGCCGGCGCCGCGCCCGGCTGCGTTCCTGCCGGCTGGGCCCACACTCGACCGGCGTCGCCCGGCACCAGCCGCAACTTCTCAGCACGATCCGATCTGGTGTCTGTAATCGCTGTCTCCCTGAATCCAAAGCGCCCTCCGCTATCGCGATAACTGGTTTTTAATTTTATGGCGATATTTCCTTTTGTCCCTAGCAATGCACAATGTGGTGTTTTCGCCAGGAACGCAGCCAGGATTTTCTTAACGGGGGGGAGCCTGGTGTTAACTGAAATCATGCGAAAACCGCCTTCTGGGAGGACGATGTGCAATGGTTTCCACCGAAAAATCGGGCCTAGGGGTGTCCAGGCCCCACGAGCCACTTTGGCTGCGCCGGTGGTTTTCACGCCAATATTTTATTTTGCACGTGAAAGTGCAAAATACGAGGGGATAAGCAATGATTTGGGGAACACTCGCAGAATTTTGAACATCTGGACAATTGCGAGCACGGATAACCGACGAGTTAACTCTCGCCGTAAGTCAGGGCAAGATGGTGCCACTCCCCCCTCTACCGCCACCTCTAAGGTTTTTCGCAAGTTGTCCCAGAACGACTGTATCGCTTCCTCTGAAATTTTGCACAGCTAAGTGTCGAGCCTTTTACGCATTGTCTGACGGTTTAGGGTAGACGCCGACAGGTCGTTGACCTATGCCCTCTTCCTCAATGGTGTGTCATCGAGAAATCGCGCTTCGTCGACGGTCTTCATCGGAGAGAAAACGTTTTACGATACTCAGTCTTACTAGATCTTACGCACGACTGTCACTCATAGTATCAGTGACCTTAGCACTATAGTCGTTGCTTAGGTCGAAATAGCAGTGTAACTTTTTGGTTTTCAATGGGGTTGAATTTATACCATTCCTTGATAGCATAACCTACTCCCATTTTTCTTCTCCCATTTGGACCACTTTATTTTGCACACCAAGAAAGCCTCGGTCTTCACCCTTCATACACTGACAGGCTGTGCAGAGGCGGGAGAGCCTGGAATCAAACTTAACCCTATCCCCGGAGGATTAGCCGGTATGGTCGATTCCCGGCAGGGGGGGGGGGGCGGATTCGCCCCCCCCCCCGAGATCTCGAGAACTACACATCCGATTTCATCCCAACAAACGGCAATCGATTTGCCATGACGTAAACTACACCTTTATAAAAAGAAATTTTTAAAATTTTAAAAGCGGAGGATACAGGGGGGCAAAAATATCAGAATTAGGAGTATTTTTGGACTTCTTATACTCAGTTGTTTATAGACTGTTTTCATGACACTGGCATGCATCGAGATATTATGCATGGGACTTTTACCACTGGTACACACATTTGAAATTCTGAGGAAATTCACAGGTGTTTACAGGTTTTCAAAAATAGGAGAATTAGTTTTTCAAAGGCTGAATGAATAAAAAAAGCAGAAACGCTTTTTTGGTTTCTGCTAGTCATGTTAGGCTAAAGAAGTACAAATCACATTACAATGTCTGTATAATGCTAGCACAGGCGGTGCCAGGGACATGAAAAAGGGGGAAGTGTCATGGTCACACGTTCAAACCGATCAACTCCTGACTTTTGACCTTAAATGACCTCCAGTGACCTTGGAGTCACTTTAAATTATCTCGTGTGCATTTAATATTATCTGTAAATGTTTTCACTCATTTGAATTCACTCCATTTCAAAAACTCCATTTTACAGCTATTGTGATATACGGTACGCGCAATGACATTTTAGGTCATAGCTCTGTGACCCGACCTGATATGAAGCTGAAACTGGATACACAAGTAGAGGGCACACTTCTACGTCATTTGTATTCCGGGTTCCGCATTTGAAAAAAGCGCCGAAATTATTGCTATAAAACCAAATTTTGAATTTTGACCTTGACCTGACTTTGTAAAGTGGCCTCACATGAACAAAATTGTATCTGAACGATGCCTAACTATTTTGCTATACACCCACGCGAAATTTTATGTTCTATATTAAAAACACCATTTTTAGCAGTCATTTTCCTCAACAGGGCCAAAAATGGCTTGAGATGTCTCCTAAAAATGTTGCCTGGTCCCCCCCGAGCAAAATGTAGTTTTGAAATTTTGTCATGGCACGTAGAAAGAAGAGCTAGGAAAAGTCACCAAGTTTCGTGAAGCTGCGTCAAAAAGCCTGGAACTGGCAAACAAAAACCCGAGGTGGGCGGATTCAGCCCCCTGCCGAGAATAGGGTTAAGGCACCTGAGCTCCAAGCTGACGCTTTGTACGTGCGTGAATCAACTGAATAAATAAATACGGACCAAATAGCTAAGACCATGGCGGACCTATACATGAACACTGAAAGACCGAGATCACACGCCGGGAAATGGCGCTGTACACGCGCACAAACACACACGCGCATAGGATCGCTCGCATGCACGCAGTCACAGAGCGGAGGCGGGCGTCAACTGGCACACCCACTTACGCTGGCCCGCAGAACTTCCACTCCTGGAAAGCTGGGCGCGCTCGGCCAGGGCTGCGCGGCCGCGGAGTCGGACGCTGGGTTTTGTGCGACAGTCCGCGGACACAACCCGGCGTCCCCAAATCAGGCTGAACTAGACTTAACAGGTCAGACTCCCGGTTGAAATGGACTGAATGGATTTAGGATTTGCTTTCACTGCACTGATAAACCATCTGGTCTACCGCCATCATGCCCCTGGCTCATGACTACGCGATGGCATCACATCTAACGGCCCATTCCGAACATACCGAGCGTGTTCTTGCGCTGGGTGCTGTGGCTCACGAGCTGGCGCAGTAGCCTGGTGTGGTCGAGCGCCCGCAGCTCCCGTCCATACGCTGCGCACACAGCCAGCTGCATGAACCGAGCCTGGCCCATGGTCGCACGTAGGTAGGTCTTCATCCTCGTCATTGGACTGAAGGAAATTTCTGCTGTGCAGCTCGCTGCAGCGGTAAGCACCCGGCACATGAGGCTCGCGGCCTCCGGGACAAGGTCGTGCAGGTCGGCCATCATATCCGCAGCCTGGCGCGGAGTCTTCGGTTCGCGCCCTATGTCGTACATAAAGCGGAGATGCAGAACCGCCCGCTCCTCGTCCAGTCCGTGGAACTCGGCCGCGCGCCGACCCTCGTCTTCGTTACAGGCCAAGACTGCTACCACTCTATGTAGGATCTTGTCGTCCGCGTTGGTGAAACGAATCTGAACGGCAGTGTTCTGAGGTGCCGAGTACTGTAGAGCTCTTTTGGCGTGTTTTGGTTGGTCATCGCCGTCGTCGTCATCATCTCTCAGCTTCTGCAGTTTTTCGGTTTGTCTTTTCAGGCGCGGCCCGTCAACAGCGAGCGCCTCAGACTTGGCGACGCAGTCGGTCCGGAACTCGTCGAAGATCGCTTCCTGACACTGAGACACTACGGCCGTCCTGAAGAAGGTTCAGGCCAACATTCTCGAGCACGCAGGCCACTGCCTCTTCTTTTCCCTGGATCGCCGAGATGGTCGGCGTGACGAGTGGCAGACCGCCGCCCCAGGTAAACCATGAAATGGAAGTCGAAGTCTTCCATGGCTCGCCTGAAACTGTGGGCCCTGGCGGCCGGCTTCGCCGGAGTTGTGGGGTCCTCCACGATGGCCGGGAGCGTGGCCAGCACGGCAGTCCAGTCGTCAGTCAGTGACTGGAGGCTTCGCTCACTGCAGGTGCGCCTCGTGCGGCTGAAGGACCGCGGTCCCGGAGTGGTGTCCTCCTGCTGGCGGCGGAACATGGCCAGTGGCTTAGGCGAGCTTCAGACGTATTCGGTCGGCTCCGAGGTCTTACCGAACGTATTTCGGGACCTGGGAGTCGCCGCCGTCAGGGTGGCCGGATTGAGTCAATGGGCCGCGCAGTGTATGAATAGCGCCCGCGGCTTCTCCATCTTGGTGGCCTGGACCCCATTTAACCGTCCCGCTGTGTTCGGGGCGCCATCATAACACGGGCCGCACAGCTTGGCGACGGACAGGCTTAGGCGCTGCAGGGTGTCCAGAATTATCTTATGGACATCTCATAGATTCTGGAACCTTCGGGCAGTTCTGGAATTTTCGGGCTGCGCCAAGCTGTGGTGGGACATCCACCTTCGACCCAACAAGATCTCGTCAAAACGTGTCACGTCTTGCCGACTGGATGACGTGGCCTTGAAGTCAAAGCTCCTTGGAGACGGAGCATTTTTGCTTATTTATCGCGCGAAGGGATGTGCATGTTTTGTTATGATGCGCAGCTTCCATGGAAGTCTCAAATACATAAAAAACTAATCTGCCTTTAGTATACAATTTGCCGAACCTGTGCTCCAAGAGTATTTACTTTAAAGAATAACATTTCTGATCGGCTTAAAAGTGCAAGCAGAATATCTTGCTCGCCCTTTACAGTGAACAGAACGGTATGAAGTCCAACAGCAAGCAGTAGAAATACCAGCAGTCAGTTATGTCCAGGTCCAGAAACCAGTTCGGCATTTTCTCTGCTGGGGTTGCTCTGGGACCCAATGGGTTTGCACTTTGAAAGCCTGGGGCTGTACCTACAATCCCCCCTTTATATAAAGTTACACCGCTGGGTCAAAGTATCTTAGGTCAAAATGATGAATTCAGTCCATCGATATTGTTTTACCTTCTACTGACCTCTCAGAAGTCATGATATTCTCAGAAACACCAATTTACATGCAAACGGTAGACTGAGCCCCGCTTTATCGTCAAAAGCCGTTCTGGACGCCTTAAAAGTGCCCTATTGGTTACGTTCCACAGAATCCATTGAAAATCAGAACCTACTACGATGACCTCAATAGAAGTCGCCTGTTGCCTAAAAGGGCCAGACAGGGTGCAATCGTGTCGTCAAAAGACCAGGCTACACCCGCCCTTTTCGTTTAGTCGCATTAGCAGGTCTGCAAGTTTGTATCATCAAGTTTGTAACTATCATATCATATCAGGTTTGTAAATTTCCAGGCGGTCGTATCCTCTCTCCGTGTCCTGGCCAAATTACGAATACCGGCGAGGGTTAACGTGTCAGCTTTCTGGCACTAAATGAAAACGAAATGGTCCGCTGCTGCCTTTGTGGCCCTGGGGATTGAGACTACGTCTTCAACATTTCAATCCGGTGGCCAGTTCTTGCTCTAATATTGCGGATCGTGACAATATTACGCATACCGACATTTATCCACCCATAAGCACGTCCGTTCACCTGTGTTAGATGGTTTTCATTCCGATGCTACAGCGAAACTCTGCTGATGACACCTATTTGATAAATGCAGGGTGCAGTTCGACACACTCACCCTGAGCAATACACGCACACAATCGTGAATGCGCTCGTTGGTGGCCCTCTGAAAACTACACGCTCTCGTGTCGTGAAATTTTAAGGGGGCGTGGCGTGTGGCGTGTGGCGTGGCGTAGCGTGGCGTGTAATATTCAAAAATGCAAGAAAAATTACACGCCCTGCTTGCAGGGGAGGGACATATTTCGTCCGCTCCGTTCACTGGCCTATTCTTCCACCACCCGGCCCTCCTTGGTGTCCCGGGATGTCACCACTGCTGGTCCATGGTTTCGCCGAGTGTCATCACCCTTGGTCCCTGGCCATGTTCCTGAGCGTCGCGCCCCGTGGTCTCTGCCATACGGCCCCGTAGTCCCTGCGTGGTCCTACGGCTGCCATGATGCCATCGGTGTCCAGGAGTGCCACCACGCCTCGCCCCTGGTGCCCCCGAACACTGGTGTCCCGGAGTGTCGAAGCCCGTGGTCCCTGAGGTCCACGAGTGTCGCGGCCCTTTGACCTCTCCGACCCGTGGCGACCCTGGCGACAATGCTGGCCCTGGTGGCCCTGGTGACAGTTATGACCCTGGTGACAGTGGTGGTGGTCCTAGTGACCGGCCAGGCTGCGATCGAGACCGGACCAGTCCAGGTAAAATTCACAGTAGTGCGAGGACATTTGGATGGTTACACGTTCTTTCACTGACGCCGCGTTGGCGCTGCAGAAGGCCGATTTGTGCTCGATCATGTACCGCATTAGCCAAATCAAACAGGGAATGTACCCGTCACTGACATTTTTATCATATGCTCTTTTCTTTCCGTTCGTTTGGTTTGAGAATTTACACCTGGAAAAGTGCACTGGAATCGGTTATGAATGCGCGTGAGTACAATGGAAACAGTTGTGATGATTTTGCATCAATGATGATCATGTACTTTTATACGCATTTTTGTTGGCACGGAAAATATAGCATAATAAATAGCATAAACACTATATAGCGAACATGTGTAGTAAAAGCAAAGATTTCTCAACATCGGCAACATCTCCTGCATTGTACTCTCAGAATATACGCCTATATTTTATTCACAAAGCAAAAGATACATATGCCATGGCATCGAAGAAATGTCTCATAAAATATATTTATACCTTCTTACGCTTTCAAATAAATCACCACATAGGTGGAACACACAGAGTAACACTTTTTGATGAGTAAATCCATATTGTACATTGTATAATTGTGTAACACGTACCAAATTCAAAAGACCAAAGAAACAGGCTTACCATAACGTCCAGCCTTTTTAACCAAAGAAGTGGAAAGTAAAAACGAAGCGTCGAACCAAATGTGACAAAAAGTGTCACAGGTGGCGCGTGATGAAGCCATTCGTCAAAGCAAGAACACCTGGACACTTTTTGACTTCTGATTAGCCGGGTTAAGCTCTTCCACAATGGGATGTGAAACTGGGGTCGGGTTGGAATATTTTACAACAATCCGGAGAGGCAAGCCTTGTAATTTAAGAACACAATTTACGTGGTAATGACACAAACAATTTGTGCGAGATCTTTATGCTACATTCCCAATCCCAAACTTTGAGAGACCACCGCAAATTCACAAAATACTCGTACTGCAGCAGGAGCGCACATTCATAGTTCCTCAACAGGAGGACACACAATCACACTCCATCTTTAGGATCACACCCTGCATTAGAACTGCGTGGCCAGCTGGCAGGCGCTCACTGACACCGCTCCATGTTGTTTGGAAGCGTTCGTCTGTCGAGGGTGCATCCCTCTCACGCATAAAGCTGCACCCTGTGAAAAAGGACGATCATTACGCTACTGCCTTTCTGCATATCATATAAACAATACCCAAACTCTTTTGCACCATCACCTAGGCATACGGCATCCGCTTTGGTGTCAAAAGGAAATATGGATGAGGTTTCTCGGCAGAAACGAAGGGACACGAAAATGGTTTTAGTCTGTCAACATGATTCCTTTCTCTCTCTCTCTCTCTCTCTCTCTCTCTCTCTCTCTCTCTCTCTTCTCTATCCCCCTCTTTCTCTCTCCCTCTCTTTTCGGGCGGGGTACTTTTGTTCACACTGCGCTGCTGGTGAGGCGGATCATCAAGCGTCGATGGCGACGTCAATCGGCCGTAAGCCGTCGGTGGAGGACGGGGGGGACAGCGTCGGCGGAGGACGGGCGGGATGAGACAGCGTCGGCGGAGGACGGGGGGGACAGCGTCGGCGGAGGACGGGCGGGATGAGACAGCGTCGGCGGAGGACGGGGGGGACAGCGTCGGCGGAGGACGGGGTGAGACAGCGTCGGCGGAGGACGGGGGGGGGGACAGCGTCGGCGGAGGACGGGCAGTGAGACAGCTCCGGCGGCGTGTGCCCGCTCCGGCTGCTCGGCCGTCATAAAGCAGTGGCCGGTAAGGCAGCAGCGGCCACTGTCGCCGCTGAAATTCATGTCGGCGCCACGTGTTGAATGTCAAGTGGCGGCGGACGCTTGTGATGAGATTCAGGAAGCTCGGACCGGGCGCCGCCCGTGTCGGGCATCGGAATGAGCCCGGTCACCAGTAATCAGTTCATAAAGAGTAAATACAACTTACTCCTAGATGTAAACTGAAGATTCGTTATTTACAGCCTACAGCTTATGCAGACTTGATAAAAGTCCCATATGTCGTAGGCTGTATTTTTTAGCTTTTCGGCTGGTTCTAGATTCTTGTTAGCTGGTTGCTGCGGTAATGGGGCCAGGAAGTGTCCAGCGTACGGAGTTCCTAGCCTACCTGTATTATTCCCGTCGGTTGGAGATATGCGATCGCCGATGATATTTGCGCAATTTAAAGACTTTGGGTTTGTTGGCTCGTGACGTTGGCTATGAACGGCGACGCATGGCCCAATATAGTGCAATCGTAGGTCAAGGCGTTTTGTTTGTAGCGCGTGCCAGCCGAGCAAGTATTTGTTTTGTATTCGAGTTCATGCTAGTGCGAGTCCATGGTTTGTGCGGTGAAGATGTGGAACTGGGATTAACTGTGAGGAGTCAGGTATGTGAGTCGCGCAGAAGAAAACTTCCACGGACAGGGACTTTGAACGAGGAGTGTGTCACTACTCGTCTCAGTCTTGCATTGAGATTTAGCAGTGGAGACCACACAGTTCGATTGGAGAATTGGACGTGGTTCTCTGTTTAGATCGCAGTTAAATACAGCGACACTTGATGATAATGGTCATAAACTACAACTATATCCTTCGAGGTGGAAAGCAAAGTTTTCATGGAACCAAATGCTTGGTATTTTTCCAGGTTTCCTGTGAATTAATGGAGAAGTTACGAACTTCGAGACTGACATCATTTGGTTGCATGATTCTACTGACTTTTCGTAGGTAGATACTCACACAGAAATGCTGACCAAAAACTAACTTTTTCTGTCATAATGGATTACGTGATTATGAGATATGCCAACGTGCGCATCATGGTAATCTTTATTACGTGCACCACAACGGCCAAAATCCAAAGTTTCCAAAAAGACTCTCCGGTGCGAACGCAAATGCTCGTGACGTCAGAAAGGTCGAAGTACAAGTTCCGTGGGTCCAACGAAACCGTTTTCTCCACAGTTTAGTGATGCAGTTGCTGGGTGACTGGGTGAAAGATCGTATGACAAAAGATAGCGTGAGATAAATATCAAATGACACAGGTTGTTGTTGCGCCGAACGCGCAACCCCAGCCGGAGGCGCGGTCTAGGATAACAGAGGCCGCAGGCCGAAAAAAGGTGTGATCGGACTTGGCTCTGTCCAGCAGAGAGCTTAGATCGTCCGAAGAGCGGTATCAGGTTATATCCAAATAGGAACGTGTGCTGAGCGTGTTACAGTTCCGCGCTGCCACGCCCGAAGAGCCCGTGCGTTTACGGCCTGAAGTAGATGACTGAACCTTTCGGCTCGGCGCCCGGCGGCACTACATTTTAGATGGATTACGTTTTTGGAATAGTTATTTAGTCGTGCAAAAAGCCTGATAACATATAGTAATAACATTTGGTATTACACAGTATATTCTTGTTATACGGCCAGCGCAGCAGACGGTCCCTATTTACATACAACCTATTACAGCGCTTCGCGCGACCCAACCTCTTTATTACACAGAGCCAAGTCTGACCGCATCCTTTATCGCCTGCGGCCTCTAGTATCCTATACCGTGGCGTGGCCGCAGTTACCATGTTAACCCTCCCCCCTGAGATCTCGAGAACTACACGTCCGATTTCACTGCAACAAACGGCAATCGATTTAACATGATGTAAACTACATTTCTGTAGAAAGGAGTTTTCAAAATTTTGAAAGGGGTGGATACAGGGGGAAAAGGCCAAAATAGGGGATACCACTGTACTTATTATACCTCTGTTTATGGACCGATTTTGATGAAATCGGCATGAATCGAGAGACTATGGACGGGCTTTTTACCACTGATCCAAAAATTGGAAATTTTGGGAAAGTTCACAGGCGTTCACGGGGTTACGAAAATAAGATTAGTTTTTCGAAAACTTTTTTAACAGAAAAATTAACAACATTTTTTTAGCTTCTACTAGTTATGTTACGCTGATGAAGTGCAAATCGTATTACACTGTTTGTATAATGTTATCATAGGCGGTGTCAGGGTCATGAGAAAGAGGAACTGTCATGGTCACATTTTCTTCAGAACAGCTTACGATCTTTCACACTGCATGACCTCCAGTGACCTTAGAGTCACTTCGAATGATCTTGTGTGCATTTCATATTATTTGAAAACGTTTCCAATCATTTGAATTCACTTTATTTATAAATTCCATTTCACGGCTGTTGTGATATAGGGTACCATCACTGACATTTTAGGTCATAGTTCTGTGACCCGACTGAATATCAACCTGAAACTTAGTACACAAATAAAAGGCATCCTGCTACGTTATATATATTCTGGGTTTGGCATTTGAAAAAATAGCACCAGAATTATTATCATGAAACCAATTTTCACTTTCGACCTTGACGTGACATTGTGAAGTGACCTCAGATGAACAAAACTGTATCTGTATGTTGCCGAAGTATTTACCTATACGTCCATATCATATTTTAAGTTCTGTCTTAAAAACGCTGTTTTTGGCAGTCATTTTTCTTTTACCCTCAACCGGGCCAAAAAAGACTGAGGTGCCTCCCAAAAACGCTGCCTGGCTACGCCCCTCTGCAAAGTAGAATTATGAAATTTCGTTGCAGTACGTAGAAAGAATAACTAGCAAGTCAGCAAGTTTCGTGGAGCTGGATCAAAAAGCCTAGAATTGGTAAGCAAGAAACCCGAAAGCCGAGAATAGGGCTAACCGCGCATCAGTGGTCATCGTAACCGTTTTCGTAAATATGTAAAGGCTGTTTGAGGAGTTTTCCACTTATTTGATGCAATAAACAAAACCAACAGTACAAACTATCCGATGACCTGCCCGAGGTACGTTTACGTTCCAACAGAATCAGCCCCCTGTATGACCTAGAAAGTTACCTGATCTCTAAAATACCATTTGGATCGTCAAGACCTAGTCCAAATAGCTACATTTTGGAGGAAATGACCTAACTCGTCAGTTTGAGAAGGGAAAAACTGAGATGCACGTAATGTTCATTGCCTTAAAAAGAACCAAACATACCAATGAAAATGACGTCCTAGCTCGTTGCCCCGTGACCCAGGAACAATATTTACATGGGAATATTGTAGTACGGAAACATGGGAAAAGAAAACTCCATGTATGACGAATTTCGAGCTCCTAGCCAATCCGTTCACCAGCCATTAAAAGAGCACGTGGGGGCTGGTATCTCTTCATCGGCTTGCTGGAGTCGAGCGTTTCTGTCTGAGGTCAGCATTAGGGTTGCGGGATTTCCGAGAATAAGCTTGTTGTTGCTGGCGCACAGGCCCTCTAGTAAATGAGTAACAGCAGCCAAACGCATTGGCTTCCTAATTTATGGCCCGACTTTCACAGTCTCAAAGACATGAAATAAAACAGAGTAGGCAGAATTGCTCGAATGTTGCTGATGTCGTAAAAGAGAAAGCAAAACCAAGCTAAGAAAATGTGAATGGTGTATACAAACAAAACGCCGCGAAGCGTTTAAAAATAAAAATCATAAAACCAGTAATCCACAGCATTCCAGAAAAGTTAGGAAACTTCTCAGCACGCCTCAAGGAAATGAACAGATTTGTTCTGTGACTCAGAGAAATGTTCTCTGAGAAATCTAACCAAGACTTTACACAGGACAGTTCGAGCTGGAAATGGGAATTATCGCCGACCGCTCCATGAGCAGACGCATAATGTCGACCTTCCGGTGTAATGTGCATATAAAACGGCCGGTGTCCGGGAAATGGTGATGTACCTCTGTCAAAACGGTCTCACTAAGCTCAGAAAATGGAAGATGTGACGCAGTCTGAGACGTCTGTACAGACTGCGGTGGAAGGTGATTACGGCGGACGTTGACGACCGAGAGCAATTCCAGCCGAACGGACCCACCGAAAAGCGGGGAGCTTGGCTCCAGCCCTGAAATAAGAGACAATGCCATTTTCGTTCCGACATTACGTCTCCAGAGCTCTCACAAGTCAGCTAATACCCTGTTCAGGGGCCTTGCAACCAAGCCGGAAATGACCGAGCCAGCAATCTCACCGAAGTGAGCTGGAAGAATCCGGCAGATCGTGAGGAGTATGACTGCCAGAGAAAAAATGAATAGTTCGATAAAATTATGAGGGTCATCTTAGGAGATTGCGAGCACAATTATCACCTCCGGACTGCAAGGAACTATTTATTTCCAGTGGGGAATCTATTTCCCCTGGAAAATGCCCCCAGAATCCCGGGTGGTATCTGGCACAAAAAAACGGTTACATGCTGCGCCGAAATAGGCCAAACGGTTGTTGCCAATACGAATATATTGCGCATATACGTAACGATAAACACAACTGCAAAATCGCATATTCACAAGTACGCAGTTCACACATATTCGAATGATACTATGGAAAAAGTACAAATTCGTTATTCTGAAATCAGCATTCAACCCCGTTAACCCTATTTTAATGAAACGAATTTCGCTTCAAATCCTGAGACATGCCGATCTGCTGGGCCTATTTAGACCATATGGGGCTTAACGGAAAATTTGTGATCTGACCTAACTTTCTATATGTAAACGCCACTTTCAATTCCCAGTGGCGCCTTCAGGAGAGCACGCAGGCGGGGCCAACAGCCAACTTTCGTCGTCTGGCATATAGCGCTGTACGCCCTTACTTTGATATGACTTACTCTGATAGCAACATTTTGGCCTTTTGTTAGTCTGCTGATATGCTTGGAAGCAACTTTTGGAGCAGTTGCGGATTTAGGGCCTTGAACGTAGTGGACAGTTGTCTATAAAGTTTTGTTATTTTTTGTCGTTCAGTTTTTCCCAACTGGCTTGGCTAAGCCACATTCAATACACTGTAAAACAAATCAATGAAATCGCTGCAGTTCTTTTAAAGAAGTTTCGTCACCATGAACAATTTCCCTAAAGGAAAACGGTATCTTTTGCTTTAACTGACAATATTAAATCAGTAAAATATGAAAACAGTTCCTTACATTAACCAAAACCGACATCTGCTTGGTACTTTTATATGTCACGTAGCACTCCATTATTAGTACATAACTGCAATGCTAACATCTCCTTAGTACCTCCTTACATGAAAATGCTTCCCATCTGCTTTTGGCCTTCAATACAAATAACACCTGCGTGAGACGGGATCCTGTCCATGGCTGGATGTACAATGTACAATATTACTGGAAAACCACCACAGCACATACCTTTATTACAAACCTTACCAAATATCAGCTCTTTGCGCAGCGGCGTCCATTTTGAATTTGGTACAAGAAGGGAAGCCATCTTCAAAATATTTGTGAATCGTGCCTCGATAACAATGATGTGTGTTGCTACGTTTAGGTTTTGTTTGATTTAATGCGACACTTTTAAATATCTTAAGTTAAGGAATGCAAAATGGTTCGACATATGTTGTTACTATTACATTTCATCACATACACTTTTGTCGTCCTCTGTGAAAACCATGGGTGTATATTTTGCTTTTCTGTGCTCCAGCTTTCTCTTTTTTTGGGGTGACCTTCAATATTTTCTTAGGTAACGCTAGACCATATGGGGTGGATGACTACTCAGAGCAGTGGCGTAGCCAATGGGGGCCAAAGGAGCCATGTCGCCCCCCCCCCTGCTCTTTGGATAGCGTGAGGCGCCCGCAGGGCGTCATACACTGTCAGAAACAGATAATTGAAGCAAAATAAGAATATTTTAAGCATTAAAGAAGGCTTACGAATCTAAAGAAAACGTGCCCCGAATATACAAGAAGGCTTTGTGTGTTATGAAGAGGTCCGTGGTCTAAATGAACGTTTAGGGGCCCCTCCTAGCTTGTAGGGGAGTTCATTGCTTGTCTGGGGAAGGTCCCCTGTCGGCCCATAAAGGGCCTCTGTCAGCCTCTCCCTGCCTCCAGGGGTCGACAGCGGTCCTTTACAGGTGGACAGGGTGCTCTCTTCAGACAGGCAGTGATCCCCTAGCCAGCAGGGGCCCCTAAACGATCATTCACGACCTTTCATGCATGAAATACATCATACACCATATCATACACAGATCAGTACATCAGAGATCGTCTTAAGTCAAATTACCTCTTAACACTTGGGGCAAAAAAAAAACTGATACCAAAAAGCCTTGAACGTGACTCAGAAAAGGTCAGCAGCTGGAAGAAAGTTTGATTTACCCAAACAATACTGCAAAAGAGCACTTGGTGTTAAATTTGGCTATGTTAGGGCAGGCTGAAAATGCAGGAAAAACGTGGCCTTTTCTGAAGGCATGACTTGCGTTTTTCCTCCATGTATAAAGATGCATTTTGGCTGTAGCAATCCGCAGATGTGTCTGGCGTACTTATCAAGACTGCGAACATCATTTTCAGGCCAAACAAGGCCAATATAGGCCAAAGTTTTGACACATACAATCGGGGAGTTTCTGGTGTCTGTTCTACTATTTGCTGCATTATTATTGGTTGGACGCGACGAAGCATACAATCTTACAACATTGGTTCATGACATACACAGTCAAAGTCATCTATCAACACATTTTACACGTAAGTCACTTCGACAGCTGGTGGCGGACTCCGCCGTTACGTAAGAGCCTTATACTTGATACAAAGTCATTTTCGCGACTGAAAGGGCTTTCATTTTGGCGACCAAACACAAGAGGGTTGAAAGAAAACAAACTGTACGGAAAGAAGGAATGGAAGCGGTTATCATTTCTGGTCATACACAATGCGTTAGCATTGAAAACAGGTGACATATTACAAAGGTCATATGAGGCCAGGCTGGGTCAAATGGGATAAGATCAACATTGGATGGCAATTCGTACCAGATATTAGTGACTCCAAAGAACATATCACTGCGGATAAGCATCGTAGGATTGTAGGCTGATGATTTATATTCGGTTGCCGACCTGAAAACGCTTTATTATAGGTGACGTAATACCAGGTCACGGGTCGAGTGGTCCAATTACATATGTAAAAGATGTGAGAAGCCTCTGAACGTACATTCAGACTTAAGAAAACGCCGAACCAGGCCCATAATCTCCATAGTAAATGTAAAGAAGGCGTAAAGTTTAGACGACATTATGCCAATAATCTTGGAATTCCCAGAAATCTGAGATAGCAGCATTGTTACATTTGTCATGTTCTGTCATTGTGTTGAGTTTCGTGGTAATCAATGTATTTGATAAAAAGTTACGTCACTACGTTTTCTAGAGCATGGTCCTCTTGGAGAGGCACCCTCTAAGTTTTTTTCCGTCTCAGGTACCTCTCTGGCAGTTTTAGCGGCCTCATGGACCCTTCGCCGTGTTGGGGCCCCTTGCAGTCCCAGGGGCCCATGAAGACCTTCAAGGGCCCTTCTTTCCATCTGAGGGGCCATCTTACCGTGTCAGGGCCTCATTAACCCTCCCGGAGGCCCTCTGACTACATCAAGAACCTTCAGTTTTTCACGTAGAGGTGCCCCGTAGGGACTCAGTCCTCATCTTGGCCGTCTCAGGGTCGCTAGGAACCATCTGGTGGTCTCAAGGACATTCTGCCGTGTTGGTGCCCTGTTGCGGTCTCAGAGGCCCTTTGGGAGCTTCAGGGGCCCTCGATGCGTCTCAGATGTCATCTAACCATCCAGAAGGCATCCCTGACTGCATCAAGAGCCCGTCAGGTTTTTACAGAGACCCCGTGAAGCTCATACGGGGCCTCTTCGGGCTCCTTTTAAGTCTGGGGCCCCTTCTCAGGCTTCAGGGGGAGGGGGTGATCGCCCCAATTGCTGCCCCTTTGGATCCGCGCCTGGCTGTCATAATCAGTGGGGCCCCATGTGGTTAAAATTACTGTCCGTTTGTAAAGGGGCCCCGCTGAAGTGTAAGGGGATCCAAGCTCGCCTGTAAAGACGTTCCAGCCGACCTGGCGGGTACCTCTCACAGGTCGGCAGGGACATCTTTACAGTAAAGCAGAGACTTTACTGTAAAGTTGTGTAAAGTTCCCCACGACCTTTCAAATGGTGTTATTTTTTCATGGTACTGGAAGTTCTGGAGATGTTCTCATGAACCCCGGGGCCGGCCAAGGTGAATTCGGAGGCCGGCCCGTAGAGGGTTGACAATGGCCACGCCATTCGTGCCATTATATATATATATATATATATATATATATATATATATATATGTGTGTGTGTGTGTGTGTGTGTGTGTGTGTGTGTGTGTGTGTGTGTGTGTGTGTGTGTGTGTGTGTGTGTGTGCGTGTGTGTGCGTGTGCGTGTGCGTGTGCGTGTGCGTGTGCGTGTGCGTGTGCGTGTGCGTGTGCGTGTGCGTGTGCGTGTGCGTGTGCGTGCGTGTGTGCGTGCGTGTGTGTGTGTGTGTGTGTGTGTGTGCGCACGTGCGTGCGCGCGTGCGTGCGTTCGTACGTGCGTGCGTGCGTGTGTGTGCGTGCGTGTGTGTGTACATATACATATACATATATTTCTCTAAACTAGACGGCTGTTTCAGCTTTCATCATTTTTTCAGTTTTCCGATGGTTCATGATAACGCTTTATATGTCGTTGGAACTTTCAATACCAGGTTCACAAAAAAACACTGATATACTACTGAAAGTACATTGACGTCCCGAAAACAAACATTTTTCATCCTCAGAACAGGGGGATTCATTACTGTAGGTGTCCATAGGGAAGCCAATTGTTGCCAAACTCTGCCAGTACGACGTCAACGGTCGACTAGCCTCGGTCGTCCTGGAGACGCCAACTTACGTGCGGCCCCCACCGAAGTTAATTGACAGCACAAGCGCTCCATCGCGTACTTTCCATACTAGCCCATAGGGCTTGCATGTTAAATGCCTTATTTTCTCACAGCTATATCTCAGCTCCCCATCGATAGACTGCAGTCATTGTCGCACCGTATGATAGCCCATTTCATTGCCTTTTGGCAATCCTAGTAACTTTTTCGTGACGCGCCAAACTCCTACGGCGTACCGGATGAAAACATGCCTGCACCGGATTCTCCGGTTTCTGTGATTTGCCGCATGCCCGGCCGGCCGCGTTAGCGCAGTCGGTAAGTGCTTAGACTTCGGAGCGTGACGTTGCGGAATCGAATCCTAAGCAAGTCGTACTTTTCGGACTGTGCATGAGGTGCCTGTTCAAGAATTTTGGTGGTTGACAGCCCAACTGTGCATTCCTTTCTACATTTCCTTGAGAGTGCAATATAATTGCAATTGCGTGGCATGTTGCCAGGATGCTCATAAGGATCTTTCAGACGAAGTTTTCGGATACTGAGCATTGTTTGGTCGCGTGCTGATCTGCAACGGTTTTACACGCAATTCAGGATGAACCTTTTCAAACACAATCTTTTATCACGTTCGAATTTTCTCATGATTTAATTTCAGTTTTCTTGTTTCAGTGCTAGACAATCCATGAAGGGATGCTGGTATTCGTTGAATGTCTATACACCGTTTTTTTCTTTTTTGTCTCAGGAATTGTTTAAAAGAACTATGAAGTGAAAGTGACTGAAGTTCATTGTTCAGCATCGGTTTTTTTTTTGTCTGGATTTAGGCCAGTTTCGTAACAATAACATTATTCAGCAGCATCTTTACAACAACATAATTTACACTACATTAAATACATATAATTTTATATAACATAGAAATATAACAGAAACAATAGCAATTACAAGGGGTGCGTTTATACGAGCATTTGGAAAGCTGCCAAATTCCCGGCCAAGTTTTCCGGATTGATCAGCTTTAAAATACATGCTGATTTAAACTACAGTTGGTTCTGGAAAGGCGTATTTAACATCATGACACAGAATGAATGGATCGCAATGCAAATAAGCTTGAAATAAAAGGAGGAGAAACCTTGGCTTTCTGTACTACATGCCATGCGTAGCAGTTTCCTCGCGTGTTCTGCGGTTTATATGGTAGCTTCTGGCCAGCCTAACCGAGTCTTGCCAGTGCCGTCGCTGGCCAAATCCAGTGGTTCACAAAGGCTATGTATCTTGACAAGGCTGAAAGGTTTTACAACGAAGACGCTGACTGGTGGAAGACTGATAAGCTGGAAGCGCAGGAAAAGTGGCAAGGGAGCGGAAAATTCCTTCACTCATTGTGCACATCGTCCTTGTTTAAGATCGTACTATCTGTGTTTGAAGCGATTTGTGACTTTTGAAACCTAAAGAAGGTAAGTGGGTTAGTATACGGTTTTAATAAGATGTAATTTCATGCAAATCAGCATAGGTCGCAGTGGTGTTTAAACTGCCATGTCTAACAACAAGTGAAGGTAACGTAAAGGAAACCCAGCACCTCGCAGATGCTTAAACTTGTCAGAAAGATGCACCCTGGCCAATCTGGCCAGGAATCTGGCAGCTTTTCAAATGCCCTTAGAAACGTCACGAAGGCAGTCACAGATGAGAGCTGAAATAAATTAAAATGGGAAATATTTAGAGTGGCATGGAATAGAGAGCAATAATAATATGAATAATAATAGCAATGATGATACGAAAAACGAAATAATGCCGACAATTCGTACTATTTATCTAACCCAGCTTCAGCCTAGCAATGAACAGGTGTAAGGTACTCACTACAAACATCCTCGAGAAACAGTAATATCAAGACCAAAACGCAGCAAAGGGTAAATGTATGGTAAAAGTTAGAGTACAGTGTCCTGTGTACATGGTACTTACTGTAAAACTGCTCCGTGGCAGGTACAAGACCATAACATGGTAAACAAAGGAGCAAAACTAAAAATGTCTGGTATACAAGGTGCCCACTACAAAACTTCTGCCGGAGAGCCGCAAGACAAGAACGTTCCGTGGAATCATGTCACCAGTATCAAATATAACGCGGCTAAAAGATCCATCACAATCGAAATATCTGCGTCATCTTCCCTTGAAAGAAGATATACCGAATTCTAAATGAAACTATGAACTGTACCAGCAAAGAGGCGATTTGGTGTATTTCTAGTATTGTACCAAAATATTACGACTAAACCTTGTTCTACCCTATGTCTAGTACTCTGACTCACGCGGGCATGAAGGCATTCCATCGTCGCGTCCGACGCGTATGTCGCTGGGGACGTGTGTTGTATGCCATATATGGGGTGTTTGGGTTGTTTTGCTTTACCTGGAAGAATGTAGTATTATTAATTTTGATTTTATAAATTTTTCACATTAATTTTGAGGGAAGAAGCAAATGTTTCGAATACAAGTTTAGAATACAGTTCATCAAAATCAGCAACCGAACCTGCAAGACTACAAGCAGGTCCGGGAGGGCGCTGAGGATGTTCTCGTGTGATGTGTGGGAGCCGTGACCGTGATACTTGCTTGAGTACAACTGTACCAGCGGATGACAAATCTACTCTTGCCTTGGTAGCGGCGACGGCCGTTTTCCATATAAAAAGTTCGATTAAGGTTTCGCTCGAGAAATGTGCTTCAGACCAGGCACTGCTTGTGGCCTGTCTAGTTGTACTACAGGTTACGTGTTCTGTAAGATGCTTTTTTAGCAAGATTGTTATATCTCGTGGCCAGGCTTGGACCGCAGAATGGTCTTGGTTACTGATCGGTGGGTATTGTGTGGTGTACGTGTACGTACATAATCTGCTTTGTACTGCACAACCTGTAATACGTTGTCTTGATGCACGCATTATGAAATTTCCGTAGAAGCTTTGGCGACACTTGGCAGCGTGGAATTTTCCAGTTGGTATGATTCGTATGCAATTCATGTCCCAGTCCCCAACCCAATTGTTCTTAGTCGCAATCCTTAAAATCGGGTCAACTGGCCGCCGCTGTGACTGCTGATGCCGGGCTGCCGCGTGGAAACGCGGGCACGTTGGGCCGAGTGACCATCGCTGTGACTGCCGCAATTTGTAGGAATGATCAGCCTTAAAAGTAATTGTAAATGTAGTTTTATTTTATTAGTAATTGTTGTCTTTCAACAGGTAAATTATTTCATACGTAAATAATTGCATCACGTAAATAATTGCAGTCTTCTAGTCAATTCGTCAGTTATCGCGGCTTTGAGAATTCTCGACAGCGCCCAGTCCGGTCGTACAAGTCCGGGCGAAGTCGATCGGTGACGTCTCGTCCGATATATCGTATCCTATACCTATCCCAATATGTATACATGTATATATATATATATATATATACATATATATGTATATATATATATATATATATATATATATGTCTGTAAACAGTAAAGCCTGAACAGGTACACGATGACAAATGCTCTAGTTACAATATTACGAGATGGGATGTTACGAGATGGGATAGGATCTCGTCGCCATCCTACAGAGTCGACGAGAGAGTACTGCGCCAGACCATTTCTACCAGTGCCCACTGCACGGAGTCCAACGCCAAGCCCAGTCTGACCATCTATTACCGAAATATCAGGTGGGCGGTCTCATCATGAGAAACGTCTCTCAAGACTTGAGCCCCTGAAGAGTATCAGTGTAGCCTACCAGTTCAAATGCCCATACGAAGACTGCCAGCTTCGCCACACTACAGACTACATTTGTAATGGCACCTAGCCACAGCCCTAATTCTTAGTTATGTTCCCACTATGAAATATTGTGTTACGGAAAAATTATTATCCATATGGCATGGAAAATGATGAATTTTCGGGCCATGCCTTGCTTTCAGGACGCCGAACCTTACTGCATTTCCCCTGTGATGTCCCGTACAATTTCCTTGGGCATGCACCAAATATTTGTAGACTATGTGGACAGTCAATTGTCACAAATGGCATTAATACAGTGTTGCTAAATAACTGCTCGCAGCACTTATATCTAAACAAGCTAGCACACATCTGAAAACACCGCAAACTAGTCTGGCAAGCTTTCCAGAAGCACCTTTTGAAGCACGTCCCTGTTCCATATAGGATGTTGAAATTCTGACGCAATGCATAAAAAGATTACGTGGAAAAGGCTGCCACATGTCAGCATAACAACGGGAACGTTCTGGCTTTAGCGCCGGAAAAATTGCCGACCGAACCGAATCTGCCCCCGCATGAAAATAAGGAAGCTAATGCAGTGACTGAAATTCTTTTTATGCCGCACCAAGCAAAAAAGCAAGATAAATGGCAAGGTTGGAATGGCCTAAGGTGATTTCATATAAAGGACTTAAAGTTGAGAAGACATACATATATATATATATATATACATATATATATATATATATATATATATATATATATATATATATATGTGTATATATATATGTATATATATATATGAATCGCAGACCAAACATATCATCGATGCTTTCTGAAGAGAGACAGCACCGGAATGGAGGACAAACTTTTAACGACGATCTAATTTTTCTCCATTTTTACCGAAACTTTTCGTGCCGCAAGGAAATACCTGACTTAAAACTTGGCAATGCCCTCTGAGGGGGTCCACGCCAACATGAATACAATCTTTGGAGATGGATTTTAACATGAGGCGGTGGCTTAATCGCCGATGGTAATAGAAGACTAATCTTTGTGGCGTCGCAGTTCATTCAGATATAAATGGTCAGCACGTCTAAGCAATACGATCGCCTCCCGGCGAGTCATTACTAGCCAGCTAGTTTCACAACACTCTTCAGCACCTATACAGCAATAAGACGCATGCGGCTCACAGCATCAGTATGCGTATTAGAAAATGAAGTACTTAGAAGCAGTGTAAATCAATTTCTAAGACATCCATATAACCCTCTGGCAATGTTTTACATGGCCTCACCTCGCCACTGACACTAAGAGCTAGTTACCTCGTCAAAAACTCACGATCCACGCTCCAGTTCAACCATCATATGGGCTCCTTTGTTCTCTATCTTGACTTGCGTCGCCCGGTCATCGTGGTTTCAGCTGCAACTCACCGTGCCAACGTGCTCCACACTGTGCCGCAGCTCCAGCTCCCCGCTGTGCTGCAGCTCCGGCGCCCCGTCGCGCTGCAGCTGCTGCTGCTGTCGCGCACGCGGCTGCCGCGGCAGGGTGCACACTAGTGCCCCTGGTGGCGGGCCGACGAAGTTGCCCGGCAGCGGCAGCAGCGGCCCCGGCCGCAGGCGCTCCAGCACCGACTTCCGCTGCGGCGACAGCAGGACAGCCGCCGCCGGCGCCGGACTCCCGCTCCCGGCTGGGGACGACGCCATAGTGGGAGAGCCGCCAAACTCTCGACAGCACGAGTGCCGCTGAAACCCACACAGTAACGGAGAATCCTAACTGCATGGAATCAACTATCCAAAAAGTCAAGCTCATTAGCTCTGCCAAGGAGCCGGACAGCGCCGCTGTGCTGCTGCCCCGCTCCCCGGCGTGTGCTGAGGCCGGCGGCTACTTGCCTGCGACAGGCGGCGGCACCACGTCCGGGTTGTGGCTCAGGTCACGGCCGGCAGTCGCGTCAGAGCCGGTCGTCAGGTGCACGTGCGTCACCGGCTGGTGGCCCTCCTGCCGGGGCAGCCGAACCTCACTTTTTAACGCAGGGCGGGACAACACGCTGGACGAGCTTGTTGTGAGAGCTGTGGTGTGCGTTAACTGCCGTGTTTAGACGACATTTCGTCGTTGGTAAGCATCATGTTGTGTTTTTTCATGAATTAGGAACTTCATAACTTCGCATGATGAAAAATACTGATCGACTTAATACGCGCACCGGTGGTAAGCGAGGGGAGGAACTACCCACCACTCATGTGGTGTACATAACGTTCGAGGCAATAATGCTGGAGCGTCGATTTTTTCGACCTCCTACTGAACTCGCACATCTGCCGTTCGCAATTCGAAACTCAATCGGTAACTTTTTCATTCTGGTGAAGTTGGGAGGATGTTTGCACGGCCGATCCATCGTCGGCGGCGGACGGTCGCACACGTCTCGAACCTTTGGACGGACACTTTGGTGCTAATGGAATGATCGGAAAGCACAGGGTAACGTTTAATAGCGGCACCGTAGTTTTCTGGGGCCTATATATCATATCAGTTGTTATTTTCATAATCTTGCTGGAAAATCAGTTCACAATTATACCACGTTCCCGAGAAGGAGAAAGTGCTTTTGACATATTCCCACACTTATTTAAAAAAAAACGTTCCAAACAGAAAACCGACAGTCACGCCACACAGAAACATGGATAAGTTTAAAGATACATTGGAGCTTTTCATCTCAGAGCGTTGTGATGTGAGCATTGAGTTATGCCATGTAACCCACTCAAGTTTCCTTCTGTCTAGGGCGAGGGGCAACAGGGGTACTGAAGCTGACATCTCAGCTCAAGAAAACAGCAGAATGGGACATGTTCATCCCCCGTGATCTGACCTGGAAGGAGAGGGAGGAACCTCGCAAGCTCAGGAAGGAACTGGCGTGGCCGAGACAAAGCGGTGGAGAGACCCTGGTTACCAGAGGTCACAAGATTGCGAGGAGAATTCCTATGGAGGGTAATCCTGTGGGCTCTGCCTCAGCTGCTGGGGGACGGCCGCATCTCGGATCTGTCCATTCCTCTCATCCTGACCAAGCTGTTCACTCAGTCGCTGACGAGTGAGCGGTGGCAGCGGAGAGATTGGTCCTCAGCCTCAGGTGGCAGGTGGTGGAGTCAGCAGTGTCACCGCGCGGGGGGCCCTTCATACCACCCAGGAAGGAGACAGTGATCACTCCAATCAGCAATGACTGGACGCAAGGGGAACAGAGATCTGTCCATGTTAATAGTTGCCCAGGAACCCTATCTTATTCTTCTTACGGAAACTATCCCAAGGCCTGCAGGCACCATTTTTGCTGCATTGCTAGCCACGCCAGGCTACACACTCTATGACAACTTTGATCCTGGACAAAGGAGCTTACTCAGCAGTGGAGTCCGAAACATTTGTGGATGTGAGAAAAAGACGTTGCATGCAGCTCAGGTTGCTCTCCACGACTCATTATTCCAGGAGCAACTCTAGATAAAAGTTGCCATTGCAGGATCGGACTGTCTGCTGGTCAGCTGTTGATTTGGGAGTCCATCTGGTGACAGCCTGCTGAGTACAGAATATTTGCGCAAATTTCTAAGGTGTGTTGTTGGTAACAGTCCTACTCACCTGGCTGGTGCCGGTGACATCTATACGCCTCAGCTTTAATGGAGTCTCGGATTTTCTGCACCTCCTGTGGACCATCTCTCGCATGACTTTCTTGAAACTATCACAGACTGCTTTCTTTACTAGCATGTGACACAGCCCACCAGGCACAGGCCTGGCAACACACCCCATACCCTGGACCTGACCTATTCCAGTGAAGAATCATGGTCCACAACTTGACTCTTGCACCAGGATTAGGTACCAGTGACCACATCATTTTGCATTTGACCTGACCTTTCATACTACATTGCATGGTTTGGCGGAAGCCCACCTAAATTTAAACGAAGCTGCCTTGAGCCATCTTAATAACCTCATCGCAGCAAACCACTGGGAAGTCAAGCATCTTGACTGATTGACTGATAAGCATTGCTAAACAAACTGATAAAAAAACAAGACGACTGACTTGAATCCTTCGTTCGCAGTTTGAACAGAGCCCGGTCACGGACACGAAGATAAACCTGAAAGCATTCTGGCGCTACGCAAACATAAGGCTAAAGACAAATCAAGAGCTGAAGGCCTTCAGCGTGACGACGGCTCAGTGGCTAGCACGAATGCAGACCAAGCCAGATACCTGACAAGTATTTTAGCAGCGTCTTCACGGCTGGGCGCCCTCTTCCCGACACTGTGGGTACACGAGCGCAAGAGTTTCAGTGAAATCTCAGCAACCTGAAGCTTTTCAGCTCGCCGAGATCCCACGGATTCCACCCGTGAAACCACCGTGGAACGGCGTCGTCTCTATATGGCCCACTCACTGCTCCGTTTCAGGAGTCCTTGGAATCGGGAATCCTTCCCACCGAATGGAAGACGGATGAGGTTGTACCGATCGTTAAGAAGGGAACCAAGCAGAGCCCCGCAAACTACCGTCCTGTGAGTTTGACGGCTCTCCCCTGTAAAGTTCTAGAGCCAATCGTCCGTGAACGCAGACGGAGCACTTGTTTTCTTCCCAACAACAGCACAATGCCCAGCATGGTTCCAGGTCCAAACGTTCGCGCGCCACGTAACTCCTGGCAGCCGCCGAAGACTGGAGCAAGGTGATCGAAGCTGGAGAGCCTGTCGACGCCGAGCACAGTCGGACTCCGCGGCATCGGAAAACGAACGAGCACCGTCAGGTGGCACTGGCGTCGGCGGACGAGTGGCCGGGCAGTCCTCAGCAAAATTTGCACCACCACACCAGTGACCCTGACTGGACGCCGGGCGGGCCGGCGGGCGACGGTCCCGCCGGTCGACGGTTACGAGAGGGGAAAGTCGCGTTCAGTTTGGGTTTCGGAGAAAGACGGGGTAAATACAACAGTAACATGTGCATTTTATTTCATTTTATGTCGATGTTTCAGCCCCAACTTACTTGCAAGTTAGAAAAAAGCGCCAGATCGAGTGGAATGATCTTAACCCGCCATTGACTGGGGGGTTGGTTGGTTATTGGGGCTTAGGGGCGCACCGACTGCAGGGTCATTCGGCGCCCAGACTGGGGGGTTAACGCCCGTCCTTGCACATTTTCTAAACATCTCCGAAATGAGTGACTGCAGCGCGTTGAAACTTTCAGCACCTTTCTTTACATCAGTCTGACGGTAGCCTGCTTTGTATGTCATGGAGACACGAGAGGTCGATGTACGTCACCCGCGACCGCATACTAGGTCATCTTAGGTCAAATATTTACGCAGAAACTTTGAATTTTAGATGATATGTACATGGGAAGAAGGGAAAAAAGGAAGGCATTTCGATGATACTTGATACAAAAGAAGTTTTTCCCAGCCCGGGGTGACAAGATGTGTTATTCAAAGGCCTTTGACCTTTTATCTGGTCAACTTAGGCCACGGGTGTTTTTTGCGGGCGATAAAGACATACTAGACAAGACTACGTAGAAGAACAGGAAACGCTTATTCAGCGCTGTATGCGCATTCGCCAGCTTGATCACATCAGAAATGTTGTCTTAACCCACGCAGTGGAAGGGGTTTCGCGCTAACGCGCGCCCCGATCTCAAGAGAGGAAAGAGCTAGGGAAATGGAATTCTTTGGGCAGGGCAGGACCATAATGATGTACACTTCGTGCAATTTTCATAACCCCAGGTCAGTATCTTCAAGGTCAAATAGGGTCGAAAAGATCAACTTTGAACACTTGCTCTGTCCGTATAAGCCATTCCGTACAACTTCGAACGGAGCGGGAAAAAGGGTGTTTGTTTGAGCGTGAAAACGTGGAGTGCGACTTCTATTCATATGGCGTCTTGACTGAGGATTTCGGGCCGAGGTCATGTCAGGTCATTAACCTATGCCGTCATTTCTTCATCTTTTGCAGATCAGATTTCGAGCAAAACGGGATAGCTTGAGTGTAAATGAGGGCGCTACACGCATCTTTTGGCGTATTTTCAGTGAAGGTAGCCAACATTGGTACATTTCATCACTTCCAACGATTATATTTATGTGTGTATGTATATGTATATTCATATGAGTATCAATATGCCAAACATGTTTTTTTTAGGGTCTTTGCATGTATATTTCATACAAATCAAAACTGGCCTTGACCTTTGACGATCTTGACCTTCACTGACCCTGATATATGTAAGCGTACCAGCGTGCTCATGATACAGTGTATTTACTAATGTCTTTGAATGCATATTTCATACAAACCGATATGTTGCAAAGCAAATCTGGATCAGGTTACAAGCTGGTTGAGCTTGACCTTTGATGACCTTGTCCCTTATTAACTCTGGCTTAGGTCTTGGTAGTCCGTCACTTATGCCCGAATGACGTCACCTGATTGTATTCAACCGGTAATGTTAAGTAGAACGCTGGTCCTTTCACAAAGCTTCCATTTGTCAGCGACAACCGTTATTTTCGTTATGTATGCTTGACTTGAAGTGCTTCAAATTTGAAAACTCTTCGGCCGATTTTCGATTTTTCCGCGTCAATCGGCGAATTACAGTTTCTATAAATGTCAAAATAGCAGCAGCCAGCTCCGATCCGTTCTCGAGATTTTCAAGAAAAGCAGGCGGGGGAAGGGGCACAAAAAGACCCCTTGCCAGTGCGCGCGATAAAGAGCGATATATATATATATATATATATATATATATCGCAGTAAGTGTACACAACAGTGTTGCGAGCAGCATCGCATTCGTATTCCCAAACTTGTAGATGACGTAACTGTCTCTGGACACTGATAAAGCCAACACTAGCTTGCGGAATATGCAACCAGACCAGAATATGCAGCCACTCATTGCGAGGATATTGCACGGAGAACTCATGCGGCAGACTCTTGCAACAATACAGCATGTGTGTACCGTATTTGATTTCTGGTAGTTCTGCACCAATGTCAGCTTAGAAAGTAAGTTTATGGTGAGCAATATCAGTCTCTGCAACTTTGTGCAACATCCGTAACGTGAAAGTTTGCAACAAGAGCCAAACTAACTTGTTGGGTCGTCCAGGGACTCCAGGTCGAGGCCACTAGTCAAAGTACAAAATATTGCAAGTGCCCGGAATCGGAGCCCTTTAAACCCTTTACCCGTGCTTAAAGCTCTTTGAAAGTGCATTTTTTAGAACCTCCGTGCCAAATTAAGCCGGAAATATGTATGACATGATCCGTTAGCACAGACGTCACATTTGACCTAACCTATGACCTTAACTTTTGTTGACCTTGAGTGAGGTAGCACTCAGTATAATACGCCAAGCCTCTTGAGATAAACTGCCATCGAAACGTCAGTCTCGGTCTGTTTTCCACTGTGATCAGGCTACTCTGAACAAAAGGATCACCTTTGGGTGTATGACTGGACCTGTGTTGTCATCAGTGACCCTAAAATTAAAAGAAAAAAATATGTGTTACAAGATTGCACGGACACATGCTATCGATTGTCGTTTAAATCACCCAAATTGGGCCATTGGTTTTCGAGATAGACAGGGGGCGTTAAACGTCCCCCCCACCCGGTCAATGGAAGGTGGCAAAATACCACGTCACTGCCGGGTTAAGGCCTTCAGGGGGTCAATTTAACCCCACTTAAAATGCAGACTAATCGTAATTGAGGACTGGAAGTGGGACGAATTGATAGCCTCATTCTTGGCCTTTCCAAAACCACCCTATTTGGCCTTTTCAAATATTACATCTTCAGTTAGGTCGTGTCAAATGAGGCATGTCATGGCTTGCACATAGAGTTGTCGACCATCGCTTTTTGTCGGTTTCGTGGCTTTGAGTATCTTAGAAACTCGGAATAGGCTGATATATTTTCTTCGTAGGTATGGCATACGATGTCAAGCGAAAATACTCAAGTCGCCCGAGGTAATGTCAGGTCATAGTTTTTGTTGGTGGTTGTGCGCCTTCCAATGCGCAACAGGGTGGTGACCAACAGACAACAACCTTAATATCTCGAGAAGTTAAAGCACGATCCAAAAATACGCAACAGCTTTATACATGCTGGTCAGCAACATACAACAGCTGATGACCTCTGAGTTTCAGAAACGTAAGCCAAGTTGTTCAAAAGGTGTTGGAAAGAAACTAGCTTGGGACTAGATTGACCAGCCCTCCCTTGACAGGGTAGGCACCGCATTTTTATTGCTGACAGAGATATTTCTAAAGGTAAATGTGTTTTTTTTTCAATAAACGTGCGCAGTTATATCAAAACTGCAGAGGCTGCCTTTCAGTTTCAGAAATGGAACAAGGGTGTCACGAGGAGAAAACAAAAGTTTCGTAGGACCTTTCGTTTGAGCAAGAACCAAAAAAGCTGGAAGAGCGTTACAAATGTGCCTCATCCGCAGATGTTAACTCCTGCTTTGGCCTATCTCACTTTGCATTTATTCGCTGTCACCGGATGGTAAACTTTCTGGTATGTTTAACCCTATTCCCGGCAGGGGGGCCGAATTCGCCCCCCCTCGTGTTTTTTGCTTGCCAATTCCAGGCTTTTCAACGCAGCTTCACGAAACTTTATCACTTTTCCTAGCTATTCGTTCTACGTTCCGTGACAAAATTTCAAAATTCTATTTTGTTCAGGGGGCGGAGCCAGACAGTGTTTTTGGGAGGCACCTCAGGCCATTTTGGCCATGTCGAGGGTAAAAGGAAAATGCCTGCCAAAAACAGCGGTTTTAAGATAGAACTTAAAACTTCATACGGATGAACAGCTAAATAGTTGGGCAAAGTGCAGGTATAATTTTGTTCGTCTGAGGTCACTATAGAAGGTCAGGTGAAGGCCAAAAGTCAAAATTTAATTTTTTTGCAATAATTTCTGCGCTGTTTTTTCAGATGCCAAACCCGGAATATATATGACGTAAACGGATGGCTTCTACTTGTGTACCAAGTTTAAGCTTGATATCAGGTCGGGTCACGGAGCTATGACCTATAATGTCAGTGCGCGTACCCTGTATCGTAATAGCCATAAAATGAAATTTTTGAAATAGAGTGAATTCAAATGATTGAAAACGTTTGCAGATAATATGAAATGCACACGAGATCATTCCAAGTGACCCCAGGGTCACTGGAGGTCATTTAAGGTCAAAGGTCACAAGTTGATTTGAAGAACGTGTGACCATGACAGTTCCCCCTTTTTCATGTCCCTGGCACCGCCTATGCTAACATTCTGCAAACATTGCGATGTGATTTGTACTTCTTTATCATAACATGGCTAGCAGAAACCAAAAAAGTGTTTCTGCCTCTTTTCTTCATTCATTTGTTCGAAAACTAATCCTCCTATTTTTGGCACCCTGTGAAGGCCCATGAAAAAATGAACGGCTTTTTGAGCGCGCGAGTTCATGCAAGGCTAGCAAGCTAGGGAAAAAGTGTTACATTAAGTCTCAGAACATTACGTTGCGTGGGTGGCAGGTTTTACTTTAAGATATGGTAGAACCTGATGTGGCTTTGATAGTCCACATCATTATGAGTTAAATAATGGGGAGCGGAACTTTTCTTAGCACATGAAGCCTCGCATTAACAAACACAAACTGAAAGCCGAGCGACATGTCCAGTGACTTCGGGCTGTGCATGCAAACCGGGTCGCGAATGACAACGAAATTCACTTGGGGCATTCATTCCCTTCAAACTTTTGGTGTATTTTACCGAACTTTGGAAATACGGCCTACTCCATCACAAATTAGGAACATTTTCCGACAAGTCCTGGGTCCCAGCGGGCAAAAGGGCCGTTACAACCCGGCACCGCCAACGACCTTCAAATGTTCACTGCAGAGCACTGAGCGCCTCGAAACCGCACCGGACTTACCCCGGCACCGAGCGCTATCAGCTGATCGCCACACGTGAAAATGCCAAGATCTCCCGACACCAGCGGCGCGCGGCGTCGCACAGATGCGCTGCACGCCGCCGCCGGAGCCGCGGCCGGCGCGGCTCAGCGCATCCCTCACCTTGTCCGGCGGCAGAGTCCGCCAGCGACGGCCGACGACCAGCACGGCGGCGACCAGCAGCGCGGCCACCAGCACGCCGAGCAGCACGCCCAGCAGCGGCGTCAGCGGCAGCGCAGCGGCCGACCCTGTGGCAGCGCGGGCCACGGCACGGTCAGGAAGGCGCCGGCCGGGCGCGGTTAACAGTGTATTAGGTCAGCAGTACGTCGGGCCAGGTGCCCACGGACACGGCACGGCAGACTGGGTCCTTTAATCACGTCATGCCGGGGCGATTCGGCGCACTGGATTAGGTCACATCAGGCCCGATCAGGACGGAAGCTAGGTCAAAATAGTATGGCTCATGGCCAGGTTAACCCTATTCCCGGCAGGGGGGGGCGGAATCCGCCCCCCCTCGGGTTTTTTGCTTGCCAATTCCAGGCTTTTTGACGCAGCTTCACGAAACTTGGTGACTTTTCCTAGCTATTCCTTCTATGCGCCGTGACAAAATTTCGAAATTCTATTTTGCTCAGGGGCGGAGCCAGGCAACGTTTTTTGGAGGCACCTCAGGTCATTTTTGGCCATGTTCAGGGTAAAAGGAAAATGTCTGCCAAAAACAGAGTTTTTAAGATAGAACTTAAAACTTCATATGAATATATAGCTAAATAATTGGGCAATGTGCATATGTAATTTTGTTTATCTGAGGTCACTTTACAAGGTCAGGTCAAGGTCAAAAGTCAAAATTTGTTTTTTCGCAATAATTTCGGCGCCGTTTTTTCAAATGCCAAACCCGGAATATATGTGATGTAGAAAGATGCCCTCTACTTGTGTACCAAGTTTCAGCTTGATATCAGGTCAGGTCACGGAGCTATGACCTAAAATGTCAGTGCACGTACCCTATATCGCAAAAGCCAAAAAATTAATTTTTTGGAATAGAGTGAATTTAATCGATTAAAAATGTTTACAGATAATATTGAATGCACACGACATCATTCCAGGTGACCCCAAGGTCACTGGAGGTCATTTAAGGTCAAAGGTCACAAGTTGATCTGAGAAACGTGTGACCATGACAGTTCCCCCTTTTTTATGTCCCTGGCACCGCCTATGCTAACATTATACAAACATTGTAATGCGATTTGTACTTCTTTAGCATAACATGACTAGCAGAAGCTAAAAAAGTGTTTTGGCCTCTTTTGTTCATTCCGTTATTGGAAAACTAATCCCCCTATTTTTGAAACCATGTGAACGCCCATGAATTATCTCAAAATTTCAAATATTCATACCCATGGTAAAAGCCCTATCCATAATCTCTCGACTGATGCCAGTTTCATCGAAATCGGTCCATAAACAACGGAGTTATAAGAAGTCAAAAAGTACCCCCCATTTTGACATTTTTGCCCCCTGTATCCACAAATTTCAAAACTTTGAAAATGTCTTTTTATCAAAATGTAGTTGACGTCACGGCAAATCGATTGCCGTTTGTTGCGATGAAATCGGATAAGTAGTTCTCGAGATCTCAGGGGGGGGGGGCCGAATCCGCCCCCCCCCTGCCGGGAATCGGCCATACCGTCTAGCCCTCCGGGAATAGGGTTAAGCTACCCAGTCAGGACATCAGTCAGGCCAAGATACAATGCGTCAAATATCGATAAACCCCTTCCTAAGGGCAAGAAAACGGCTGGTTGGCTCGACCTGTCACGGGCACTGCAACGGTTACTCGTAGCCTGAAGCGGCATTGCATTGCACTGGTAGACAAGTAGCACTTTAATATCAAAATATTGTCAGGTACAACAAGGAAGACGTGATCAGTCACACAAAGGCCACAAAAAACCCCTCGCCGGGCAGATACCCGAATACTTGATGTACTTGATAGCGCATAGTTGAAGTTGAAATTCTCGGACCATGCATGAGGCCAGCACAGCTGCACGCCGGCGCGACCGGGTGCCTTCAGGGGCGTCTGGTCCCCGTCAGTGGTGCGCTGAATACCAAGACGGCAGCGCCCGGCACCGCTCTTGTCCGGCACGTGAGCCGACTGACACCGACCCCGTGGCGCCTTCGCCGCCGCTGACTGGGCCACCCACCTCCTGCGCCGCGATCGCCGTCCGCTGGCAATGTCCGCGCCAGGAGCGTCACGGCCGGGCTGACGCCGCGCGTGTTCACGGCGTACACGTGCAGCGTGTAGTGCTGGTCTGGCTGTAGACCGGCCACCTGGAACCTGCCGCAGCGGACACTGAGCTGAGCTGCAGAGGAGCGTCGTGTGACCGCCTCAGCTGAGCTCGACTGCCCGGCGGACGGAGTCTGGACCGACCGCCCCTTCGGCCCAGCCGACACCGCCAACGTGGTCCGTCTACTGAGAGGCGTACAGAGTCACGAGTCAAAAGACGCCAGCTGTCCTTAGGCATTATGATTTCCCAGGGCGTATTGTTATTTTGTTTGGTACAATATGTTCATCTAAATCAGAGTGGCCCGACAGAACGTTTGATTTCAAACTGTGTCGTGCTGATACACGTGCATTGTTGTACCAAAAGCAAAACCTGGTACAAGGTATTTGGTAATGGCTAAATGCATGTACTACCACCCAACTTCAAACGATGCTGGTACACGTAACGATCTATAATACAAAATATCGTCGCAGTTTCATTAAATGCGCGCACGACCAGCGTACGGAACCGGGCCCACTCCCTCCCAGTTCCGGAATGTTCTCAATGTTATGTCTTACGGCTTTCATTTACACTGAAGGAAGAATGGAAAAACATGCGAAAGCAGGGTGACTGATTAACAATGGAAAGGACTTCCTTCCAGTGGCTTGTGACTTCTTGTCTCACTCTCATCTCAGACGTAGAAGACGCCCGACCTCAAACAGGAACCGCACGGAGCCAAGTCAGAGTAAGGGATAACGAAGTTAGGGTACAGACGACGGTCAAGTTTCCGCCATGCGGCTGGAAAGTTTGCAAAATAAGTAGCCATCCCTTCCGCTTTCGCTGCCATATCGCACTTCTCTAAAGCGCCTGCGAAAATACTGCATTCCCTGATCGTGCCCTGATGCGGTCGTATTTTGCTGAGGTAGATTTGTCAGGGGAGCTGCTCCACAGAACAATATCCGGAGCCGGCCCGGCCCTGGCCGCTGTCCGGCCGCAGCCGCCGCCCCAGCCGCAGTTCCTAACTTCGGCTGATAACGAACGTGCGTGTCATGCCGAACAGTGGGATATTGACGCCCGACGTCTGGACCCAGTCGGAGTGGCTCCTCAAACCCAATAGCGCCGCCACTGCTGCAGGGTTGCGCGCGCCTCTGTCCGAGCAACGGCCGTCACAGGGGCGGATCGGGTCGCTTTTTCCAGCGTCTGGATATGGCACAGTGATCAAATACATAATACGTGTTCGTTGACATAAATGTGATTAGCCCACCCCCTGACGTTTTCCGAGACTGCGAGAGAACGAACAAATGCAGCGCCACGAAACATTGTGTATCTTTTGATTGGTCATTTTTACACCCTGAATCCAACTTTTGACCTCGAGTCAAGTAAGGTGTCTGACCTAGGTCAGGTCAAATGGACTTATGTCCAAAAACGTTTAGCGCCCTGAAACTTTTTCGCAAAACATGACATCACAATGATATCTGAAATGATTAGATTTTGGTAATTGCAACAAATTTGCTATCTGGAATTTTTCTGAGATTTATGAGTCATTGACCTAAGGTCAATCCCCTTTTTCAACATAAGTCGCCGTTTTTTTCGAAAATGCACGGAATGCTTTAAAACAATCTGAGCATGGAGAGATCTAGAGATCCAGTTTTCTTCAATGGGCAGTTTCAATGACCTCCGGCCACTGACCTGAGGTCAGGTCACGAATAACTGTTATGAGTCAAAATGCGCTGCCATCAAAATCGGCGATGAATGACTCAGGTCGGATTGAAACTGGCAGAACTGGCTTGCAGAGTTGCGACTAATAGCAGGAAGTCTAGAAAGTTTAAAAATATTGCATATTTTGGGAATAAACAGACTTCCGCGAACAAAAGTCTATCAATTCTATAGATTGATAACTACTGAGTTTTTCCAACATTTAAGCATGATAAATCATTCCAGAAACCATTAGGATCAAGAAACAACACTTGATATGGCATATTTCGCGGAAATAAAAGAAAGCCAAAATTAGTTCCCGTTAATTTCGTGCCACCTTCGTCGGCGAAGCCCGCCGTGCAGCGTTGCGAAAATCACCGTGTCTTTAACCCAACATTTCCGTGTACATGTTAAAGAAATCAGGGAAATTAGGCGTGTATCAGCGTCTGCGGACTTTTACCTGGCCGCTGGTACCGTTAGCTAGACGTTATTAGTCGCAGCCGTTGAGATTAAGGCCATTTCTCGGTCTCATGCAGTCGGCTATGAGAGACCTATAGAGGGCATATATGGCTTTCATATTATCCAAAACTAAAAATAAGACCAGTTTCAAGCTCTACTCGGTACGAGCTTTCCAACGGTGTGCTTATTTTTATCTTGTGACCAAC
Source organism: Capitulum mitella (assembly GCA_030062745.1). Classification (NCBI taxonomy): domain Eukaryota; kingdom Metazoa; phylum Arthropoda; class Thecostraca; order Pollicipedomorpha; family Pollicipedidae; genus Capitulum; species Capitulum mitella. The sequence goes on along the minus strand of CP099847.1, from coordinate 19,816,976 downwards.
CGTTCGTGAGTTAGAGGGGGCGGTCAACCACGCCCCCCCCCCCAGTCCAGCGTGCATGGCGGCGACCCACAGTCGGGCGTGGATTTACAGATGATAACTATAATACATTTTTATGTTATCAATTATAAATCAATTTCAAAAGTTTTCATTTGTTTGTCTGTGGCATACACCTACAGACATGACTTTTCTGCCCGCAACATGTTAGTAACAGTTATCACAAGCACCAGCTCGGAACTGTTGTTCGCGAACACAAAGACCCAGGGGTCTGCTGGCCCCTGCCCTGGGACTGATGGGGCTGACGTGAGGCCTAACCTGAAACTGGTGGAGCTGAAGTGATGCCTGACCTGGGACTGATGGGGCTGACGTGAGGCCTGACCTGAAACTGATGGAGCTGAAGTGATAACTGACCCGGGTCTTATGGATCTAGCGCGAAGCCTGACCTAGGATTGATGGAGCTGACGTGGGACCTGCCCCGGGACTGATGTAATTGACGTGACACCCGACATGGGCCTGGTAGAACTAGCGTGAGATCTGACCTAGGACTGATAGAGCTGACGTGAGGCTTGACCCAGTACTGATGGAACTGACGCGAGACTTGACCCAGGACTGATGGAACTGACGTGAGATCTGACCTGGGCCCGGATCTTACAGACGACCTAAGCGCTTGGTGCCACTGGTAAGTGTCGGCCGAATATCGGATGCTTATGGCCACACATTTGCGACGCACCACTGAGGTGATGGCCATGACACCTCCGCAGATCCTGTTGTGCGATGTGAGTCGAAGAGCTATGCGTTGCAGAACTCATCGGGAAACAGTGGATTATTTCCAGATATTTGATAACTGGGCTTTTTAGAGATTCAGATTCGACAAAGATTTGGTGAAACGTCTGGTGGATGCGTTTGGTGGCGGGCTGGAGTCAGAGACCAACCATTGTCCAACATCAGCTGAAACCAAAATGTCGGTAACGCTGCGTTTTCTGGCCAGTTTCTTGCTGCAGGCAGTGATTGGTCATTTTTTTGGCCTCGGCAAAAGTGTCGTGAACCAAGCAACATTACAGGTTATCCCGAAAACAACTGGGAGAATGTGCGACTTCATCAAAATACCGACAATCGAAGACCTGCTAAACACAAAACGAACACAAAACACAAAAAGATTATCAGAATACTAGGCGAATGGATGGCAATGACTACCCACATCAAAATGGGCGTACGCAAGGAAAGGGAAGGTTCGTTCCGGATAGGAAAGGGTATACTTCAAACAAGTGCAAGCTGTGTGCGACGCATCGTACAAATTTCTATTTTTATACGCGTTTTGGCCAGACTGTACATATCATTCGTTCATCCTCACTCACCACAACCTCTTCCGGGAATTCGGGGCGTAGCGACATCAGAGGATACTGTTCGGCGACTCCGGGCCGCTTTTGTTTTGTTTTGTTCATTGCGGGTTTTGCAATCCATGATTGCTTACACATTCCGGGTATCCTGAAACTGCTGCTCTGAGACGGTTCAATTATGCCAAAAAGCGCGGAAAAGTGCTGATTGAGCAAAGTTTTGGCCAAGTGAAGCGCCGATCCCCAGGTCTGTTGGACAACTATAGGACGTCTCCCGAAAGAACCAACGTCGCAAGAATAGCTGCAATGACCCTGCACATCATTGCAAAGTACAGGAGTTAGCCAAATGACTTTGATGGTTCTTAGCCCAAAGATTTGAGGTCAGCTACAGAGTGCAGACTCCAGGCAACATATGCGGAGGAGTTCAGTGATGAGAAAAGATTCAGAGATCACATAGTGCGAACTTTTTTCTTGGAGGAACTGGTGAGAATAAGGTGTGAAACAACGCCACAGCGGACGATTTACTTCGTGACAAACCATTGCTGACCATGTAATAGACCATATGACATATCATAAGGCCAATTGTCTCAATTTGTAAAATGCGAAAAAGCTCCTCACGTATGCACGTGATCGCAACGCTTCCATTGGGTTGCTTCGTCTCATGCTATGTACGAGCATATGCCGGTGGACAGAAAATACATCATTTACGTTCGAGGCGAAGCAGCGTTTCCTGGCTTAATATGCAGGCTTCCTCCAAAAAGCCTCGAAAACGACGCTGTACCGGCTTTATAAGTTTTACTGTTATTGTTCTAGTACCGATGGTGCGGATTTCGTACCGGCTTCCGATCATTTTGCATTCCTGTCACGGAAAAAAACGCCACTAAGTTAGAAATCGTTTAAGTCCAGCGTTTTGATTTCAGTTCAGCATTTAACTTTTATCATTGTCTAGAATTGTGGGACATCCAACTGCATGCACCTATCTACGAATGATCCTTCATTTGAATACAGAAAATGTGCCGAATGTCGAGCTTCGTTATTCATCTTCCCCGCCATTCCGCTCGTGGGGGATTCCTGTTCATCCGAAAGCGAGGACAATGAGAGGTCAAAACAAAACCGGTCATTCTTTACCAGTTCGATCACTATATTCCTTGTCAGCTTGATTATCACATTCCTCATAAGCTCGATTATCACGACCCAGTGCAAGTCTGTTTGTCTGCGTCTGTCGCGATGAGAACTCGTAGATATCCAGCAAGATCTCCGCTGCCGGGTCCAGACGCAGTTGGTTGGTTGGTTATTGGGGCTTAGGGGCGCACCGACTGCAGGGTCATTCGGCGCCCAGGGGGTAGGGGGTAGTCTGCCAGGGGGTCCAGACGCAGCTGGGTGGTGGCGAGTGGAAGCTGCGAGCTGCTGCTGCCGCCGTCAGCGGGAAGGGGCTGCTTCCGGGAGCCTCTGGACTGCAGGGGATCAATCTCCTTCTCTAGTTTCACGCACTCCAGGCCTAGCTCTCTTTCTCAAACATCAGTTTTTTCCCCAACACCAGCACTTTCTCGTGAAGCGTGGTGAGGTCTCGCTCACTGGCCTTATTGATTTTCGTGGGCTTGACAGGCGCCTGGCTTGATGACGTCCTCTTGCTTTACAACAGGGGTGGCGCCTGGTTTGATGACGCCCTCTCGCTTGACGAAGGGGGTTGGCGAGCGGCATGTGAAAGGACGGTGATTTCTGTTGAGGATTCCAAATTTTGTGTCTGTGGTGGATCAGCCTGCGACCCGGATTCTAGTGGTTGGCCTACTCCTATGAATAAGTCCGAGGCGGCACACATCTCCGACACTGCTTGTGTGCACGAGGGTGGCTCTGGCGGTGGCGGCCCTCCTCCATTTTTAGACAGAAGTTTCATTCGCCTTCCGACCGACCACGTTTTTTGTTTGGCTCACCATGTTCTCCCACTTCTTTCTGAAAGAGGCGGCGTCTCAGGCATTTTCAGGATACATGGCCTGAACGTTTGCTGCGATCCCATCCTGGGCGGTTCTCTTCTTTTTGTTAGTCTGCGGTGTTCACTTAACCGCGAAACACGTCCTCTCTGGAGGCTACCTCTTTCACAAGATATATGAACTAAGCGTCACTTAAAGGCACTCGTTCCACTTCGGTCCAATTTTGACAAAAATTCGCCATTGCCGAACTAGGCGTACGCACTTCCGCTTCCCTGACCAGTCCGTTCATGCGGCCATCGACACCAGCAGACGCATGTGGTTCGCGCGACGGTCACTGCCGTATACCTTCCCATGGTTCCGCCCTCCAGACGAGTCTATGCATCGTACTACGGGATAGTGTCCTTGACACCGAGTGGCCCACGGGACCGCGCTGCCACGGACTGTACCCGGCGGACCACGGATCACGGATTGTATCGGGCGGACCACGGATCACGAACCACGGAGTGTAGTCGGCGTACAATGGACCATGGACTGTACCAGGCGGACCACAGACCACGGACTGTAGCAGGCGAATGAAATCCTTAGTGTGACTCGAAGTGACACTCTGCACAGGGAGCAGTAAGGGCCGCTATAAGAGCCGTTTCCGCAAGCAGCCCAATCAGAAACGACACTTGCGCCAAAGGAGCATTACCAGAGAGCGTTCTTATACGAGCTGAGCCCTCGACTGTCTGAGCTGACAGAGCCCTGACCTGGGACTGATGGAGCTGATGTTGGTCTGCCGTTTCAGGTCGGGTGCAGTGAACACCTCCAATCGGAATGTCTGTCGGGGGCCACCGTCAAAGCCGATGGCGCACTCCACCCGCAGAGTCTCAGTGGTACGGCTCGTGACGTCACACATCGAAGGCGTCTCCGGCAGGTCTGCCAGCGGAGACAAAAGGCACCTTCAGCGAGACGTGAACAAAATACATACGTTTATTATCGGCCCTATGCTGCAATAATGCTCACGCATTTTGATGTCTCACTAGGACCGGAACATATATAAATTGATTTCAGCCTTAACACGCAAACTGGGAGGGAACACTTTTGTGTCCCCCCACCTGTTTTTCCTGAAAATCTCAAGAACGGATCGGTGCTGGCCTCTGCTGCTTTGTGGCGTTTATGAATATTCAACAACACTTCGATTGACGCAAATAAATCGAAAATCGGCTAAGAATGTTTGGATTTTGAAGCATTTGAAGTCAAACAAACGTAACGAAAATAACGGCTATCGCAGACAACTGGGAACTTTGCAAGGGAACAAGCGGTCTACGTGATACTACCATTTGAACATCATCAGCCGACATCATTCGTGGATAACTAGGGATGATAGATGTGCCACGAGCAAAGCCAAGGTCCGCGGAGGTCAAGGTCAACGATCTTATTTATTGTACATATATTGTATATATATATATATATATATATATATATATATATATATATCCCGCGCACGACCGTCGGTCCGTCCCGAACATCGGCGACTGGGGGGGCAGTTGACTGCCCCCCCCTCTAACCCACGAACGGTTGATCGCACGATAAAAATAAGCATACCGTAGGAAAGCCTGTGACGAGAAGAGCTCGAAACTGGTCTCATTTTTAGTTTTAGATAATATGTAAGCCAATTTACGCCCTATATATGTTTTCTCATAGCCGACTGCATGAGACCGAGAAATGGCCTGAATCTCAAGGGCTGTGACTAATAACGCATAGGTAAAGGCACCAGCGCACAAGTAAATGTCTGCAGATGCCGATACACGTCTAATTTCCTCAGATTTGTTGAATATATACGCCGAAACGTTGAGTTAAAGACACCGTAATTCTCCCGGTCGGCCGTCAGTGTGCGCCGCTGCCGTATGCGGTACCAAATTGACGGGAACTAGTTTTGGCATTCCTTTATTTTCGCGAAAAAGGACAATCTATGTCAATTTTGTTGATCTTTGTGGTTCCTGTGATGCTTTCTCATGCTTAAATTTTGGGAAAATTGATTAGTTGCCAATCTACAAAGTTGGCGGAGCTTTATTCGCGAGAGCCTGCTTATTTCCAAAATATGCTACTTTTTCAAACTTTTTGAGGTTCCTGGTATTAATTGCGTCTGTGCAAGCTAGTTCTGCCATTTTCGACCCATTCTGAGTAGTTCATCGTCGATTTTGACGGTGGTACATTTTGGCCCACTACAGTTATTCGTGACCTGACCTCAGGTCAATGGCTGGAGGTCACTGATACTTTGCCCAATGACGGCAACTAGATGTCTGCTTCACTGCACACTAAAAATGTTATGGAATATTCCGTCAATTTCCGAAAAAAACGGCGATATGTCTTAAAAATGGGCTTGACCTTAGGTCAATGAACCGGAAAATTCCGAAACATCTGAGATAGCAGATTGGTTGCATCTATCACGATCACTAATCGCTGAAAGTATTATTGAGATATCTTGTTTTGCAAAAAAGTTAGAGGGCGCTAAACTTTTTTCGACATAGGTCTGTTTGACGTGACCTAGGTCAGGCACCTGACCTGACCTGAGGTCAAAATTTTGACACGAGACGTAAAATTGATGGAGCAAAAGGTACACAAAGTTTCGTGACTCTGTGTTTGTTGCTTCTCTCTCAATCTCAGAAAAACCTCAGTGGGGGGCAGTCAACTGCCCCCCAGTCGGGGACGGGATATATATATATATAATTTTTACGTTTAACAGCAATCAAACCATACAACTGGTTTTATTATAACAAAATCACTTAACTACAAATGGTTGACATAGAGCTTACTTTGGTCAAAAATTTCATCTAAGGTCAATGACCTCGTTTCACTTCATTTCATATTGCAAAGGTCAGTAACCGCTGAAAGTGACCACACTTTGTTGGCCCGATGTTGGTTTTCTTCATCGAAAATACGCGAAGTCATGCGTTCAGCGCCCCTTTTAAGTAGAAAATGATCTCATGCTGCATTTCCAGAGGAAAATGATTTTCTTCTTCGTTTTTCACTGCTCTCCTTTTAACTGCACTATCTATTAACCCCCAAATGGTTTCATCTGATCAAAATTCAGTTCATCTTGAGTTTTTCATGACGCGATTGATCCATGCGATTACAAGGTCAGTTACGCATTCAGTCGAAAATAATGCACACACGCACACACACGCGCCCACGCACGCGCCAACGCACACGCACACACGCACGCATGAACGCACGCACGCATACGCACGGATACACACACACACACATACCTACACAGAGAGAGAGAGAGAGAGAGAGAGAGAGAACATCGTTGGATCACGCACATCAACAAACGCTCGTTGTCGCTCGCGCAGATCACTTCTCGCTGCTGTTGCTGCTGTTGCGATGTCGTCATTGCTGGCGGCACAAGCACCGTGCCTCAGCTGCCTCAGCGCCAGGCAGCTCGGGATCAGCATCGTGTCTGGCACAGATCAGCTGCGTCTCTGGCACCAGCTTCCCCTGGCGGTTGACGTAGAGGCCTCGGTGGCGCTGCAGGTTCCGGCTGCTCAGTAGGGGGTCGCTCGTCACCAAGAGGTGGCCGAGTATGTCCGGTACGGTGAGGAGGCGGCAGTACTTCCTGGTGTACAACAAACGATAGTGGCGGACATTCTTGCTGGCCAACTCCGCCGCCTCCTCAGACATCCTGCCGAAGGGGGCTGGCAAGACATTACGACGGCCGCGGAGTGAAGCAGCAGCTGGTAGAGGGTAGCGGGCATGAGAAACCAGCTGTACAGTGCCACGTAGCGCCCGGCAGAAGTCGTCGGGGCTGTTGCACTGAGATGGCAGAGGCAGCTGCTCGCCTGCGAGATGATGCGCTGATCCCTAATCAGCTGCTCGTCGATTTCGTTGCAGGCGGAGATTTCGGCGGGCGAGCAGAAGGCTCGGCGGGCGGTGTTGTCGTCGTTCGAGTTTCCGCTGCCACCAGCAAAAGACTTTGTCCACACGGAAACCCAGCTTCAGTTTCAGCGCCGCCTCTACCTCTTGCTTCCGCTCTTGGCAGTGCGGTGTTTCCTCGGCTCGCAGCTGCCACCTCTGCAGCTGCAGGCGGCATCTGGTGTGGACCGGGCACGCGAAGCACCGAATCCAACAGTGCAGAGCGCCCAGTCCGTATTCTGGACTATTGGCTGGAAGGGCAGACATTGCCGCGAGGTCGCTGACAAGCCGCGAAGTGACACCACATATGCAACACCTCTGGTGCGAGCTGGCCTGCGAGACAGCGTTCAGGATCTTGCCATCAGCCATGTTCATGTTCATGCTGTAGCTGACCATAGCGCGATGCATCGGAGGCGGCTGTGGCGCGCTGATCTCGGCCCTCCGCCGGCGGGTCTCCTCCTCAATAGGAAGGGTGCTATCCTTGGCGAACCGCAGGCTGATGGGCCTGCAGCGGCGAGGCGAGCTGGGCGTGATGTTCGTCCATATGATGTCCCCGCCGCTAGTCGTAAGGCGGAGTGGCGCCAGAGTGACGGCGAACACCTGGTCATCCTGAGCCAGGCCCACCTCTTCGCATGGACTGTGTCCTGACGACCCGCCCAGCCCCACCTGTAGTGCAGGGTGAGCTGGGCTGGTGAGCCACCCGTGCCTCTTTTCATCACCTTTGCCTGTAGCTGCAGCAGCCGGGTGGCCGTGCGGTCCAGCAGCTGCTGCAGCACCACACGGGCTCTGTCCGGCTGCACTGTGATGGCGTCCGATGGCGGCAGGCCGCTGACGTGGCGCTGGCTGCCAGTCCTGTTTGAGCCGGCCGCGCGGCATTCGGGACGGCCCAAACATGACGGCCCACGGCCCAGGCATGTTGACTATCTCAGCGTCAGACAAGGACTGGCAGCTAAATCAAGCTGAACCATGCTCAGAATAAAGTGGAGATTGCAATGGTGCAAGTTTTGGTGTAACGTGCCGTGACGTTCTTTTTTGTAGGACATTTATACATACACGTAGGAAGAAAAATTGGAATAGGAAAATAGGAAAGAGAGAGGATAGGACAGAACAGAGAATAGGAAAACGTTTTCTTTTCTAGTTTATTCGGGCTAAATCGCAAAACGCCCCAATGTGCATGGATGCTATGTCTGTGGGGGCTGCGGGAGGCATGCCATTCGTAGTTTTCCAGAAGTTGTGATTTGTCCACCTAATTTTTAAGGTGTCAAATAGTTATTTCCAATTGGCGACATAATTTCTTCAACTGTGAAATCCAGCAAAAGGGATTTTAACCGTAGGTTCTCATGTAACGCCAAGAAAGTGATTTTTACCTCATCCCTACTTATTCTTGGTGGACTACAGTCAGCATGTCTCCCTTCTTCCTCCCCCAATTTCTGAACTGCGGCTACACCCATGGATCAGACACGATACGTTCCACGTAATTTCCCGTCTCCATCTTGAAACCTGTGACCCAAAGCATTGTTCGCATAAGTCACACAGATGCCGGACGAAGTGCACGGCCGCAACACAAATCTATTTTGTGGTGGGGAGTTGTTTTCGCGAGGTAGGGCTTTTTATTCTGGCGACGAGAATTAAGAGCGTTGGGACAATATAAGCTGCATGGAAGGGAGGCATAAGTGTAGTTCTTATCACTTGTGGCCATACAGAGTGCGTTCGCACTGAAAAAACATGGCAGGCATATCAAAAGGCTAACTCAGGTTAGCTTAACCCCATTCCCGGAGGGCTAGACGGCATGGTCGATTCCCGGCAGGGGAGGGGCGGATTCGGCCCCCCCCCGAGATCTCGAGAACTACACATCCAATTTCGTCGCAAAAAACGGCAATCGATTTGCAATGACGTGAAGTACATTTTATGACAAGAAATTTTCAAAATTTTGAAAGGTGTGGATACAGGGGGCAAAAATGTCATAATCTGGGGTATTTTTGGACTTTTTATACCTTCGTTGTTCATGGACCAATTTCCATGAAACTGGTATGAATCGAGGGATTATGAACGGGACTTTTACTATTGGTACACACATCTGAAATTTTGAGAAAATTAGTGGGCGTTCACAGGGTTTCAAAAATAGGAGGATAAGTTTCCAACAACTGAATGAAAAAAAAAGGCAAAAACACTTGTTTGGCTTCTGCTAGTTATGTTAAGCCAAAAAAGTACAAATCGCATCACAATGTTTGTATAATGCTAGCATAGCTATACATCTATATAAATAGCTAGCAACTATTTAGCTAAACGTCTATATAAAGTTTTAAGTTCTACCTTAAAAACGCTGTTTTTGGCAGACATTTTCCTTTTACCCTCAACATTGCCAAAAATGGCCTGAGGTGCCTCCCAAAAACGTTGCCTGCCTCCCCCTGAGCAAAAAAGAATTTCGAAATTTTGTCACGGCACGTAGAAAGAACAGCTAAAAGATGTCACCAAGTTTCGTGAAGCTGCGTTAAAAAACCTGGAATTGGCAAGCAAAAAACCCGAGGAGGCGGATTCAGCCCCTTGCCGGGAATAGGGTTAAGGGAAATGGGGTTGGGTCACCTTTAAAAAGTGAGTTCATACCAGATATTACCGCTTCCGAAGTACGTGTGACCACCGATAAACATTCCAAGACTAACCCTTTTCCCGGCAGGCGGGCGAATCTGCCACCTTGGATCTTTTGCTTGTCAATTCCAGGGTTTTCGACGCAGCTTCACGAAACTTGGTGACTTTCCCTAGCTACTTCGTCTATGTAGTGTGACAAAATTTTGGATTTCTATTTCGTTCAGGGGCGGAGCCAGGCAACGTTTTTTGGGATGCACCTCAGGCAATTTTTGGCCCTGTTGAGGGTGAAAGGAAAATGACTACTAAAAATAGCATTTGTACGATGGAACTTAAAACTTTAAATGGATGTATAGCTAAATAGTTGGGCAACATGCAAATACAATTTTGTTCATCTGAGGTTATTTTACAAGGTCAGGTCAAGGCCAAAAGTCAAAATTTGGTTTTATAGCAGGAATTTTGGCACAAATTTTTTAAATGCCAAACCCGGAATACATATGACGTAGAACGATGCCTTCTACTTGTGTATCAGGTTTCGTCTTGATATCAAGTCGGGTCACGGAGCTATGACCTAAAATGTCAGTGCGCGTACCTTATACCACAACAGTTGTAAAATGGAATTTTTAAAATAGAGTGAATTTGAATGGTTGAAAACGTTTCCAAACAATCATAAATGCACACAAGATCATCCCAAGTGACTCTTAGGTCACTGGAGGTCATTTAAGGCCAAAAGTCACAAGTTGATTTGAAGAACATGTGACCATGACAGTCCCCCCCTTTCATGTCCTTGTTGCAGCCCATGCTAACATAATACAAACACTATAATACGATTTGTACTTCTTCAGCATAACTTGGCCAGCAGACGCCAAAAAGGTGTTTTTAACCTCCTTCCATTCAGTTGTTGGAAAATTAATCCTGCAATCTTTTAAATCTTGTGAACGCCTATGAATTTTCTCAGAATTTAAAATGTATGTACGAAGTGTAGAAGCCCTATGCATAATCTCTCGATTGGTGCCAGTTTCATCAAAAATCGGTCAATAAACAACGCAGTTATAAGAAGTCCAAAAGATCCCCCATTTTGTTTCTTTGCCCCCCTGTATCCGCCCTCTCAAAACTTTGAAAATTTCTTGATATAGAAATGTAATTTACGACATGGCAAATCGATTGCCGTTTGTTGCGATAAAATCGGATGTGTAGTTCTCGAGATCTTGAGGTGGGGGGGCCGAATCCGTCCCGTGCCGAGAATCGGTCATACCGTCTAGCCCTCCGGGAATGGGGTTAAGTGATGACATGTATTCGGTTGCGGTCCAGAAAATCGGCATAAATCGTAACCTTATATCAGGTCACAGGGCAAGAGTTACAATCATGTGTGCGACGGACGTAAGAAGCACCAGGGTGCCTAATTAAGCTACGGAACCGCCAAACCAGATCCACAGTATCAAGGCCAAACGTAAAAAAGGTCGAGCATTTAGCTGAACTAAGCTGGACCTTTCCAAAACAAAAAATGCAGAAAGCAAAACTCTTCTATCTGCCGTGTTCTATTGACGGGGTCAGTTTCCTGTCAGTCAATTCATGTCTCATAGTGTTATGTCACTCTATTTTTTTCCTTTTTTGGAACATGGGCCTGCTTTATACGTCCTGGGTCAATGGCCCGAGATGACCCCGAATTTAAAATAAAAACTGACCGAAAGTGTCAAAATGATGCGCGAAAATATACCTCAGGCCTCATGTCTCTGCGCCTTTTCGTTTTTTCGACTATTCAGAAAACCGGAGGGGTTTCTCGTGAGCCCCCCGGCCCGGTGAAGGTTAAATGGAGGATTGCAGGAGCAGGATTACACTTCGTTGGCGATGTTCACACGATGAACTTTTGAGAAATGAAGGATGGGAAATGATGGGAGTTTTAGGAATTTCGCGTTGAAATGCATCGGTCTCCAAAGTCTACATATAAGATGATCTTAAACTGACCGCTGGCGACTCCAGCTCGTTGAAAAAAAAACTTATTGGAAAGGAGCGTGGTAGCCTTTGGCTACTCTGAAGAGTTATGCACTGTTTCGTTTAGTGCTGCTGGGCATATGCGCAGCCACCTCTGTTTTCCAGCCTGGAGGTCTTCCTGTGTTGCCTCCATACACCTCAGTTTTCGGCCGGAGCAGACCGTAGAACCGGGTTCTGTCACCGCGTGGCCCTGGTACCTGCGGGCGAGATCCGAACACGGCAGGGATCCGTCTGCTCTCCCAGCACGTTGGACCCCCAGCAGAGCAGAGTCCCATAGCTCTCCTCTGAATACGGTGTGTAGCTTATGGTATTTGAGCTGGAGTCGTAGATGCTCTTGTTCAGCTGCATGACCGTCCCTGAAAGGACAGGCATGTCTGTTGCAGCTCTCGACGTGCACGAGGGTTTCTTCCAGCGGGGTCCACCTTTGAAAGCATAGTTAAATGTCAATCACGTCAATAAGTGCAATCGGAATACATCGTCACTGCATGGAAAACGGTCCAACGCAAAACTAACTGAAGTTCAAGATGGCCGCAAACCGTCCACCTGGCAGCAGCGCCGAACGCTGGGTACTGCAGCAGGACGTGATAACGCACCGTCGAATATCTGCAGCTGACCGTCAGGCAGCACCAGTCGGCGCGGCTCCCCCCGGATCCCAACTCACCGTCCGTGTTCAGGCTCCAGCGGTAACGGCCGGGCTCAGGATACCCGCTGACCGCGCAGCTGACGTTGACAGTATGGCCGCGCGCCACCTCCAGGGTCCCGCGGCCGGCCGGCCCGCACACAGGACGGTCTGAAACGAGGCCCGCACACCGGACAGTCTGAAACGAGGTCAGCGCATCGGACAGTCTGAAACAGCCCAGACCGCCGGCTAGAGAGGGGTCCGCGCGAAGCCTTCCGCCGCCGCTGCCGCACAGCGCTGTGACAGCGCACGACTGCTGTTGCGCGGCAGGACGAAAAAAACGCCGCCGACGAGAGTCGAACCAACACTTCGTGGCCAACAGACAATCACGATGCTCCGATATTGCGGCTCCCGAGCGGCGATCCGGGAGGAACTTCTGGAGCCCCATTTGTGCAAACCATCAGCGTACTCCAGCTACTCTTAACGCCGTAGAATATGCCCGTCGTGGACTCTAGGCGCATTACCTAAAGAATCTACAAAGCATCTAGGCACATGTTGGTGTTTTGGAACCAGGTGGTTTTGGAGTGCAGCGGACCGGCCGACAGACGGCACATGCCCAAAAAAGCCTTCACAGCGGACCGGCAGACCAACGCTAGACGTTCAGCGGACACTGAGAACAAGCATCCCCGGCGGGCACTTAAAGCGGTCACTCCCAAAGGGCACTGACAGTGGGCGCTCTAGTCGGACACTCACGGCTGACTTTTTGCGGGCACTCAGAGCGGGCACTCACAGCGAACCTGCAGACTGACGGCGTTGCTGGTGACCGTGCCCTCTTCGTTGGCCGCGGAGCAGGTGTAGATGCCGCCGCTGTCACGCTGCACGTAGCGCAGAAGCAGAGTGTCGTTTCTGACCAGGACGCTGGCCGTGGAGCGAGACAGCAGCAGAACGCCCTGCGGCGATCGAAATTCTCAGCCGCGACCAGGTACCACACTCCCTCCCGCAGGGGGTACAGAAACACTCTGAAACGAGGCAGGCAAGAGGCAAAAGGATCACGGGACATACGGACAAATAATGTTTCGGGATAACGCATTCAGTTTCATTTTGTGCTTGAAACAGCCACTACACATGAAAGATAGATTTTACGATTGTGAACGTTTAATTATTCGCTTCTTTTTGAAACCTTGACACTAAAGGACAAAAAGATGTACATATGAAGCCCGTTTTAGGATGTCCGGTTAACCCGCCGTTACCGAAATATCGGTAGAGCGTTCTGACTCGTATCCACAAAAGAGAGCAAAAGTCCTGAGTCCGATTTGCCCAATTAAAAATGCTGAGTGGCATAGTTATCCTCCCTCCTTGCGTTACATCCTTGTGATTAAGGACTCAGATTACGACCAACACAACCCATTGTTAACTGAAAATGTTTAACCGAATTACGTCCAGCATATGTTTGCTGCAACCAATGACGAGTGTGCTTTGTTCTCCAAAAATTCTTCACCACGCGCTGTGAATGGTTACTAGCTGACTGGCCCCCATAGTCCGGTCACCATGCTATTTCCCCTCATTCCCACTGGCAGCAATTTTCAGCTCGCACCGGCACTGGTGCCCGATATGACGGCACGATCTTTCGTATCAGTGCGGAGATGTTATTCAAGAGCTAATCAAACACCTGTTGTTACATGCGTCTTGCAGAAGCTTCCAGACGGTGCGCAACAACAGCGTGCTATCTCTGATGCGTGTATATTAACCCACCATTGACTGGAGGGGACGTTTGACGCACCCCCCTCCTGGCGCATTTTCTAAATATTTCCGAAATGAGTACCCGCAACGCGTTGAAACTTTTATTACCTTTCTATACATCAGTTTGGCACATACTGACAAAATTTGGCGATCAAGGTCATCATGGGTCATGTCAGTATGACGTCATAAAGATAACCATGTTTTGTGGTTTGACGCACCGTTTTACCTCGTTTCATAGTTACAGTTAAAATTCTTCAGCATGGCGACAGTAGCTTACTTTACATGTCATGAAACACGAGAGGCCGATGTACGTCACCCGTGACCCCATGCTACGTCATCTTAGGTCAAATACTCACGTAGAAATTTTGAATTTTAAATGATATGTGCATGGGAAGAAGGGAAAGCAGGAAGGAGCTTCTATGGTATTTGAGAAAAAGAGTTTTTTCCATATCCCAGGGGTGATAGACGTGTAATTCAAAGGCCTTTGACCTTTTATCTGGTCAGATTAGATTACGGGTGTTTTTTGGGGACGATAAAGACGTACTAAAATTGGAAACGCGTATTCAGCGCTGTATGTGCATTTGCAAGCTTCATCACATCAAAAATATTGTCAAAGAGCGATAATATATATATATATATATATATATATATTTATATATATCGCAATACGTGTGCACAACAATGTTGCGAGCAGCATCGCATTCGTATTCCTAAATTTGCAGTTGACGTTACTGCTTCTGGACAGTGATATAGGTAACACGAGTTTGTGAAACGTCTAACCAGACTCATCATGACAGTAATGCTTCGAGCATTCTAATCTAACTACCTGGGCTCAAATCATGCATTCGTTCGAATCCTCTGGTGGCGCAAAGGAGCCGCCGCCGCATTTCGGGGGGGGGGGGTACCGCGCTGCTATGAAAAGCCGCTGCGTTTCCGGGGAGGATGGAGGGGCTACCGCCGCGTTGTTAGGAAGAGCCTCCGCGTTGCTAGGGAGAGTCGCCTCGTTGCCGGGGGGGGGCTTTCAATTTCATAGCACAAAATGTTGCAATATTGCAAGTGCATGGAAATCGGAGCCCTTTGAAACCTCAGCCTGTGTTTAAAGCTATTTGAAAGTGTTTTTTTAGAATCCCCGTGCCAAATTAAGCCGGAAACATGTATCACGTGACCCGTTAGCACAGACGCCACATATGACCAGCCTGTGGCTTTGGCTTTTGATGACCTTGAGTCAGGTAGCATTCAGCATAATACGCCAAGCCTCTTGAGATAAATTACCATCTAAACGTCAGTCTCTGTCTATTTTCCATTGCGATCAAACAACTCTGAACAAAAGGGCCACTTTTGGGTGTTTGACCTGACCTGTGACGTCATCAGCGACCCTTAAACTAAAAAAGATATGTGTCGCAAGATTGCACGGACCGATGCTATCGATTACCGTCCAAATCATCCAAATCGGACCATTGGTTTTCGAGACAGTTTTTTCGAGCGTTAAACCCCCCAGTCAACGGAACGGCAAAATATCCCAGTCAATGCCGGGTTAACGCCGATGTGCTTAGGCAATCATGTGGGGCATAAATGCCTTCTAGTGGCAGTGGCTGCAGCGTGGCCCCGCTACTCACATTGTGCCTCCACCTGATGCTGGTGACGGGCGGGTTGGCGCTGATGTTGCAACGCATGTGAACCGCGTCGCCGGCGGTGATGTTGTGCCGCGGCCAGTACGTCAGGGTCACGATAGGCGAGTCTGCGGAGGTCAGACACCGGTCGGCTTTCGCGATATTCCTGGCGTGAATTTCATCCCACTTTAGAGAGACGATATGAGATGAATACATGGCCTTGCATTCCGAGAAAGAAGAGTTGAATGCAACGTCTGCTGCGATAGCGTGCAAATGCGTTGCTCGTGTGCATACCTATAGCTCAATGATCAAGCGAAGATCAAAGAACGTCACAATGTTGAACTTTCACTGTTGAAGAGGTTTCTGGGAATCATCATATTACCAGCTAAAAAGACTGCTTGAATCGTGCTTAATTCGGTTTTTCTTTTTCCATACCTTAAAACCTCAGTGGGTGCAGGCGACACAGAAATCTCAACACAGTCCTACTCACAATGTACGGTAATTTTGCGGGCG
Source organism: Capitulum mitella (assembly GCA_030062745.1). NCBI lineage: Eukaryota > Metazoa > Arthropoda > Thecostraca > Pollicipedomorpha > Pollicipedidae > Capitulum > Capitulum mitella. The sequence continues at coordinate 19,800,763 of CP099847.1, read as the reverse complement.
TCCTGCACGAACGTCTGGCGGATCTCTGGATTGAACGCCCGGCACCTCAGCGTGAGGCCTCCGTCCTTGACCTGAGGCGTGAAGGTCACGCGGGACAAGGAGACGTTGCCGCCGCGGTCGTCCGCCTGCTCAGCCTGCTCCAATCGTAGGCCGCTCAGCCACCATGTGACCTGGGGCTCAGGCCGTGACCCGACCACCCTGCAGGCGGCCTCTGCCCTCTTGCCAGCTGACAGCGGCACGTTGGGTCCCGTCAGTTCGGCGCTGATGGGTGCCACTGAAGCATGAGCAGCATTTCGTGTCATTGTCAGGGCCATCGTTAGGTCGCCGGCCGCCGCCAAACATCGTTCCAGTGTTCCTCACGGATAAAGATAATTCGTCAATGAAATTGCATGCGTTTATTTGTGTTCTGCTACATTACATGCTTTTCCACGGCCTTTCTCATAAGACAACGTTCAAGTTCATGGACCAGTTTCTCTGCCACTTCCGTAAAAATATGCCTAAGTTAGTTTTTTATCAGTTTTGGCAAACACAGTGTCACAATGTAGCGGCAAGTCTCATTTTATTGGCCGTTCATTGTACTTTCAGGCTATACGGCTATACGGGGAAATTTGCGTTTCACAAACCGTTTTGGTAGTATGGTAGCCCAAATCCTTATTGTACAAGTAAAAATTCATTTGCGAATAGCCATTTCCGCATAGAATTTCCGCAAACCAGTCGACCTAGATGTCATACCTTATAGATATTTGATTATAATGGGACGTGGATAAATAAGATGGTGCCTTGGGGTGAAAAATATGCAAGAGTTACATCCTTGTAACTACCAGTCTATGTACCCATACATACGTAGTTCAGTATAGACAACTGGAGTTTGTACAAAAATAAGGGCTTCTGCAAGAAGGTATCAATGTCTTAGGTGACTCACATGGGCTAAAAAAACAGTAGATCCTGTAGGTTCTTATCTATGCATGAGTGTCTGCTGGTTTTGCAATCCATTTGAGGCCCCTGAAGAACATGTTACTTTTTGGAAAGGCTGTTGCAGTACCAAAATCGCCCCAAATACGTGAACTCCACCATTTGATGTTGTATAATGTACTAACTCCCTTCTGTTCTCATTTCAGGTTCACATGACATTTCGGTTCATACGACATGTCTGACAACATACGACGGTTCATATGACATCACCTCAAAACATCCCGGTTGATCCAAATTCGGTCACCTGTTACGTCACGCAAAGTTCAAAATTTCCCCAATCTGATAAGTTACCATGGTTTGTTCTGGGTCGATCTAAAAGGTGCAGTTTAGCTCGGATGGCCTAGAAATTGGCACCAAACGATCAGTCACGTTTGTCTGCATCGGGTGAGTGGCCACAAGGCATGCTTGGACCAAGGTCACGTAAAGACCATGCCGGGTCAAATTAACGTCAGGCCAGGTCAGGCTGAAGAATGTCACGGGACCGTGAACTGATGGTAATTATGTTGTTCTGACATGGTTTCAGCCTCTAGATACCGATGGCAGCGCGTCAGAAGCCTGTAAACCGATGTTCACAACATCAGGTCACGTTATGTCAAATGGGTCCTCAATGGCTTCAGGTACGCTAACTTTGGTTGCGCTCTCGGAAACGGTTCGGAAGTTGTCAAAAAAAAAAGCGGAGGGAGCGTATCCGGCGCCCCAGGTGTTCGCAGGTTAAAAACGTAGAAGTTGCTGGTACATCTCTTCAATCTCTGTGTAAACAGTTGGTTTCTTACTATTTGTTGATGTCAGAAATCAACGAATGACAAAATTCTGGCCATGATAGAGTGGTCTTTCAATAAAAACAGAACAGTAAATTATGGACTAAACTGTAAGTAAAACTGGCGCAGAGGCTCGAAGTTTGTCATTATCAATGGCACCAGGATTGAAGCTTTTTGAATTCTTCAGCACATGACATGGCTCTCGTTAATGTAGACCAAAGGACACTCAATATTAACATACGCCCGGATAGGTGTCAATCCGACCCCTGCGGGTTTTCCAAAATAGCTTCGGAACGGCGCGGCGCAGCCTCTGTAAATCTGGTAGCTCTAGCCCGGTTAGTTCTTGAAGTGTCAGAGATCAAACTGACCCCACACCCGCCTGAGCGTGTTATATTTGGTTAATCACCCGTGCGGATGTTAATTTTCACCCCAGCAATTCACCTACTATGAGACCATTTCATCCAATGTTTCTTTTCCGCCTTATACATAATGTGATATCAGACATAAATATAATATACAGACATCTTACATAATTTACTTCAGCATCGAATGCAGATTACATTTACGACCAATGTAGTCAAAAACACGCTGACATGTAATGTTTAAACACTCAGCCGAACACTAAACAGACCACTGCGGCAAGAGCCACCGCGCTGATCAAACCGGAGCTCGCCGCTGCTGGAGGGCGTCAGACTCCAGTCTGTATCCGGGCGGCCGGCTGGAGGACGTAAGACTCCAGTCTGGAGCCGGACGGTCGGCTTGTGATGGCGCCGGGCCAGACAGTGGCGGTCGCCTCTACAGCGTCCGCGGACGATCAGTTTCCGACGCGCGGCCATTGTCTGCGCCGTTTTTGCCGCCCTTCCGTCGCCGCAGGACGGCAGGACGCTCCGACGATGGGGGCCCATGGCGGCGGACGAAACCAGGCCAGCAGCCACGTGTCTGCTGCAGTCGAGTTCGTCACGGCCAGCGACTTTTTGGCAGAAGATTGGCGAATTAGACCCTGACACAAACGCGTGCATACGTGTGCTCGTGCGTGGGTGGGCTCTTGTTCGCGAGTGGGTGTCGTGTTCCCTGCGTTTCTGTCTGGTCCGCACTATGTCTAGTTCGGACAGATATAGTCTGTCTCAGACTGCAGACAGACTATGTCTGTCTGTCTGCAGTCTGAGACATGATGCACAGTGTTATTACATGCACAAATGTAATAACTCTGTGCATCTTCACCTTGTGATGCAACGTGCGGATGCATCACAGGGCGAAACATGAGCAGGCTGCCGCCCCATGAGGTGTTCCTTAGACTGCTGGCAAGCGTCTGGCATTATCAGCGTAAATTTAGACCTAGCTGAACTTACATATTTTCCGTATCTTATCCCCCCCAAAAAAACGACATCAGTACCAGTTCATGTCAGGTCACAGAGTTATTACGTCATTTTGGAGGGCTCGCAAGCCGTTCTTCAAGATCTCAGCTACGTTTTAGCTTCTTTCTGAGGCGTCTGAAGAAAAGTGACCTCAGTTTTCTATACATGACTGTTTCAGCGTATGTTCTGCAACATATCGGGCTTTGAAAGTTTGTTGACCTTACCAAGTTCATATGAGGTAAATGACTTTGTATGGCCACAAAATCATTTTCGACTGGTCTAAGGATAGTTTTTGGCGGTTACTGCAGTAATAATAGTTAACCCACGAGTAAGACGCCTTGTTCGGCTCATCACGAGCGAGTTCTACTTCGTGGGTGTTTGTATCATCGCCTTCCCTTTATGCATTTCGTAATGCAAAAGGGAATTTATCGATCCATTTCATTATTTCCGACCAACTCTCTCTTTCTCTCTCTCTCTCTCTCTCTCTCTCTCTCTCTCTCTCTCCATATATATATATATATATATATATATATATATATATATATATATATATATATATATATGTTACATCCATTTGCAAGTTTCACTGTCATGCGCGCCCTCGATTTTGTTCGCTGTCTTTGCTGAACTGTTCAAAAACATGCATAAAAAACAACTGTAAGTGTGAAAACAAAATCAGTTATTCTCTAGTGCAAAGTTCATAGCTTTGTGCCTAGTAGTTAGCTTTGCCTCTCCTCTAACTTGCGATCTACGCATAGGAGGGAATGAAAGATAGGCCATTGGAAAACACTTGAAGAGTAAAGTTCGAAACCGGTAACATCATTGAAAATTACTCAAAATTTTAAGGAAATATGACCAAATATTTTAAAACTGAGGGTGTTGTTATTTCTTCATGGCTTAGCAACTAGTCAATATTTTTCCTCAAATTATTCTTTAAACGGCAGATATTTACACGCCTAACAACCTTCTTTAAGTCCATTTGCCTCTTTGGCGCCTTACTAATTTTTGACTGTTGGCGCATGTCAGGTCAGGTCATGTCATCGTTCCACAATGGTAAATTTGCAAAATGTTCATCCTTTTTCCTTCTTACGGACGAGCATGTTTTTAGGACAGTTTACATTTCAGAATGCTGATGAGATATTCAAATACACTTTAGATGCCCAAGCACGATTTCACGTTTAACCATAGGTCAGCTGAAGTCAACTAAGGTCAAATTCTAAATGATATGAATCGAAAAATTCAAGGTTTTAGCGGGGTTTGGTGGCAAGTGGAAAAGTATTCAGGGTTCAGGAAGGGTCAAAGGAGGCCAAAAGTGGTCAAATGAGATCATAAGCCGACGGTCTCCGATGTCGCTTGATGCGCCTGCAGTGGGGAGGTATAAGTAAGGTGACATGATTAGGTGTTTTTTTTTATGGAACCCTATTCTCGCAATTTATCCCTAGCACTGTTTTACACATGACAGTAACCCATCCTAGGCCACGACGAACTCTTGAGTGCATTGCTTAGGTCAGAAAGGGTCACTCGCCTCGGATGACATCTACTATCCTCGTTTTGCCCTACAGTGCGAGACAAGATTATTCTGGGCCATAAATTCCAATTTAGCATCTGTTCAACCCTGAAGCGCTGCAAATTACTAATTCTGGGCAAAAAGTTTGGATTTATAACATGTTCCCATATCGGAGGGTCATGACCTGACCCAAGGTTGCGTGTGCTCTGGTGACATGATGGTAGCACATGTGAGGGTTCATGTTGCTGGTAACATCGCAACCCCGTAAAAATCCGTTCAAATCATGCGAGGTTTTAAGAAGGGGATAAAACTGGCCTGACCTGAGGTCATTGGCCTGGAATTTTCCGAAAAATCTGAAACATGCAAATTGTGCCTCCAGTCATATGCTATAATTACTGCAAGTTGTAGAGAACTTATTTCCACTCAGAAAACGTTAAATGAGGTCAAATTTTTTTGGATGGCGAACCTTTTGACCTAACCTAGGTCAGTGACCTGACCAGATCCGGGATTGAAATTTCGCCAGGACATATGCAATGAAAAAGTTACTGTAAACTTGGCGACTCTGTGTTTTTCCGTTCTCCAATATAGCGGATAAACCTGAGAAGGTGTTCAAATATTAAGGCACGGTTCCCTCACACAGCTCAAACACACAGTTTCCTTCCCCTAGTATAGGACGGGCTAGCCCCCAGAAATCGTCATGGCCGGGCCGGGCCGGGCCGGGCCAGATCACTCAGTTTCATTTTTTTTCTGCAAAGTTAGACTCACTTGGCCTCTGTCCTCGTACGCAATCATTAACTTGTTATTTTTACCCTACGGATAATCCCATTTCACTCTATAACAAACCGTAATTTTCGGCAGTGGCGGCACCCCCAAAAAATAGTGATGGATAATGATATATGGTCTTTCATTGACCTGGCCTTCACCCAAACGAACAATCACTGACTACAACGACGCGTCAGTGCCAAGACCAATTCGCTAAAAATGTGCTGTTTGCGGACCACTTTGCTATAGTAACTACGATTACGGCGGGGACGCAAATGATGCATACTCTCGGTTGCCGTAACATGAGAGATAACCATATGATTTGAATGGGCCAGATTGGACATCATTCGAAAGAAGAAGCAGCGCTACGCGCTTGTTATTTCTGTGCTGCCATTCTATGTCAACTAGAGGCGAAATGGAAATGGGAGGTGTGGTAACCCGCCTCGTCCGGCGCGTCGGAAAAAAAGATCTTACGTCCAGCACGGGTAAATAGGGGACACCAGGAAAACAGATACACTGATCTCTCGTTATATCGTACAATACATCTGTTTTCGCATCAAATCAGTTGAAACAAAACGGGACATACTCGGAAATTACATTTATCTATCCCAGAATTGACCGCTGAAAACCCGTTAAGTAGCATTCTATGTCCGTAAAAACTTGCACGGGTCGCCGGTTACACATAATTCGCTTAGGTAAGGGGACAATAGTTTACAAACTTAAAGCTTCTACAAAATGCCCACAAAACTGCAGTAGATGGTGAACAACATGTGACGCTTGGCTCAGTACCTGAAGTACTGTTCTAAGCATTAAAGTATTCAAGTGTTACATTAGCTCAATTTACGCCATACGCCGAAAGTTTTAAGAAGTTTCATATACCTTGTCTTGCGGCTTGTCATGTTAAATTCTAGCGCTGAATTCGAATTTGGCAAACAAAAATACCTCCTAGTCAAACTTCTGCAGCAAAAGTCGCCCAGAGTCAAATGAGGTCAACCTACGTGACCAACCCAAAACGATGTCAAAAAGTGAAAATCGCAAAAAATATGGTCCACGGAGCCAAGTAGCAGCATCTCGCATAATTTCGCAACTGAATGAAATATTTCGCACTGATAAACAAAATTTTCATTACGTCCTTTGGCTGTCAAAACCATAGGATTGTGTGTCCGGTCGCTCTCTGGCATTGTTCTGTAACATTTCAGCTTTGGTTTAGGCATAGAATAAGAAACTGGTTGTGTTTCATTGTTTGGCTTTTATAGAAATGATTATGTCCGGTCACATTTTCGGCCGCATGTCCGTGACCTGACCTGATATCGACCAGCAGTTGGTATAACAGCAGACTATAGAGTGGCATTTTATATTTGTTCTTGGTTTTTGGCTGAGAAAATTAAAAGGGAAACTTTATTTTGGGGAGTATTTCTTAATTTTTGTTCTTCACCTGGCCTTGTGCACTGGTCTCAGGTCAATCAAACTTTATTTGCATTTTTTTCATTTAGTTTTCTGTGCGCTCATTCAGCGTTTGGAATCTGTCTTTGAAACTCTGTTTCTGACAGCAACTTGAAATTTACCCTAAAAATGGGCATTGCTGAAAACCGTAACCTGATGTTGACCCACTTAACCTCGGTGATCTTGAATCACCTCGATAAAGTTTAAAAATCAAAGGATCTGCAATGCAGTTTTGTATGCGTGCCTACTTTGATGCGGTTGCACTTCACAGTTCGGGACCTATTTTGGAAAAAAGAACTTGGGGAGGCAAATTGGCTTCCACCCGACCGCGTATTAAATTTAGCTGCTCTCTCTCTGTCCATTACTACATCTGCTAGTTCTGTGCTATACAGCATCCCCGCTCTGTGACCTTCGTCACTACCACTGTAATATTTGGCGCTCTCATCTCTGCTGGTAACGCTGAAGACGAGCAGGAAATGTGCACGTGGCAAAGCACTGAAGAAAGGAAATAATATACAAAGAAAAAGCAATGAATTAGACATGTCTCTCAGAAATACCGCCGTCCGTTTGTTACAACGCAAGGTTCTTGTACCGATAAACAAACGGACCCAGTGCAATGCTTGGCCGTTTGCCGATTGGTCTGCGCCACAGTGCGTCCTGCAGCGTAAAGGCCGCTTGTGTGGTGTTCAGCGCTCCTTGTCTGCTGCACGATGTTTAGCGACCGGCTTGGCGGTTGCTATGCCACGCCCCTGTTCATCCGCCGGTTTCCGGTGCCGCTGATGCAGCTTTTTACGGGCATCAGATACAGCGCCAAAGCACTGACGGGCCTCTCAAAGTGTGTCGGAATGGCTCTCGTGGGGATAAACGTGCTACCTCAGTCGAGAACGATGTTTTCGAGCTAGATTCGATTACGTTGATTGGAACCATATATGGGCCCAAGATTGAACCCGCGCACCTTTCGCGTGATGTTATCACAGACAGTGAAAAAAGCAATATCATCACAAGGATATTAATAGGATGTCTAAAGCCCGATTTGCTAATCTATTGGACTTGACGGAATGATCTCGATTTTAATTAGTTTATTTGATTACTATTCACTGCTCGCTTGTAGCCCGACGCATCCCACCAAAACACCACTCTCTAATATTGATTTCCACACATTTAAGGCGTCGACGAATGCTGCGTGTGTGAAATTAATCTAATTCAAGCGCGTTCCTCCGTGAAGATTGACTGTAACGCAATTCTCAGGGAAGGAAGTGTGCCGGAGGTAATGATAACAAAGCAATAAGACGAAAAAGACAGAAGAAACTTGTCCGACACACATCATCTTTGTCTTCTTGACTCTGAAATACGAGACCAGCTCACGACGAAACACGGTAACAGTGGAGACGTCTTCATGCCCCACTTTGACGCTTGTTCTGAGGGAGCAATATGTGGGGCCCAATCTGTGGTCCGTGCAAACTGCAGACCGTCTTTACTGGCTGGGATTTCGTGGCACATCGCGAATAGTGGCGGTCAGATCATGTTGGGGAGCGGACGTGAAGAGAATATGAGCAGCAATGGCTCTCCGTTGTTAACTTTATTTTTTACGATGGCGATCCCAAGAAACTGGCTATTTCATTATTTCCCCTCTTCGGAAAAAATGACAGTTGGGTCTATGAGCGTATAACCAACGTCAGTAATCAAATAGGTTAAAAGTTAGGTTAAAAGTTAGCTCAAGCCCAATCGGTTAGTAGCGAACTCCAGAACCGAGCAAATAGAACTGGCGCTCGCCTCGCCTTAGCAGTAACCTCCAGCACATAACAAGACACATTATTCATGAAAGCCTTGTCCAGTCTGGACAGAAAACAAAGTTCGAGGTTATAATCATTTATTGAAGGGCGCATTGGCAAGACATTTGTGGTGTAGGTGGTGCCAGCGTAACTTTTAACGCTCGCCGATGTTCGTCATTGGCCCACGTTCAGCAATACAAGGGACTGGTACAACTCCCAAGCCATTTCCAAAACTGTCGTGATAGAGCGAAGAAACGAAAACAAGAGTTTGTCTTTTGGCCCCACGAAGATTCTCAGTTTAACGGTTTTTAAACGATCAAGGGTCACGTCACGTCGTAGGTCGTAGGTCGTAGTTCACGTCGGAGAAGACTGGCTTCCATTGGATCCTGCTGACGGAACCTATAATAATGGCCTTGGAGGGGACCGTAACGACTCCGGACATGACCGAAACTGCTGTTACTTCGCAAATCAGCGCGATCGACATGATCCATCCGAGGCCAATAAAATGAAAAAGTCGCTCCGATTCACCACTCTGATCCATGATGACCTGGAACCAAATAAAAATGTCCTCAAACAAGGTATGATATTTTCGTAACCCATCAAGTGACTGTTTTTGATGTTCAGAGAGTTTTCAAATGACCCATGACAACCTGGAACCAAATAAAAATGCCCTCAACAAGGTATCATATTTTCCAAACCTGTAAGTGACTGCTTTGAAATGTTCAGAGAGTATGCACAAAGGTTGGAGCACCAGCTGTGAAATACTGCAGAGCAATCGCACTCGTCAGTTCGAGGCAGCTTCCAAAGAACCTCAGCGGGAGGCTGCACCCTTTCTGCACCGGCGAAGGACATTTCAAGCAAGACAGACAGATGGGGTACGGGGCTATTGGATTTCTATGGTGTACCATCTCAACGTTTAGGTGAGATGTGCGTGTACCATCTCAAATCATTTACTAGTGTTTTGGGGAACAACGAGTCTTTTATCTATGGGCACAAGAAACGTCTCAAGCTTATCAGCGATTTATGAAAAAGATTTGGCCAAAATCAGACAAACCAACTTCCAATACTTTTTGATCAAGGCAACGCCTAAAAAACACGATTCTGGAGATGCTTCGGGAGTGGGATACAAGACTCTCGATCACGTCATACCGTACATCTCAGTGCGCGTCCCGGTTAGCATGAAGCGACCCATCCGTTTGGTTACGGAGGTGGATTCAACAGGGAGGGAAGTTCGGACGCGCCTCTCATAAAGCGCCGTTCGGATTGATAAAAAACTTGCCAGCGTAATTTATAAAATAGGTCAGTTATTTACATCAGACCGTCTGTTGTCAAAACCATTTACTAATGCATAAATGCATAAATTATGACTGGATACCCTTAAATAACGCACCACAAGGAATAACTGGACTCTAATAATGCCCCCCCCCCCGCTTCGATAAGGTAAACGACCGGCTTCAAGGGCAGGTTCACATGGCTCAGTCGAGAGGTGAGCGTATATCTCAATCCCATGGTCACAAATACTTTCGGTCACCTGTGTCATCGTATGATGACCTGCTGTCATTTTTATTTTCGCTATATTTGCGACGTTTTTTAAGGTCGCTGGCGGGTTCTTGTCCATGTATGCTTCCAAAATGGTAGAAATGATTTGTACGAACACTTCCTAAATACCGACAGGCTAACATGCCAATGACCGGACGTGGCCTGACCTGACCTTGTGACTTGATCTAACATTCAGCCATTTTCTTCCTTTATTTCGTGTTCTGTCGAGGATCAATAACAATGCAAACAAAAGGGCAAGGAGTACCTATGGAGTGAAACTCCTTGTGTTCCACGCCCGTGGTCAATACGGTGTTATATAATGTTCATCAGATGACCTGACCTGACCTGGCGTAGGATCATGACCTGATTTGACGCACCTTGGGTTTCATCTTTGTGCGTCTAAATCTGCCATTGGCTCGCCAAATAAACCACGGCGCTTTTACCACAGTGACCTTGCACGACCCCAGGTGACCTAAGGCTATTTCACAGTATGGAAGTGCCTTGGTGGCTGCAAAAACGACTTCAGTAAATATTTTTACCCCAGGAATCACCAGAATAATCAAAACGGGGTTTTAGATCTTTTTTAGCTAGTCGACATGACCTTACCTCATGAACTCCCATGGGGGTCAACGTTGTTCGTCGCGTTTGGTGACTTCCTTGACCTAGGAATGCAATCCAAGCACCAGGAATGCATTTCAGCTCCCATCACGGTGACCTTGCATGACCCCAGGCGACTTAAAATCATTTCACAGCTTAAAAGCCTCTTGACACAATTTTGAGCTGCAAAATAGACTTCAGTGTCCAATTTTTAGCAAGGAATCGCAAAAAAGGGTTTCAGACTCCTTTTTGCTAGTTCACACCAAACCTCACCTGATCTGACCTCATGACTCTTCATGTGAGCCAACACCCTTTGCCGCGTCCAGTGACGTCCTTGGCCCACGAATGCATTTCATGCACCAAGGAACCAAAGGAATGATTCAAAACCATTAAAAATGGGGACATAGGGCGGATATTGAGTTAACCTCAGGTCGCTGGCCTTGACCTCGACAGCAAATTCGAGACAGCACAGTTATTAAGAATGTCATCAGCTACTATCCCTGATAGGTTTAGGTCGATCGATCGCACGGCTTGGTTTGTAGAAGACAAAAAAACATAGGTTGACCTCTTTTACGTGACCTAGGTCCGTGATTTCACATGACCGGAAGCTGATAGTTCTACAGGAAATGCGCAAAGGATGTAAGAAAAGGGAGCGGAAATTTCATAGCACTGCGCGCGCTGTTTTTTGGCTATCACCAACAGTCCTTAGGGGTGGAGGCGTCCAAATGCTTCCCTCCCCTTCCCGTTGGGATGGGTTTAATTTACAAGTATCATTAGCAGCTCTGAGAATAAATCTGAGATTTTCTGTCCGCCCCAAGCCATTCATCGCCGATTATGACAGTGGTGTATTTTCGCTCATAACAGTCACTGATGACTTGGTCTCAGGTTAATGTTTGGACGTCAGTGACACTTTGTCAAATCGCAATCGCTGGAAGTCGTCATTACCTCACACCCAAAGCGCTGAAAAATACCGTCAGTTTTCGAAAAAAAAACCACGTGAACTGAAAATGAGTTTTAGCTGCTTAGGCAAATGACCGCGAGGTTTCTGAGAAATTCAAGATAACAGATGCATTGCACCTGTCAAGATCTCCAAATCCCAGACGGTACTACTTTGATATTCTTGCTGTTTTAAGCGTTACAGAAAGCTAAACGTTTTTAATCCGAACTAAGCTCAAAGCCTTGACATAATATGCAGATACAATTTGGAAAAACGTGCAGAAATTTCGTGGCAATGCGTTCGTTCGTTTGCACGCAATATCTGAAAAAACCGGCATGTTATCACGCACCGTCCTCCCGGTTCGGTAACACCGACAAGAATGACCTGACGCGTGATCGGGCTGGTCTCGTTACTAGAGGGGGCTACCTCTGAACGGATGACGTCATACCAAAGCCTCTATCCGGCTTCTAGTCACCATTATGCTTTCAGTGCTCGGTAGCTATGGAGAGTTTGCAGTCGGTGATTACGCTGAAATGGCCAAGTTTCATCTGCGAAGTTGCATCAATCTGACGGAATCCTGGGAGCCATCGAGGAAAAAATCGAACGACACAGTCGCTGACGCCACCATAAGACCATTCTTGTTCCGTCTGTTCAAGTAAGCGTTTCAGGTAAAACCATAAAGGATCACATAAAGATTTACTGGCGGACGTAGCTTTTACGACAAGGCTAACATTCTCTGTAACTCAATGAAGATTTGAATGCGAGCATTTTCATCGAGCATATGCATATACATGGAGCAAATTCTGGGTCTACAGGCGAAGAAAACATAATCTCAGAGTGGGTGAAAGAGGGGAAGAGATCACCGTTTTGTCACAGTTTCGAATTATTACTTTTTAACGATTTCATAGTACTTGGCGACTTCACATTCTGCTGGCCCTGGAGGAATCGCGAGTTGATGTATGCAGATAACGATTTGATGAGGTAAGCAGATCATGTTTATGGTTTCCGTTGTAGTGCAAGGCGTGGTGTGGCAGTATAAGGCAAAGTAATTAACGTTACACTTATAATTAGTTGTTCATCATGCCGGGAATGCTCAAGACGCAGAGACGCCATTGCGTCTTGAAATAAGTTGCATTTCACGCCCCTCTTCTCATCACAGTTCAAATTTACGGATCCCGATCAAAAGCCTCGAAATAATGAACCTTAGGTTTCGTTTTTCTTTATTTTTGTCAGCAGGCAGACACCATGGGTTGAAGTTCAAGAGGGCAGTGGGACTAGTTCAGTTTGGTAGTATACGGGCTTACCGGTTTATTTTATTCACAGTGAACACTTTGAGGCAGACATCCCTCTTTGAGTTTCAGGAACATCACCTCCCGCCCTCCGGCAGACCTATTCTCCCTTCCCCTCTCTCTCTCTCTCTCTCAATCTCTCTCTCTCTCTCTCTGCCGGCGTGGCTGGTGACGCTCTCTGCAGCTTGAGCTGCCAGTCAACAGAACAGTAGCAGCGATCAGCCCTGACTCACACGTCATGTCGATGGCCGCGCTGGACGACAGCGGCGCCGCCGACGCGTGGAAGGTAGCCACACACGTCAGCCGGGAACGGAGGTCGGCTCGGCTCAGCGGCCCCACGGCCACCACGCTGCGGGAGGAGCCGTCCGCGGCCACGTGCCAGCCGCCGGCCAGCCGCGCCCCGTCCCGCCACCAGGTCACGTTGGGCGGCGGCGAGCCTGCCGCCGCAGAGACGCGCATCGGTTCGGCGGCGATCGACCATCACTTCAGGCTGTTTACTACCAACAAAATATCCGCTTGCTCGCTATACTTCTGGAGGCCATCCAGGCAATGGGGAAAGTTCGCCATTGATGGCCAGAACCAATGGCCCCTTTAGGCTCCTTGGAGCACGGCGGGGGAGTAATCAGTCTGTTACGATACCCGATGCCTCGGAAAGTATGAGCTGAGTTTGATGTAAACAGAAGCAAGAAAGATGGCGTCGCTTGGTGTAACCACTAAACCGAAACCCAACAACATAATGGCGGTTCTAGCTACATGCTCGACCCCAGAAGTGTGTGGCCCGCATTACGGACAAACAAGAACAACCCTACCCACCCCACTAACAGACAAACAGGAATAAGCATCATGCACTGTGCTGACATCAATGAACACCATCTCAGGAAACGTCATGGGAAATCTGCCCATCGCTGGCGCGCGCTATTTGCCGACAACTCACCGTCGAACGCGGCGCACGTGACGTTGACCGCTTGACCCTCCCTGTAGGGGCCGATCCTGTCATCGACCGCCTGTCTGCCGAGCTCATCGAAAATGACCGGGCGGCGCGGGGGCACTGAAACACGACCCACGGCCAACCAGGTGAACGTCGGCGGCAAACGATGTAGAGTCTTGCCGTTATGGGAATGTGGCCGTCAGCAGCACGTGTCAAAACGAACTTTGGTTTTGAAAACGGAATGGGATTCGTCGCTTGTCAACGTGGCATATTCAAGCGAAACGGTAGCTGTAAGGAGGGCTCATAATTAATAACACTTTGCTTTTTACTTTTACGGGAAGATACGAGGATGTGTTTGACTCTGGTAATAAGCTTTTCGGCCGTAAATATTTCTATTTGCACTGACATTTTATTCCACTTGTCTAAAGTGCTTGTCTTGGTCCACATGAAACATGTTGATTTTATGAGCTTCATGAAAGCCATACATTGAGACGAGCAGTGTCTTTCAGCATTTTGTTCGCGGGAGCAAGTGTGGGAAAACAAGTTCGAGGACTTGAGATCAATTTGTTTGCAGACTTATAACGAGGTCTGATTAAAAATGCTAAACGTAATAAACTACTCGCCTATTTTTCTCCAGTCTCTCGTTGTTTGCAGTCACATCTTTGTTTTAATGCTTTGTCCGGTGCCGTTGCACTTGTCTGTTGTTATCATTGAATGACTCAGATTCGATTTGCAATCAGGATCACGTCATGTGTCAATCCCTGCCGCCGGTTACAGTGGAGAGGAGGACGGCATCTCGGCATCAACCGGACCAGAACCGAAAAGCTAATGGCTAACCCTGTTACATGTTCAGGAGGCAGATTCTGTTCCCTCTTCGGCTTTTTGCTCGCTATCGCCGTTAGGAAGTTGCTTCAAGAAACTTCGCGACTTTTCCTAAATATGTTTTTCGCATATTTGTCAAAATCTTAAAAATTTGCTTCTTCCAGAAGTTGTTCCAGGATGCGTTTTTGGGAGTCATGTTAAGAAATATCGCGTTTTTTTTAGATCGTGCACTTCGACGTGGTCATGTACTATTTTGAGGACCCTTATAATGTCACGGACAGTTCAGATCACCACAGCATTTTTAACCTGCATAGTTTGAAGCATTTTTAAGAAAAATGCTGGTCAATGGCGCATCCAAGGGCGTGTCAAATGGGTAGTTATATTTTATTCATACCTAGAGTATATGACGCATTGTGTGAGTAAAAGAAAGCTAGCGTATGATGTAGATGCCTGTATCCTATTTTACGCATATAATTAACTTATATGAACTGCGAGGGACGCCTCCAGGCGTTCGTTTTCCGGTGCATATTTCGTCCAAAGACATGTTCAGTGAGTCAAACATAGATCTGGATCCGTAAGATTGGTTTTATTAACTCTGCACATACATTATGATCAAATGCTATATATTTCAATGGAAACAAAAATCCGAGGCTGCTCAAGGCTCATGCAAAAAAGGCATTTCATTTCTTACTCCTGATAAGTTAAGAATCGAATTGCGGAATAAAACTCAGCTATCACCATGTACTTATTGACTCCTTTTTCTGGCACTTGGATACGCTTATGAACATTTGCCATATGTACGTAATATGGCACGTGACACATATGGAAATGTTTCTTGACCAGCATAATTTCACCAGACTCAGAATGTGTGACAAAAAATGCCCCAAACTGGCCCTTTTATGTACCTTGGTTACGCCGATGATTCTACTGTTTTAAAATGTGATGGGTTTATGATCTCAAAACGCGAACTTTAAGCACAATACAAAATATTATTCACAATATGTTTGAATATGATTACCGATTCCCAACAGAACCAATATGACACGTAGAAAGCCACCCCACTTTTTCTCGTAACTGGATCAGCCTATGGGCAATTGTCATATGTATATCATATGGCTTGTGACATATATAGAAATGTTTCCCGAACACACATAAGCTTCACAGACTCAAAATATGTTGCAGAATGAGCTGACACTTCCCAAAAACGTGTACCCTCTTTTATGTGCCCTAGATACGCCTATGAATTTTGAAAATCGGCCTCTTCCTCACACTGTGATAGACGTGTCAATGGTTTGTAGAACGACATGAAGTAGAACAAAATTGGTCGTACAGTGTAATCAGAATGCTTGATTAAGTAAACCCCTATATACACCCCAATTTGAGGGTGTATATAGGGGCTTATCACATCATATACACCCACTATCCCCCTTTTCCAAATTTTGCGATTTCTTAGGAATGTACGTCTTGCTACAGGTTACTGAACGCCACTTCCCGCAAGGAAATCGGACCAGTAATTTTCGAGGTCGCAGGGGGAAAAATCTGCTCCTCCACCTCTGCGTGCCGGGCAGGTGCACGGAATAGGGTAAACCCTAAATACATTCACACTTCATCACACCACAGCCCTCTTCCCTCCCTTCCCCTGCTCTGCCCCTGTCTCTGTCCCTCTCTCTCCGCCCCTCTCCCTCTCTCTTTTCCCACACCCTCTCTCCCTCCCTTTCTCTCGCTCTGTCTCCATCTTTCTCCCTACTTCTCTTTATCTCCGTCCCTGCCCCATAATTTCGAAGACCCGTAGTATGGATGATTTGCGACAGACGGCAAACTCGTATCACCATATGCGAATCACATATACAGTGTAGTATCTGGTCAGATTAGGGTGCCAGGAGCGATGGAGCGATCGAAGTTTCTTACGATGGAAGCTCACTGCATATTTTGGGCGAGAGCGGCTGAGATTCCCTCTGTTCTTGTTCTCCATTTACATAAATTGCGCGATATCTCGGCGGCAAAATACTTCGCTGCCTGATACAGTCGACTACGGAGATGGCGGCCGGCCGGCTGGATCGGCAGCGTTATCCTCTCGTTCCATCACGCGGGTGCGTGGCCCGGTCCGCGCGCCAGACAGATGAACCCGGCCGGTCACGCTCGATTAGAGCCCAGAGGAAGTTCGCCGGCCGGCGGTGGCCAGAGCCCTCCGCAGTATGCGGGCGAGTCTGTCTCAGACGTCCCGGCATTTCGAAAACGTAATTCATGCTG
Source organism: Capitulum mitella (assembly GCA_030062745.1). Classification (NCBI taxonomy): domain Eukaryota; kingdom Metazoa; phylum Arthropoda; class Thecostraca; order Pollicipedomorpha; family Pollicipedidae; genus Capitulum; species Capitulum mitella. The sequence goes on along the minus strand of CP099847.1, from coordinate 19,783,832 downwards.
CTGACAGTGCGGAACAACTCAATTATCCTCAATCAGAACTTTCCATAGCAATCGCATCCCCTACCGAACTGCTGAGCTCGCAATCATGCTGTCAGAGAAAGATGCTGTTTGTGATCGGACCGTAGTCGGTAAATACAGAAACAAGACGCGGTCAGAGGTGGTCTTGATTTCCACGTCATTTGACCGTTTTATGATAAACAGCAAAAACTCGGGGGGCTGTCTTATTATAGCCAAGGCTTTTGATAAAAATATCCTTTGTGTCTCTAAATATGTCAGAATAAAGTTACTACTTTAAAGAACTCGGTTGGTGATGTTTATCAGGAGAACATGATTCAGCGCTATTTCAGGTAAGGGGAACATGGGTCAAGGGCGAGTGACCGCCGGGGGAGGGGATTAGAAATAATCCCTTTGGCTTTTTCGCCGACTACGCCCAAACCGTAGAAGATGAGACTGTCAAATTAGCAGTACCTGCCAGCTGATCCATTCTACACATCGCATGGTAAGTCTGCTACAGTGCGTTAAGTTTTACAGAAATTAAAAGCCAAATAATGTCATGATTTCGAGCGAGTTGGGACAACGCGCGTCGGCCAGCGCGCGGCAAGCTTTTATTCCGTGATATCTTAACACGTATTATACTGTAAGTATAGCTATCTTTCCCACAAAAAAACAATGAAAGGAACACATCCTGTTATTGAAAATGGAACTGGTAATCCAATCGTGCTGGTACTGTGTCTTTTCTATGACCAAATCTAGCAGCACAAGGCTTATAAATTGATGGTCTAAATGTGTTGCAAATTCTGAAAATTATCTCACAACCGATATCCAACGGATCGTATCATAGCATTCCATGGCGATCAAATACCATGAGTATTTCCGTCTACAGCATTACTGTTTAATTCTGCATCCAAACGTACTATCATAAAAAATGCAATGATTATGACGCGATATGCCGGGTGGAAAGAAGAATACGTCTCGATTTGATCTGCCTTTAGCATAGAAATGACAAGTCTCATTGACAAATAAACTGATTCAAAAGATTCACCAAAATAATGGAGGTTTGTGACATGTGTCGTTCACACTTGATCATTACTCAGGAAACCCCTGTTTACTCAGGTGAAAACTCAACTCAGGGAACAGGGAAGTCAAACTCAGGAACTACAGCACGTACTCCAGGTGACCCCCTGTTGACCGTGGCCGTGCAGCCGTCCGCACGCTTGAAGAAGGAGGGCCGAATGAGGCCGCTGGAACTCATGGCACACCACACTGATACCTTTGGGTTGCGCAGCGAACCCTGGCTCGGTCTCTGGTTACTCCGAGGACCAAATTAGGCAGTTCCGGCTGTTTACTGCCCATTCAGATGGAAGTGAGCCTCGTCGCTAAACCAGATGCAGTTCAGAAACCCAGAATCGGCTTCAGTCTTCGTCTTCACCCAGGTGGCAAATGTCATCCTATTTTGTTTATCGGGTTCTGCCATCTCCTGGTGAATGGTGACTTTGTAGGGAAATAGTTTGGGGTCATTTTCCAGAATCTGCCGTATGGTAGCGTGACTTTTGCTGGCTTCATGAGCGATCTTTCGGATGGGTTTTGATGTGTCCTTGGTGATGACAAATTTGGCTTCTGCGATGCCTTCTGCTGTTCTTTCTGACTTCATCTTTCCACTTCGTCCTTGAGCATGGCTCAGTATAGACCTGTCTCTCAGAAATTTGTCCTGCAGGTGCAAAACTTTTTTCGCAGGAACCCAACGGGTTCTGAAGTGAAGTCTGAACCGCCTTTGCATTGCAACGATGGATCTCGTTGACCATTACAAATTAACAACTTTTGCCTTTTGCTCCGTGCTGAGCCAGGTGCCATGCAGCCATGGTGCCAGGTAAATCTGGGGCACATCAGGTAAAACTCAAATGCACGTACGTGCTATCGAGCACAATGAAAAAAACACGTGCTTTCCTGTTATAAGGCCCCGTTATACGTATACAAAATCAGGGCATATTTTTCTTTTCACCCAGTACATTAGACAGACGGACCTGCCCCCCGGGCGTTGACAGTTGTGTCGGCTGTCGCCGGGCGCTGGCGAGCCGCGCCGGCCTGTTGCTGTTCACCGAACTATTAGCAATACGAGACGTAAGGATCGTGTTGGGTGATGAACGTGTGACCGTACATTGAAACACCATAAGGACAGAGAGAGCGGGCCGACTTTGAATACGAATGGGTGTTCAGGTGTCCGACAGCATCGCTAGCGCCTGGCCACCACTGCCACACATCTGGTCATAACTTCACAACCGGAAGTCTCAAGATTCCCAGGCTATTCTAAGATAACTTTTACTGTGTTTCGGGATCATACCAGACATACCGAACTATGATCATGTTTGACATCAGTTTTCAAGTTGCCACTCAACTGATGCACTTGCTAGGACGAAAAACCTTTACACGAGCAAGTCTCTCAACAATCGACAGTCTGGTCCACAGCTTCCATCAGTGTTGTTACGTTTTACCGTGAATCCCGGGTCCGTCGAGCAGCACAGCCGCATCCGCCATCCCGTCTGTTTGCAGCGTGGGGATGGAGTTTTGACCGACAGACAGACAGAAGAACAGGCAACATTTCTCAAATATTACAACAGATACAGGGAGTCTCACGAACATTCCTCAAATATTGCAACAGATACAGGGAGTCTCACGAAAAAAGGACACAAAAAGGGCACTTTTCAGTCCGGCATACATACTGTACTGACAAGGATTGGTTGATAACACTCACCAAAACGTGGTACAAGCAATGCTATTTTGGCGCACTGAATACCGCCCCCCTCTCCTTTGCGTTTTCCAGCACAGTATTTGCTTCAGATGAGTGCCTTAACCCACCCCCGACTGGAGGGGGCGGTTGACCGCCCCTCCCCCCCCCCCGAGGTTTTTCTAGGATTGTGAGAGAGCAAACACAGCGTCACGAAACTTCGTACACCTTTTGCTTAACCATTTTCACACCGTGTGTCGAAGTTTTTACTTCAGGTCAAGTCAAGTGTCTGACCTAGGTCGGGTCAAACGGACCTATGTCCAAAAACGTTTAGCGCCCTGTAACTTTTTCGGAAAGGAAGATATTACAATAATACTTCCAGGGATAAGTGGTCTTGACAGATACAACAAATCTGCTATTTCAAACTTTTCGAAATTTTCCGGGTCAATGACCTGAGGGCAAGCCCATTTTTAAGACACGTCGTTTTTTCGGAAATTGGCGGAATTTTTTATACCATTTTTAGTGTGGAGTAAAGCAGACATCTAGGTACCGTCATTGGCCAAAGTATTAATGACTTCCATCCACTGACCTGAGTTCAGATCGGAATAACTGTTGTCAGCCAAACTGTACCACCGTCAAAATCAGCGATGAATTCCTCTGAATGGGTAGAAAATGGCAGAATTCGTTTGAACAGACGTAAGTAATACCAGGAACCTCAAAAAGTTTTAAAAAATTGCGTATTTCGGAAATAAACAGGCTCACGCGAATAACGCTCCGCCAGTTGTGTACATTGGTAATTAATGGACTTTTCCAAAATTTTAGCATGAGAAACCATCACAAGAACCACTAAGATCAATGAAATTTACATGGATAGGCTTACGTCGCGAAAACAAAGTAAAGCTAACATTAGTTCCCGTTAATTTCTTACTGCGTACGGCTGCGGCGCCCGCCGACAACCGGTGTGAAAATTGCCGTGTCTTTAACTCAACGTTTCGGTGTATATATTGAGCAAATCTGAGAAATAAGACGTGTATCGGCATCTGCGAACCTTTACTTGCGCGTTGGTGCCGTTACCTATGCGTTATTAGTCACAGCCCCTGAGATTCAGGCCGTTTCTAGGTCTCATGCAGTCGGCTATGAGAAAACAGATATAGGGCTTAAATTGCCTACATATTACCTAAAACTAGAAATGAGACTAGTTTCAAACTCTACTCGTCACAAGCTTTCCAACGGTGTGCTTATTTTTATCGTGCGACAAACCATTCGTGAGTTAGAGAGGGGCAGTCAACCGCCCCCCCCCCCCAGTCGGACGTGATCGTCGCCGACCGACTGTCGTGCGCGGGTTAACGCCCCAGACACAGAGACGCTCGACGTCTGGCAGGACTGAATCCAAGACCGCTTCACGTTGCTCGTGGAACCGCACGGAACAGCCGACTTGACCGCCTCCTTGTATTCCTGGATGCTCCAGAGGTTGTTTCGGTACATTTGTGAGTTCAGGTGCGCTTACAGAAAGCTGCAGAGGATCCATAGAATGATGTGACCATGAGATTGACTCGTTGAGGAAGGTAAGTCGCACGTCAAACCTCTCTCGAGCCACCTCTGAATCAGTGCATCTGAGAGAGCAGTCGCACCATCCTGCTGGAACCACCGGCCCTGCAGCCTGATACCACTTCTTTGTGTAAAACTCTTCCAGAATCAGGAAATTCCGGTTGTACCTCATTCACCTGTGTCTCACTGCATTCACGTTGACACACTGGCCGTCCGAGTCTTCAGAGAAGAAAAGGCTAATGATGGCGTGGTGTGCCCTTAGGACGCACCACACGGTGCACTTCTGGCTGTAGCGAGACCGCTCAGCAACTTCTTAGGGTGATTTAGTATACCAGAACTTGCAGTTCTAGCTTTACACGGCCATCGAGACAAAAGAGCGCTTCATCAGAAGACCAAGGAATTTTTCTGCAAAGGATGCCGACCTGTTACACTTCCTCCAAGACCAGGCGCTCCAGGCGGCTCTGGTCTGGCTGTCTGCCCGGAAAATTTCTCATGGGTGGTGATCTTACATGTAAAGAAGTGAACGAGGCTTCTGGTGATCCGGCCAGCTCTTGCCTTCTTGTACTCAAGCTCCTGGTTGAGTCTCTGCAAAGACGTCGTCGGGCTTCGTTGAAGAGCGCTCCTTGCCTTTTCGGCCATCTTGTCTCGCTTGCAGTTTGTTCAAGTTCCCAAAATTACATCATTGCATGAAATTAAGTACTTTATTCAAAATTGTATTTCGGTTTGGCCTTTACGGACTTTGAAAAATCGTCCCAATTTGCCTTGTGTTTTCAGCAATGAAGCCGTTTCGAAGTAAAGCTGAACTAACTTTGTTTTATAATACTCGTGCCGAAGGGCACTATGGAGAACACAAAAGCTAGAACCGCGAACCAAAATGGCAAGAACATATCTGTGATAAATGCAAGTGCGCAAACGGATATTTTACCCTCGTGACCTCCAATGGCGACTACAATTAGTCACTGTATTGTGAGACACCAGACGCTCAGTATAACGGAAGGTAATCATGACACATGTCTCACATGTCTGTGAAATAATAGGCCTGTAATGTATGTACATGTAGAATTAAATGAGACATCTAGCTTCTTGAAATCCGATGAGTTGAGTGCAACTTGTGTTCCGCCATTGAAAAACTTCCTTGAAGCATCCTATCCTGGACGTTTTCTCATTTAAGAGGCCATTAGCTGCCATCATTAAAGTGTCAAAGTTCGTGGTAGGTGAGCACAAGCTTTCATATTACCACATTGTAACAACACCTGCCTCGGGATAAATGGTGAAACTTTTTACGCAGTAGCATTCGTTTCAAACATCTGCCCTTCCGCACTGTCGTACAAGTAAACCCATGTTTCTATCCTCTTCTGAAAAACAAATAAACAGCCACCCAATCACAGCTTTCAATAAAGCAATTTCTCGAAACACACTGGTAAGTATCAAAGATTCCACAAGCCCCTTCAGATGATCACAACTCACATGTAAAATGTCAGCTCTTTTGATGAAATCCATTTTTCCTCCTCTGACCAAAGTCTAGGCGTGTTAGTTCTTACAAGTACTCGTAACGATAACCATACGCAGAAACAAACTGGCGGTCACGACAGACGATCTTCGGGTAGGTGAGTAATACGAGGTCGCTGAAGTCTTCAGATCACCTTCAGTCATAACCGCGTTTACTCCCTATGACCTCTTCATCATTCTCCACGGGCACGGTCAGTGGTTATGTCCGGAAACTGAGGTTTGAGATCAAAGTCATCAGACGTGTCTGAACGAGTACACGCAGTTCCAACAGTCAGATCTGCGGAAACGTTCCTTGTCTCGGCAATGCAACTAAACAGATAACATAGCAGCAGGAATGTCGGCCGTCGGCGACACCTAGCGACCCACCTACGACGGTCAGGTTGACGCGGAAGTTGCTGGTGGGCGCACGCAGGAAGTCGACCCGGCAACGGTAGAGGCCGGCGTCGGCGCTGGTCACGCCCGAGATCCGCAGTGTGGCCGGCCGCCAGTGCGGCTCGAACTGGAGCCGGCCGCCGCCCAGCTGGCCGCTGACCCAGTGCGAGCCTGCCGAGCTGCGCTGGCCCCGGGCGTCGTACCTGACGACCCAGGCCGGCCCGGCGTCACAGGCCGTCACCACTGCCGTCACCGCGTCACTGGTATAAGGCTGCCTGAGTGAGGAAGATCAGGCCGGTGATCACGTCGTGTTGCTTTTCATGATGGTAAGACTCGTCATCATGGAATGACTCGATGATGTGATGAGCGATCGCACCATTCTCAAGGGTCATTGCACACCTAGTGAAAAGTCACCAGTATTATGGCGTCATTCGAATCGATCATGTAGATGACAATAATGTCAGGCGATCTGACCAGGCATGGTGGCGAGGCACGTCATAATGGTGCTAGTTTTGTCGTCCAGTGTGTTGAGAACGGTCTTTTGCTGGGTGACTGTGGCACCATTGCTGGACTCACTTGCCTCCGGATTGCGCTAGAATGCGGCGAACTGGAGCGAGTTAATGATCCATCAGAATTACTAAGTGACAATTGGCATCTGGAACTTTTACAGTCCTCATTAGCCCGGAACTGACTGGGGGAGGGGACGTTTAACGTCGTCCCCCGCCCTGGCGCGTTTCTTAGACATCTCCCAAACGAATAAACGGAGTGTTCTTAAACTTTCAGTACTTTTTCTTACTTCCATTGCGCACACACTGACAAAAAATTAGAAACGAGGTCATCTTAGGTGACTCTTAATGAGATCATAAAGACAACCAAGTTTTGTGATTCGACGTTCTGTTTTACTTTGCCGCAATATTGGTGCTACTTGTGCAAGGTATGGTGACTGTGGCTTGCATTCTTATCAGCATGACCTGAGAGTTCAGTATAGAGCTATCTCATCTCATGCTGGGTCACCCTATGCCAAATATGTAATCTGGTTTTCCAGGTCAAGTAAGAATACGTTTTAGAAATGAGCTGAATAAACTGATTCCTGGATACCGCCAGATAGCTTATCGAATTTTTCTGCAATACACTGCATATAGGGGACAGCTTGGAGAACTGGCACGAGGGCGACTTGGGACGGTGTTCACTCCGCAATAACAGGCTGACCATTCAAACCTCTGAGCATAGGTACTTGATCATTGCTTCCGGTCGCGCCAGTGCAGCGTGAAAAACTTAGTGCTACCGGCCGGCTGTGGAGGTGAGGACGTTACGACAGTTTCTGCGGGCATCGTTCTTTCTTTTGCCGCGCAAAAATCGTTCTGTCATATCCTAAGGAAGGTGCCCATGACATGGTACTCTTGGCTGATGATTCGTCCTATATCGGTGCTGCTTGCAGGCCATAACCGGAATCGCGAGTCCCAATGCTGTTTTGAGTTTGCCATGTTTGTTGGAAAGCAGCTTTGGAGGAGAGCTGGGACAAATCGCCGGCTGCGTATCCTAAAGTTCGCAAAGAGTGGGATGCGTTCCATCCCCCCCCCCTCGTATCTTAACTAGAATCCTGCGCGAAACCTCATCCTAGTGGGGAGAGGGGACGCTGTACCTTTGCCATTAGGAGATCCGATACGTGCAGCAGCCGGTAGAATAGTTGTGGGTCATTTGAGCAATGTTTGCATGGCGTGGAATAAGGGAGAAATGTTAGACCGTCTGACAAACCGTTGACTTAAGTTTTGGTTGTGCCATGCATACAGCACTCAGTTCACGGGCACCTCGTGCGCCAATATCACTAATGCCATTCAGCTTCACCGAAAGATGGTTTATTTTACCAGAGCGACGATAAGCAGGGACGTGGAAGCTCCTTCACAGTTGTGGGAGGGTGGGGGGCAAAAATTCATTTTAGGCCAATTATTTCCAGTCAACGCCCATGAGTTCAATGTTAGATTTCAAAAAGTTGGGGGGGGGACCACAGCTGCTCCCTGTTCTTCTCTTTCCGTGCCGTTGACAGTAAGATTTTCAGTTTCGTTTGAAGACTTGGATCTCCGCTAAGCCCGCCTGCTGAGCTCAGCTGCAGGCAGACTGGGTACGTGTGAGCGGAGAGATCACTGCAGTGCTTACCGGACCACTGAAAACGTACCGTAATACAGGTCGCACGAAGGCGGTAATAAGATTCGCATCCTCACTGTTGTCTGGTGGTTGCAACGTTCCAATAATTCGCGGTTTCGCACAAAGACTTGGATCTCTGCTAAGTACAAACTGAGTAGCTGAGCGGCATGCGGCAGATTTGACATATGCGCAACTCATTTATGACCGTTCGCGTACGTGTACATTGGTCCACGTACAGGTAATTTCCTTCGGCGGCAGGGTATAATGGTGTAATTGTTAGAATTCATTTATGGCCACTTCAGTCATTAATAAACAAAACGATACATCGTTTTGTTCATAAATGACTCCACGTACAAGACGCAGTACAATAGATGCAATTACATGCGTAAAAAAGGCGTCTTTTTCCGTGGCGTAAGGATGCGGCCGCGGATCAGCATTCACCACACAACAGATACCGATGTTTTCATTTTGGTCGCAAAAAATGTATCGCTTGGCCTTTCCTGATCTCCGTTCAAGTCAACGACCCGGCCAGACTTTTATCTTCTAATGAACACAGGCAAGTAGCGAGGATTTTGCTCGGGGGGAGGGCCGTTGTCAAATTTTGTTAAATGCCTTTGGCATATGACGAATTTTTTAGGGAAAAACAACAATTTTATGTATATTACACATGTTTAATGCACAGGAAAACATACAGTGTTTGCTTTTGGAACATATATATGATCAGTATAACGAAGTCCCTCGAAATCGCTATGTATCTAGTGTAGACCGTTTGGCTCAGCCCCTGGATAGGTCCCTGAATAGTCTGATTACGTCCCTGAATAGCCCCTGAATACGCCCCTGAAGCGGCAGGGGCTAACATGGGAGCCTTCACCAAAAAGCGCTCCTTTCTGGTGGACCAGTCAGATTCTTCATGAACATCGTCTCCTAGGGAAGAGAGGTATCCAACACGTAGCTGGAGCCTTCTCTTCGATCAGACGTGGTCTAACGGTGGAGGGGAAGGGTACAATTGAGTGCAGGGGGATGTGTCATTGCCTGAAGTGATGAGTTCCACGTCTCCCTTAAGCGTGTTCCATATCTCCCTCAACTGTTCCATATCCATCCCAATGACGGGGTGTGACGGATCGGCATTTTTTCTTCTAGTACTGAAGAGTTTTGTGGTAAGCAATGCCAGTCTGCCATCCTTTTAGCTCTACATGTTGGCAATGCGCGTTAAACCATTTTCAGTTTTCTGGCTCTGAAATAATGATTTTTTTTTATTTCGCCGGTGATATGGGACTTATGGTGATATGGTGAGTTCCAACTCTCCCTGCTCTCCGTACAGCTCACACACCAGTTTCTTAGAACATAGCAACATTTTTCGTAGTTTGGCCTTTGGCACTTTTATACAGATTTCAGCTTAGCGAGTAACATGGTGTCGTCTGTTTGGCATCCTGGATGACCGTTGTGGAGATATCGGACTTCGCAATGTTGTGCAGCATTCCGTGAGAATATGCAACATGGGGCAGATGAACTTGTACGATCATCCAGGGATGCCAGATGGAGGTCACTAGCTTGCTCTTGGTATTCCTACACTGAAAGTACAAAATGTTGCAACTTTGCATGTGCACGGCAACAGAGCCATTTCAAGGCTTTTTTTGTATCCAAGGCTCTTTGAAAGTGTCTTTTTTTAGAATATCCGTGTTAAATGGTTCATGAAGCATGTATTGCACACCACGTGATAACGGACGTCAAATCTTACCCTACCTGTGACCTTGGCCTTAGGCCAGGTGGCACTTAGAATATGAGATCAAGTTGCCAGGAACATATTGCCACTTAAGCTCGTCTCGGTCTGCTTTTTATTGAGTTACTGGCAACTCTGGAGAAAATATCCACCTTTTGGGATTTAACTTGACCTGTGACGTCATCAGCGACCCAAAAGTAAAAACATGTATATGTCACAAGACCGCGAGGTTCGGTGCTATCCATCGCCATTTGAATCAACCGAATCGGGTGACTGGGTCTCGAGATAGACAGTTCGTAGCGGAATGCCCCAGATAATGTCGGGGGTAAATGGCAGGACGAATAATTCTTTGCAAATTTCTCTGACAAGAGTTCGTCTGGATGGGCCATTTATGTTCTACCCGTACGACCTATGCTAACTGTTATCCAGACGTTTCTTTGCTAACATATAAGTTAACAAAGAAACAATTTCTGAAGAATAGGAATTTGCGTTATCGACACATAAACTAAGCAAAGCAAGATGCATTGGTAACTATTGTTCCGTATGCTCAAGTTTTTCGAGAAAAAAAAACAAATCCATTCTTACAAAACCGGCTTCACTTTGTATTTCCAAAGGACCCGAACCCAGAGGCCTCTTCTGCAAGACAGCCGGCCACCGTCGTAAACGGACGAATTTGCTCGACAGTAACGGGAGGGGCAGCTTCACTCGCAGAACTCAAGCTAATCACATTTTTCTCCGGTAATGCCAGGACAAGAGCGATCGCAGTCGTTCCACTGTCGGAGAGAGGTCTGCGGGAGAGCTACAGATCTCTGAACAAAGGCTGGCCGCCTTTGCCGAGTCATTTCCGGATAATAGGGCTGGATTATGCAGAATGAGGATAGATGACCTACGCATGTTGCACGGCATGACACGGGAGAGTGAGACATTAGACGTACGGCGGTGCATTTTGCTCTCTGTAAAGGAACAGCGAACTTTGCGTTCTGCAAGTAGCAAGTTCACAGGGAAGTCCGCCATGAAGCGCAATCGTCGCGTGGTTTGACAAAATAAGCCCCGAAAGGAGCTGCCGTTGTTGCCGAGTTGCCGTCCTGGAAAGGAGGCTGCTGGTGGCGTACGTCATCGTAACACGTCCACAACTCACGTGTATATGGTGTTGCCGGAGCGGTCGTACCAGAGGACCAGCCGCAGGCCGGCGTCAAGGCCGCTGTCCGAGACGTCGCAGGGCAGCTCGGCCGTCTGACCCTCCACGGCCGAGGCCTGGGCCGGTCGACCTGAGGACTCACGGCTCTCTGGTGAACGTTCCGCCACAGTTCGACCTCGGCAAGCTAGTCTGACTGACGACTCATTGCGTGGCTCACTGAAACGCTGACCGACGGCTGAACAAGGACTGCCAGCTGCAACGCCTTCAGCAATGTTAGCAGCGGATAGGTGAAGTTTCTTACCTTTGTTTGCTCCTCCGTACAGGCCTGGAAGAGTCGTATTCTCATTACGAACGTGGCATGCTCTAAAAAAAAAAGCAAAAGGCAGCGACCCTGTCATATTAATTAAAGTGAACTGCTCATTTCTGTATGGGGCTTTGGGCTGAGATAACAGGATTGTAGCCTGGATGTAGAAACCATATGATCCAAAGTTCGTTTGCCCAAAACTCTTCCTTTACGGTGCTGGAACAGATTATGAGAACGATTCTGAAGGTGAGTGCCAGATTTGGGGGGGGGACGCCAGATGCACGGTGACATCATAGCATTACTTGCCAAGTTTTGTTGACAACGTCGGACGGCCTTGGCTAACCTCGGCAAGAGCGTTGACGTCGTTGTGGTTCAGTTTGGTGCGTTCGCACTCAGCAGTTGACCGACTGACACTTGGCGAGACATACAACCTGACACAAGACTAGCCGGCTTCCGACTATGACGCTAATGGCTAAGCCTGACTGATACGTTGAAAAAGTAGCCAGAAAAGAAACGATTCGTTGCGGTTGCCAACGGCTACCATTCGTGGTAATAATCGCGACCTGAGTCCCAAGTCAGGCGGCAGAAATGGTGCTTGTGTGCTGTCACCGGGGCAGTTTTTTCGTGAGTATTTGTCAATGTGACGTTGCAGATGCCAGTGCAGCGCAGATGCAGTTTATTTGTTTGATTATCTGTTGTGAGTTAGGGCGCACAGTCCCTTGGGCTCAAGCGTCCGTGTCTTCAGTCAAGTTGTATGTATGTCGGACGTCCGTCAGTCGTCTGACGGCTGCAGTTGTCTATGTGACGCTGCATGAGCTGCCATTGCAACGCACCGTTTGCCTATGTTTGGTTCACCGTAACTCCTGGAGGCATGGCGTCGCAGCACTGCGCCTCTGACGTCACAACTAAAAATGACATGATGAATGCTTTCTTCATGAAGACTTTACATTTCCCGGGTTTCATGTCCGAAAGAAATAGCAGAATCGTTATTAGCACACTCTGTTTAGTCATTTCTTTTTGTTTGCAGGAATCACACCAAGGTGAACTAATCCTTTTAGCGCATCATAAGTAAGACACTCAAAAGTCGTGTCAGAGGCTCAGTTCGCAGTGCACCTGTCATCGCTCCCCAACTTCGCAATGTGGGTTCAAATCGCCTCGGCGCTCGCGTTTCTCTTGCACGTCATCTGGCAACTGACCCATGGAAGGAGACACTGGCTATCGCACGATCGTGCCGTTCACGTCCGCACGTTGAACTTTTGCCACCAAATCATGCCGTTAATCTGAACTGCGATTTTAGGGGAAAAGCTCATGTCGCAGAAGTTCGTCGGACAAAAGTTCGTCGTGCAAACGTTTGCCTAAGGCTGGCCGTCCACTTGCACTATTCGGCGCGTAACCGAATGACCGAATGGCGGAAATTACGCACCGAATTCTGGGACACCATCCACCGGTGCTTTTGACTCGCCGAAGGAATTTCCCATGACTTTCATAATGCAAAACAGCAAAACAAACACCTCTTTTCTTTTGATGGATTAGTAATGCATTAATAACAATCACAATGAAAATTAATTCTGCCACATTCATATGCATATCTGGACTGTTCTTATAGCACAGTTAAGTAATTCCAACGATCATACCTGCGACAAAAAGTTGTCCAGTTGACTACAGCATCCTTTAATTTAGTACTGCCACAACAAGTTCTAATATATCCTTCAATATCACGACAATTTGGACGGAAGTACTTACTTTATTGTCTTATGTGAGTCGACTTCCATCAAACACGCTTGCGTCTCAACAGGTGTTTGCCGCCGAACGGCCGAAAAGTTGAGCTTTTTCTACTTTTCGGTTCGGCGCCGAAAAGTTGAACGCGCCGACTGGCGTATTCGGGCGTTCGGCGTCAGCTGACGAACATTTCCCCTTGGACCAATGTTAAATTCCGCCATTCGGTCATTCGGCTACGCGCCGAATAGTGCAAGTGGACGGCCAGCTTAAGACAAAAGTCCGTCGAGTGAAAGTTCGTCGTGAAAAGGTTCGTCTAGGGAAAAAGTTCGTCTAAGCATGCTGTGCAAAAGTTCGTTGTGAAAAGGTCCGTCAAAGGCAAAAGTTCGTTGGGAATGGATAAGCGTCGAGGATCCTTTAGGACAAAGGTTCGTCTAACAGCAGTTCGTCTAGGTCAAAAGTTTGTCTGGGACAAAAGTTCTAGCAGAAGTTCGTCTAGAATAAAAGTTCGTATAAGGTAAAATCTCGTACAGGGCGAAAGTTTGTCCAGGGAGAAAGTTTGTCATGCAGAATTATGTCTAGAACAAGTGTTCAAGGGCAAAAATTCGTCTAGGATAAGTTCGTCTCGGTAATGGAAAAGGTCCGTACTGCAAAAGGTTCGTATGGAAAAGGTTCGTGGGAAACAGTTTCGTAAGGAAAAGGGTTGCTAAGGAAAAAAAGGTCGTTACCAAAGGTCTGTAATCTTTAGGTTTGTATCGGAAAAGGAACGGACCTAAAATAGCAGCCTAACCTAACCTAACTTAACCTGACCTATCCCACCTAACCTAGCCTTACCTCTCTGTTGGACCCAACCAAGTCGGATCGCATCCTTTACCGGCCTGCGGTCTGTAGTACCCAATAACGCGCCTTCGGCGCAAACCCGAAACAAACCTTTCCCGATATGAGCTTTGCTCGATACGAATGATTTCCGAGACGACCCTATGTCTACAGATCTTCGGCTATGCATCTTTTTCTTACGAACCTTCTCCATACGAACCATTTGCAGTTCGAGCTTTTTGCATCACGAACCTTTTCCGATACTAACCTTTTACCATACAAACCTTTTATAACACGACCGTTATGCACACGGACCTTTGGTTAAGAACCTTTTCCCATAACAACCCTTGACTTACGCACCCTGGCCCGGTTACCCACTAGCCTGTGACTCGGGCATACTATGCATGTATTAGAAAGGGATCAGTTCCGAATCCGGTGATGGGAAATCAAAGCCTCATTCATCAGCATGATTCCATTAACTGTCGCCCGAGATCTGGCAGTTTTTTCTGATTACATTTATATTGCCCTTAGTCCTATTCGCGGAGGGCTAGACGGTATGGCCGGTTCCGGCAGAGGGCCTGAGATCTCGAGAAGTACGCATCCGATTTCATCGCAACAAACGGCTAGCGATGGTCACATGTTCTTCGGGCCATCTTACGACCTTTGACCTTAAACGGCCTCCAATGGTCTTAGAGTCACTTGGAATGATCCTGTACGCATTTAATATTATTTGAGAACGTTTCCAATCATTTGAATTTACTCTGTTTCTAAAATTCCATTTTACGGCTGTTGTGATATACGGTGCGCGTACTGGCATTTTACGTCATAGCCCCGTGACCCGACCTGATATCAAACTGAAACCTGGTACGCAAGTAGAGGGCATCCTTCTACGCCATATATATTCCGGGTTTGGCATTTGAAAAAGCGCCAAAATTATTACTATGTAACCAAATTTTGACATTTGACTTTGACCTGGCCTTCTGAAGTGACCTTACACAAACAAAGTTATATTTGTACGTTGCCCACCTGTTTACCTATACATCCATATCAGGTTTTATGTTCTATCTTAAAAACTCTATTTTTGGACGATATTTTCCTTTTACCTTCACCACGGCAAAAAAAAATAGTCTGAAGTGTCTCCCAAAAACGTTGCTTGGCTCCGTCCCTGAGCAAAATAGAATTACGAAATATTGTTACAATACGTAGAAAGAATAGCTAGGAAAAGCCACCAAGTTTCGTAAAGCTGCGTCAAAAAAAACGGGAATTGGCAAGCAAAAATCCCGACGGGGACGGATTCAGTTCCACCTGCCGAGAAGAGAGTTAAGGGCTTTCGTGACACGAAGAGGTTTTGTCCTGCGCGAACTTTTGCCCTAGACATACTTTTGTCTCAGACGAACGTTTGTGCTACACAAATATTTGAGAGACGAACTTTTGTCCTGGACGAACTAGAGGAAGTTTTGCCACATGGACTTTAGCGAGGCGAACTTTTATCCCCGATTAACTCTTGTCCTGGACAAACCCTGTCTATAAGAACTTTCGTGAGAAGAGCTTTCGGCCTAGACGAACTGTTGTCCGACGAGCTTTTGTCCTACGAACTTAAGCCCGACGAACTTCTGCCCGAAAACCGTGACTGCGCGATCGGATGAAGGGATGAAAAATCTGTGCCATAATTCAGACCAGCAGTCATTCCTTAGCGCCAGCTGACATTCCAAAACTCTAGCAGAACATCTGGATCAAATGCAGATAGGGCAGGTACAGGGCGACGGTCTTTGTGGTTGAATAAGGACCCTACCACCTTTAGATCATTTTAACATAAGCATTATGATGTGGGATGGAAGTTACTTACCTAAAAATAATTCTGGCCCGGGAACTTTGAAAACGCTCCTCAACGATGTAATGCAAAGTCGGAAAAGAATAGTAGAATTGTTACCGTAATGATAATCATGGGAGATTTCGCTACAATACCCCAGCTGGTTTCCGGACACATTCCGGACACGCTCCGGACAGGCTCCTTTTAATGGGAGCGCGATCGCAGGGGACAAAATCCCGAGAGCGTCGGCATGAGTGGATAATTCAAGGTTTAATTACAGCATTTTGTTGCAAACCAACGTCCTAGATATATGACGTGCCTTCCGCGAAAACACAATGAGCAAACGCAGCTGCCGGATTTTGGTAGCAAGACAGGGACGAGAGCAGTTTCGCTCTCAGTAGGACATTTGTAAACCCGGAATTTCTCTAAGTTCTGGACAACATCCATGACGTATTTATAATTTTATAATGCATGTATGAAATTCTTAGATAGATATAAATATATATATAATATTGTTAAAAGCGGTTGCAAGGTTAGCTTTTAGCAGCTTCCTTGTTGTTTCTTCTTTTCTTCTTTTTTTGACGGAGCAAGCGGTCTTCGTTAGATCGGTTGTTAATCGGGATATCACGGTCACAAAGACACTCATTTTTGGCGTTTCGAAAAAAGTTTATTTTTCGTCTACCGAATGTGTTACGAAAAGACATTGGTAGGTGAGAGAACCAAGGTGCGCTACCCTGGGATATCAAGGATTTAGAATGAAAATCGAAAAAAGACAGCCAGAGATCTACGACACAACGATGATATCGTCATACGTCGCACTAACAAGTCCAACGCCTTCGTCATCATGGATAAAACAGACTATTCCTCAAAAAGAGACATGATTCTCAGCGAGTCTTCCGAGTTCACCAAGGTTACGCAGACACTACTGAGCAACTTAAGACCACAGCCAACAAACTACCGGCCGCAGCCAAAGCAATGGTGGGAGACATCCACTTCACTAAGACAGCCGGGGAGTATGCATCAGAATTCTGGTTCCAGAAACGCCTACGGCAATATAAAACCCCATGAAAATGGTAATGCTCTTCGTTCCATTGTTTCCCAAGTGCCTACTCCCACGTGTCATCTTTCTTATCGGCTTAACACCCTCCCTGCTGCGTATGCACCAACCCAGTTCAGCCTCTTTTCAACTGATGAATTCGCAGAGCTACGCAACAGAACACATGAAGGCCTGTTAACTTCTCTCAATATAGAGATTATAGTTACAAATATCCTGTTCAGGACACGACTGAGTACATCTTGGAGCGTGCGTGCAGCCATCCTAACCTTCCGCCTCTTGAAGTATCCCGATCAATACTTCAGAAGCTTCTCTCCGCCTGTACCATTGAGACGTCGTTCCGCAGTCCCGGTGGTCAGCTATACAGTCAGATCGACGGAGTGGCTATGGGTTTGCCACTGTCGCGTCCTACTACATGGGCAAGGTTGAAGCGGAAGTGTTTGGAAACATGAAATCTGACAAACCTGACATGCAACGCCGTTACGTTGACGACATTTTTGTTGACATTCGCGACGATAACCACTGAAAGGTGCTTCCAGCTGACTTCCAAAAAAAAACATCATGTTTAAAGTTTATATACGAAATAAGTCACGATAATGTCATTCCTTTTCCTGACGTGAACACTGGCGCACGCTATGGCTCGTTTCGTACGTCACTGTATCGGAGGGGGACTGATGAAGGCCGAAGGTATGTCCGCCGACGGTGAGTGTCCGGAACGATACGACAGCGTCGTTAAAGCCCTCATCAAGCGTGCTCTCCGCACCTGCTCGGACTGGCCATCGCTCGACTCTGAACTTGACAGACTCAAACAGACTTTGGTTAACACTACACAAACGCGACTGTGGGCAGAGAAATAAGACAGTGCATGGACACTATGATCCACCATAAGACCACAAGAGAGAATCAAACTGTTCTACAAAAAAATGGGATGAAACCAGTCTACAAAACGGACGAAAGGGTGCTTACAGACATAATAGGCCAACACGCGACCCCTAAGACAGGAAATGAAGAACTTCAGCTCATCATTTAGTATCGAAAGAGAACGGTCCAAAATCTTGTCATGACAAACAGTCTGACTCAGAGACACAGCACGTTGAACAGCACCAATGTAGAGTATCAGTACATCTACCCAAACAAAGACTGCAGGCTAGTGAATCGCACAACACTGATGCTATGAAAATTTCTCTGTCTAGACGACAAGCCATGCACCTTGGTGACGGTGCTCCTGCCCAGCACTCACGACAGGTGCATGACGAGACTGATAAGACAGACACTGACTGACATGGCTCACGACATGACAATGCTCATGACATGCAGTGACCGCCGACGTCTTTAAGTACATCAGGCCCTTTTTTACAAACAGATACAAACCGAGGCTTAACGTCCAGATTACGTCGTACGTGACACTAAAATTATGGAAAAACTAATGACATGCAGGACTGGGTTTATGCAATTTAGACTGTAGACTTGACATTTAGCTTGCCTGCGGGTGCAGAACTTTCAGAACAGAATTCCCACTGTCAGGAGAAATCCACAACGAAAGTACTTCTATATTTGAGACGCATGACTTCGTTGGTAATTGTTTGAACACAAAAGAATAGCGTCTCGATGAATGTCCTTTTGTGGTACATTGTGAAGATGAGAAACGAACTTTCCAAACGCCAATAAATACGTGTTTTCGTGCCCCTAATATCCCGATTAGCAACCGAACTTAAGTCAACAGACCGCTCCACTGTGCGTGTGCATGGACGAGTGCGTGTGCGTGTGCGAGCGCGTGTGCGTGTGTGTGCGTGTGCGTCTGCCTGTGTGCGTGCGTACGTCCGTGCGTGCTTCCGTGCATACGTATTGGAACGTATTGGTAAACAACATTTACCCGGTTTAGATTTAAAGAATAAAGCCCACTGTTACTGAAGACATGGATCTTCTGGTTCGCATACATAATTAAACACGGATAGATGAGATACGTATTGGTCAACAACATTTACCCGGTTTAGATTTAAAGAATAAAGCCCACTGTTACTGAAGACATGGATCTTCTGGTTCGCACACACAATTAAACACGGAAAAGCAGCGCTGAAACAATACACGGCAGATTAGTACAGCACCTACTCGCAGTCTAGGCCCTAGTCGCGCCCCTTCAGACAACTGCAGGGTTTCACGCGTGTTGACCTGGTGGTTTATTCGTGGATCCATATCCCGAATGAATATGGCCTCAAGATCCGCTAGGCACCCTTTATCCGTTGCCCTCACCAGGATCGTTATGTTGGAGGTGATGGTGCGACGAGTCAAGTGTTGACGAGTCAAGTGGCAGTTGTTGGACCTATGTAGCAGATTTTCAACATGATCTTGTCTGTTGTTTCTTTCACTCTGCGTTTGCGGTTTATGATGTTACAGAGTGCCTTTTCATCGGCTCGGTAGGCGGGAGACATCAAATTTTTATAGAAGAGATGGTGTTGCCGTGTTTAGTTGATTTCACAAAGTCCAGATGTTTGGTGATGGCCCGCTTGATTTGTATATCGATGAAAGACATGGGATGGTTGTTATTGACCAATATTTGCTCGGCTCTTTTCAGCTCCTGGTGTACTCATAAGGGCTGAGCAAATATTGGTCAGTAACAGCTATCCCATCCCTGACATCGATGTAGAAATCAAGCGCGCCATCACCAAACACCTCGAGTCTGTGGTACCAGCTGAACACGGCAACATATGCCACCTGTTCCACAAGAACGTGATGTCTCCCGGCTACCTAGCGGACGAACAGACACGCCGTAAACAGAACTTCAACCACTGCTTCGTTGATCTTGAAAAAACAACATGTCAGGTAATCCAGCGACATTGAAACAAACAAACGTCGTGTATCATTGCAAATGACCTTTGGGAGACTGCGCACTCCTTGCCAACAGTGTTTACATCGTCAGCAGAACATCCCTGACAAGACGCATAACCGTGCACTTAAAACACGGAGACCTACTTACTCCCACAGAACAGCACCACCATGAACACCTGACTCGTCGCGCCATCACCTCGGACATAAAGATCCTGGCGAGAGCAACGCATAAACGGCGTCTGCCGGCTCTCGAAGTCATATTCATTCCAGATATGGACCACCTAATTAATCGCCACGTTAATGCGCGTAGGACACTGCAGTTGTATGAAGGGCCGCCACTAAGGCATAGACGATGAAGAGGTGAAGAGGTGCTGTATTGATCTACCGTGATTTGTTTCAGCGCTGCTTCTCCGTGTTTATTTGCGTGTGCGAATCAGAAGAGCGATGGTTTCACGAGCTGTGTGCTTTATGTTACGTTTTTTCTATTTAAACTGGACGAATGTCGTTAAACCATACTTACCTCTGAAGACACCTCATGTGTAAACGAAACGTGAGATCGACATGATTTTTTTCTTGTTCGTTATTTTGCAGTGAACATTGGCAACGTTCTTAATAAACATTCATTAGAAACGAAACGACCTATACGAACAATCGAAGCTACATCAGAGAAGCTAATCAATGACAAGTCCGCTGTATACGTAACTATCTACTTCCTAACTTTACAATATATATATATATATATATATATATATATATATATATATATATATATATGTATGTATACATATATATGTGTGTATATATACATAAAGGTTTACCACTTTCCAATATTTCCAATATTTGTATTTGCGAACGTTTTGTTTTAATAGATGCGTTGTTTATACGTTCATCAAATGTGTGGAAATCTTCAGTCGCATTCTCTCCGTTTTTCGGCTCTTCGATCCGGGTGACTGCCTTTTCTCGTAACCATCTTTTTTAAGCAGTCTTGTCAAAAAAGTATCGCAAACTCATTCTGAAGCTGATCGGTTGTGGTCTATGCTTCACGAACTTTTAATTAACTAGTGTCTGAACAAACTTTGCGTGTTCCCCTCCACAAAAATTCTGATAGCTCTTCAGGGCCTGCTCGGTGTGTCAAACTGTTCTGGGAAGCTCTAGAACGCAGCTTTATCTCAGCTCTAATTGCCTGTCAAAATGAATGTGCTGTTGAAAACGGCTTTACCACATGGAATATGTCAAACGGCAAAATGTTGATGCAAATTATGCGAAAAGTATTGTCCCCTCCAGAACACGAAACAAAAACAATAGACACATATACATGCTTGTGCAAACATAACAACAGACCCCCAGTAGATAAGCTGTATATTATGTAACAGTATATCTATATATATTAGTAAAGACAGGAAGCAGATTATTGCGTTTATATTGTTCCTTAAAACTACAACGGACATAGCGTTGATGATCCTCTTTTACATGGCTTCGCTTCTTTGTATAAGTCGTTTCGTTTCCAATGAATGCTCCTTAAGAGCGTTGCCAGTGTTCATTACAACATAAAGGAAGGCAAAAATCGTATTTTATTATTAGTCCAACGTTTCGTCTACGCATCGGACGTCTTCAGAGAAAAGTATATGTCAACGACATTTGTCCGGCGTAAATTTGAAAAATAAAGCACACAATTAGTCAAGACATGGATCTTCTGGTTCGCACACACTTAAACACGAGCAGCGTTAAAAAAATACACAGCAGATGAGTACAGCACCTATCCAGCTGTTCACAGTCTAGGCCCTAGCGGCGACCCTTCAAACTGCAGGGTCCTACGAACGTTAACCTGGCGGTTAATTTGTGGGTCCATATCCGGAATAAACATGGCTTCAAGAGCCGCTAAACGGCTAAACGCCATTTATTTGTTGTCCTCGCCAGGATCTTTATGTCCGAGGTGATGGTGCAACGAGTCAGGTGTTAATTGTGGTGTTGTTCTGTGTGAGTAAGTGGGCCTCCGTGTTGCAGGTGCACGGTTATGCATCTCGTCAGGGATGTTGTGGCTGTTGTTGCCGATGTAAGCACTGTTGGCAAAGAGTGTGCAATTTCCCAAAGGGCATGTGTAGTGATACACCACGTTTGTTAGTTTCAACATTGCTGGATCATCAAACATGTTGTTTTCAAGATCAACGAGGCACTTGTTGGACTTCTGTAGTAGATTTTCAACATGATCTTGTCTGTTGTTTCTCTCTGCAGATGCTTGCGAGTGCCCCAGAAGTACAAAGCTAGCGTTACTAAGGTCTACTTCAACCGAGCATTGAAGCACTGTTCAACCGAACCCTGGTACACCGGAAGCTGAAAAGAGTCATACAAATAGTGTTCAATAACAACTGGCCGATTTCTGTCATCAATGTAGCAATCAAGCACGCCATCATCAGACACCTGGAGCCTGTGACACCAAATGAACACGGCACAACCTACCGCCTCTTACTCTACAGCTCTTACGCGATACTCAGGAATGTGATGTCTCCCGGCCTCTCAGACGATGAAAAGGCTCTCCGAAGCATCATGGAACGCACGTGCAGAGCGAAAGACACAACATACAAGATCATGTTGAAAATGTACTACAGAAATCCAGCAACTGCCTCAATGGTCTTGGAAACAACACGTCAGGTGATCCAGCGTTATTGAAACTAACAAATGTAGTGTATCACTACAAATGACCTTTGGGACACTGCGCACTCCTTGCCAATAGTGTTTACATCGGCAACACCCCAAGCCTGACAAGAGGCATAACCGTGCATTTGCAACACGGAGGCCCACTTACTCAAATAAAACACCACCACCATGAACACTTGACTCGTCGAACCATCACCTCGAACATAAACATCCTGGCGAGGGCAGCGCACAAACGACGCTTAGTGTCTCTCAAAGCCATATTTATTCGGGATATGGACCCGCTAATTAACCGCCAGTTTAATGCGCATGGGACTCTGCAGTTGTCTGAAGCACCGACACTAGGGCCAAGACTGCGAAAAAACTGGATAGATGCTGAACTGATCTGCAGTGAATTGTTTCAGCGTTGCTTGTCCGTGTTTAAGTGTGTGCGAACCAGAAGATCCATGTCTTAACTAACCATGTGTTTTATTTTGAAATTTACACCAGACCAATGTCGTTGACCATACGTATCTCTAAAGATGTCTCATGAGCAGACGAAACCTTAGATCAGCAACAAAATTTGATTTTTGCTTGTTCTTTTTATTATAATGAACACAAGCAACGTTCTTAACGTTCACTGGAAACGAAACAAGTTATGCGGACAATCGAAGCCACATCAAAGAAGTTCATCAAAACCAAGTCCGCTGCAGTTTTTAACGGACAATGTGCGTGCGTGCGTGCGTGTGCGTGTGCGTGTGCGTATGCGTGCGCATCTGCGTGTGTGTGGGCGGAAGGGCACATGCGTGCGTGTTTGCGTGCGTGCGCGTAAGCACGCTACTAAAGCAGCTACGGAAGCATATTAATAGGGCTTGACTGCTCGGAATCGGCTATGTGGTGCCTGAAAGATGCATATTTTGCCACGGACAGCCATATTTTTGCAAAATATGATGCGAGAGCAGCCTAGGTTATGATGTCAAATTAAGTCATGGCCTGATCTTTGACCTTTTACATGCTTGTCGTGCAAATTTCATGATGATCTAAGAACGACATTTTTCTGTGTAGCTGCAGTATCCAGGTCGTACTGCTACACCTGTCTCAGATGACAAGTTTACGTATCATTACTGTGCACAGTTGATCATCGACCGACATTAACATCGCCTCAGGTCACTCATGACCTGCACAACCTAACACTTGACCCTCCTGTCATCCCTGATGAGTTTCTTGACGATCTTGTCAAAAGGAAAAGACAGATGCTCAAATCCCTACCGCACATCAAATCCGTGACAGTAAAGCAAAACATGAATAGGAGCATATTCCCCATACATCAGAAAATGCCTTCTTTCCGCGCTTTCCGACGCATGTGTACATACTATAAACTGATAAATATTGATGTCTTATCCCGGTTCCGTTGTCGTAACCATGCCAATCGCCTACGATGCATGCACAGTCGCAGTACAAGGAAGCAAAAACGTCCAATGTCATTGAATAAATTAAACGATGAATGAATTCCAGCGTATCACATATGTACTGCCTAATAAGTTCAAAACACGACGGTTTCAGATCTGCCGTCACCAAAGGACGTCCAGTCGCAACCGTCCCGTCCCCCACATTTGCACGTCCGGCCAGCAGATTAAAAGACAGACAAAGTCGCAGCAGCGCCGCGACCAGGCGTCGCAGGCGACAGACCCCTCCGGCCGGTGCCGGCGTGAGAAGAGTCGCCTGCTGGCCGGCAGCCTCGAGGGCCAATCCATTCTCCCCTCCTGCCGGCCCCTTTTGGGTCCCGAGACCAATCCCCGTCGCTCCTGCTGAGGCCAATGCCCGCTCCACTGCTGGGGCCCGGAAGGCAATCCCCGCTCCCCCTGCCGGGGCTCCGACGCCGAGCGAAGCCGGGACATTACACTTGCCACGCTCGTAAAGCAGGTCGTTTGCGAGCCGTCGCCGCCGGGAACCGGTCCCCGGCCGCACGGGAACGGCGCCGACCGACCTCGGCCGGCCGAGCCATCACCGAAAGTGGCGCTCGACGGGGCGCGACCCGCCGCTGCTGTCGCGTCGCACTGACACGGCTGACGGCGCCGCCACGTCGGCAGGCTACAGGACTGCGGCTGACGGTGTCCACCGAGAGACACGGCAGGTATCGATCCACGTCCGAGCGGGCGAACGATGAAACCATCACCTCAGACCGCGCTGGAAAGCACTGGCCTGGTCTGCATCAGTGAAAAGTTGCGCGTACGTGCCTGTCGACTGGCCCCTGGCAATGTGCAAGTATTTTGGAAAGAATGGTCAACAAAAGACTCTTCGTTCAGCTCCAGTTGCATTGGTCTTCCTCCGGTTTGCCCATCCTTGGTATCTATTTATTCACGCGGAAACAAACAAAAGCATGCCTCTGATGCATTTTCATGTTCAGAATTGTACTGATTTCGCCAACACCACAGTAAGTTTCAGAGCCGATTTAATTCATTTAACGTACCAAACGTCAAGTGTTCCCCTTCCCTTTTCTGTCCTCTTTCTCTCTCTCTCTCTTCCTTTCTCTTTTTCTGCCATTCTGTTTTCCCTCCGCCGGCAGCTTTACCTCTCAGGCCGGCTTTTAGTCGTAGTCCTGCAGATGACGACCTACGCAGTACGGCAATGTCGCATGCCTTGATGTTTTCAGGCGCAGATGAGCTGCCAAAGTGAGACTAATTTCGAACAAACTTAGCTATTTAGCAATGTGTGCATTTCAGGTTGTTCCCCTTACAGCGACTGGAGCCGATTGTGACAGCCAATGACAGTGACGACCATATTCAGTGGAAGCGACAATGAAACCATATTGAGCAGTAGCGTTTCCGGGAGACAGACGTGCCTGTTCATCATTTTCCTTCCGGTGAGCCAGCCGATTTGATCCAGAAGGTGGCCAAGTAGTATGCGTGTCTCCTGGACAGCTAACTGAGAGCTCTCGTCTCGTAAATCGGCTGAGCAGGTTAATAACCGGAATGCGCTGAAAAGTACGTCCTACCTCACAACACTTCAACCCACTTCAGTCATTCCAGTATGCAATGTCATGGGGTGTCCTTTCGCCGTTTTCCGTGAGATACGCCCCTGCAGCATGCATCAGGACTGATGTTAGACTTTTATTCGCAAAATGACTACGGCGGGGCAACTGAGTCAGAGTCAGATGTCCGCAAGCGTCTGAGCTCGGACAAACGTCCGGCCGACGTCCGGTGAGCCAGAGACAGAACTCGGCGAGCTGACTGAGCTCGACGGAAGCCATGTTTCAGCGTCCGGCCCGGCCTGTTGTCTGCAGTGCATCATACCACCTAGCCCGCCTGTCACCCGCAACAAAGATCACCACCTGGCCACCTCCAGCATTGGCCCTCACCTCAGGTACAAACTCCAGGCACGGCGACTCTTCGGTGATCGTATTTTGGGAAATGTGCATTGGCATCGTTTGCAAAGGTCGCGTTCCAGGAGAAGCAGCCTTCGTTTAAATTAATCAAATCGATATGCAAAATGTTCGTACGACACTCTTACAGAATCTCCACTCGATACAATACATAGCGGGAGGTGCACTTACGACAAAGCTGTATGCCGGTTCAGCAGACACCGTCATTTCAAAGACTTCTTCCACAATTCAAGGGATGCGACCAGCAATGTTTGTCAAGTGCTGTGCCAAAGTGCCGTCGGCTGAATTCAGGGCCGACGGACGGACGGCTGTGAGCCGTAACCTGACCGGCACCTCTCTCGCCGGCGACACAGCGCGCTGCGACTGCTGCGAATGACATTTGCATTTTCCAGTGGTTCACATTGCCAAGCCTCTGTCTCATAAGATTTTCAAAGCGGCGTCTTGCCCAGAGATCAGCAACAAAGGACCGAGTGCCGGAATCGCTTACTGTGGGGCAAATGATAGCAGTTGGTGATAACGAGTAGACGCCTTCATGGGTAGGAATTTTTTACCTGTGCCCACCAATTACCCCATCCAAACGTTTTGTCTAACCACCCATCCATACCCGCCAATGCTCAAAATTGCAAAGATTTTGCCCATATTTTACCCATTGTTTAAAAATCTGTTTTAAACATCACCTGGCAGTCACAGTCCATACAGCTGCAGGACATGACTCAAAATGCAAACAGGCCAGTCAGCTAAGCACTAAACCCTTAGAAATAAGACTTCTTTACAACCATATTTTTGGAAATCTGAAAGCCTAACCTGCCCTGCATGCCAGGCATGGAAATCTGTACCTGCCCGGCTTAAATTCCCCCCCCCCCTCCCCGCCAGAAAGCCTCCACAAGCCTGCAGGTCAGACTGACCCAAAACTTAAGTGGAAAGGTAAAACATCATGCGTATTTTTGTTAAAGGCGACTGCTTTCTAATAATAATAAACAGAACAATGATACACTCCCCTGCTTGAATATCATTTATCAAATCATACCTTAGTAAAACACATCAGGTTTAGATTACCTTTCAGGAGAAATTTTCCGGAACTGCCACATTTTTGCACCAATTCACTGGTCTTGGAAGCTTTGCACGGCAGCTGCCATGCGTAACAGAGTTCAGTGGAAAATTATCTGGGAATCCAGCAGAGTGCAAACAAATAAAATTCGAGAAACCATCAGCCAGGTTATAGTCATCTGCAAAGGTATCGATGGCCAGATTACGGCGCACCACAATAACCTCAAGCAGGCGTCAGGCGTGTGTATAAGGCCTTAGGCGTCAGTATCCACCACCATTCCAAATTCACAAACTGAGCCATAACAAATGTATCACACAATGTCATGTGCTCCCATCTCATGCACACTGACTGAATGACCATGTGAATGAGTGAAAATCACGTATTCTGAATATGGCTCATTCCTGCTCTATTTTACCAGTACCGAGACATTTACCGGGCATTGAAATGCAACTTTTGAATTCTCTTAAAAACACTATGTTGAATTACCATATACTGTGACCTAGCGATACATATGTTAAACGATGATATATGTATGCTATGCAAGCAAAGATCATCACATGTCTTTGATGTATTGCGACAGTTGTGCTGCTATTGAGAACAGGGAAAGCATATTGCTTGATCTGCACGCCACTCAGTTTTACTGGTGCAATCATTTTGGCTGGATTGTTTTCCTGTGTGTATTGTCATAATTTTTCTCTGCGTACCTAAAAAAGAATTATGAACTCCTCAGCACACGTGACTCTGACAATGCCCACATGTCCATATGACAAAGGCTGGAACCTGCAGGTCTATGGATTCAAAAGTTGTATTTCAGCTCCATTCTCCTTGATAAAATAGAGTTAGTAGATGCTTTAGTGTTGTTAGTGCTGTGTTACTGCAACAGATGGCAAATCTACTATTATTATGGATCAAGTGCAAAGAAGTAAATTTATGGAGGTACATAATCCTTTGTCAAAAACAATGTTTCCTGGTTAAGTCTGCAATTTCTATTTTTTTACCCGTAGGTTTATCCGTGGTTACAGCTATCTACCCGTGGAAAGATAGCTGACTGCCCGTTAACCACCCATTACCCGTGCTATTTGCATGGCCGTCCCCATACCTGCGGGTTTACCCTGGGGTAACGAGTAGGTAACGAGTAAACCATACGCTGAGGGCCTCTTATAAGGCGCCAGCATATTTAAAATAAAGGTGGTTAATGGAGAACAGTCATGCTTAATACGCTGCAACGAAGCAAATCGGCTCCCACGATATATTATCAGCGTGGAAAGGAAATCAGCACTGCAGACTTAATTTCAAAATGAAACGCACATATTCCAAAGCATAACTTTGGGATTCCAAAAGCATGGCGTACAATTTGCGAGAATTGCATCAACAGCCTAGGCCGGCTGACGGAAGCTCGGCCATAGGTTTTGGGTCCCGTTGTCGGTTTTTTTACATCGTCACCTCAGAGTAAAGGGGAGATAGCAAAACTGTAACACTACAATGGAACAGGCCAAGTCTTTTGCAGTGCGCTGGATAAAAAGACCTTTTGGTGAGTGGAAAATTCGGCCCGCTTTCTGCAAAAGTCGAAGTGTTCATGGCTTACAACACACTGATTCTAGCCCAACTGTCGCGAAATGTTATGTCTCTGCCGGCTCCTCCTCTACATGTTTCA
The DNA here is from genome assembly GCA_030062745.1 of Capitulum mitella. NCBI lineage: Eukaryota > Metazoa > Arthropoda > Thecostraca > Pollicipedomorpha > Pollicipedidae > Capitulum > Capitulum mitella. The sequence goes on along the minus strand of CP099847.1, from coordinate 19,755,440 downwards.
ACCACTGCTTAACCCTATTCCCGGCAGAGGGAGATGAATTCGCCCCCTTCGGGTTTTTGCTTCCTAATTCCAAGGTTTCTGACGCAGTTTCACAAAACTTGGTCACCCTTCCTACTTGTTTTTTCTCCGTACTGCAACAAAGTTTCGTAATTCTATTTTGCTCAAGGGCGGGGCCAGGGATCGTTTTTGGGAGATACCATTTTTGGCCATGTTGAAAGTGAAAGGACAATGGACACCAAAAACAGCGTTTTAAGATAAAACTTAATACTTTATATGGGTGTACAGGTAAATGGTTGGGAAAACATACAAATATAATGTTGTTAATCTGTGGTCACATAACAAGGTCAGGTCAAGATTGAAAGTCAAAATTTGGTATTATGGTAAAATTCTTGGTGCTATTTCTCTAAATGCCGAACTCGGGATAAACATGACATAGAATGGTGTCCTCTACTTTTGCACCAACTTCCAGGTTGATATCAGGTCGGGCCACGGGGCTGTGACCTGAAATGTCAGTGCGCGCAGCCTGTATCACGAGAGCCGTTAACCCTATTCCCGGAGGGCTAGACGGTATGGCCGATTCCCGGCAGGGGGCGGATTCGGCCCCCCCCCCTGAGATCTCGAGAACTACTCGTCCGATTTCGTCGCAACAAACGGCAATCGATTTGCCGTGACGTGAACTACATTTTTATAAAAAGAAATTTTCAAAATGTCGAAATTTCTGGATACAGGGGGCAAAAATGTCAAAATAGGGGGGACTTTTGGACCTCTTATAACTCCTTCCTTTATGGACCGATTTCAATGAAACTGGCATGAATCGAGAGATTATGGATAGGGCTTTTAGCATGGGTCCGCAAATCTGAAATTTTGAGAAAATTCATGGGCGTTCACAGGGTTTCAAAAATAGGAGGATTAATTTTCCAACAACTGAATCAACAAAAAAGGCAAAAACACTTTTTTGCCTTCTGCTAGTCATGCTATGCTTAAGAAGTACAAATCGTATTGCAATGTTGGTATAATGTTAGCATAGGCGGTGCCAGGGACATGAAAAAGGGGGAACTGTCATGGTCACACGTTCTTCAGATCAACTTGTGACCTTTGACCTTAAATGACCTCCAGTGACCTTGGGGTCACCTGGAATGGTCTCGTGTGCATTTGATACCATCTGTTAACGTTTTCAATCATCTGAATTCACTCTATTCCAAAAATTTCATTTTATGGCTATTGCGATATAAAGTACGCGCACTGACATTTTAGGTCATAGCTCCGTGACCCGACCTGATATCAAACTGAAACTTGTTACACAAGTAGAAGGTACCTTTCTACGTCATTATATTCCGGGTTTGGCATTTGAAAAACGTCGCCGAAATTATTGCAAAAAAACAAATTTTGACTTTTGACCTTGACCTGACCTTGTAAAGTGACCTCAGATAAACAAAATTTTGTGTGCACATTTCCTAACTATTTAACTATACATCCATATAAAGTTTTAAGTTCTATCTTAAAAACTCTGTTTTTGGCAGATATTTTCCTTTTACCCTCAACATGGCCAAAAATGACCTGAGGTTCCTCCCAAAAACGTTGCCTGGCTCCGCTCCTGAGCAAAGTGCAATTGTGACATTTTGTCACAGCACGTAGAAAGGATAGCTAGGAAAAGCCACCAAGTTTCGTGAAGCTGCGTCAAAACGCCTCGAATTGGCAAGCAAAAAACCCGAGGGGGGGCGGATTCCGCCCCCCTGCCGGGAATAGGGTTAAATGGGATTTTGGAAATAGAGTAAATTTAAATGATTGGAAACGTTTTCGAACAATATCAAATGCATTCAAGATCATTCTGTGTGACCCTAAGGCCATTGGAGGCCATTTTAGACCAAAGATCGTAAACTGACCTGATGAGCATGTCACCATGACAATTCCCCCTCTTTCTTGTCCCTGGCACCGCTTATGCTAACGTTACAACAAGCAGTGTAATACACTTTGTACGTCTCCAGTATAATATGACTAGTAAAAGCTAAAAAAGTGATTCTAACTTTTGGAGTTAATTCAAATTCTGAAGAAACCTAATCCTCCAATTTTCGAAACCCTCTGAGCGTCAATGATTTCCTCGAAATTTTAAACATGGACTAACGGTAAAAGTTCCATCTATAAGCTCTCGATTCATGCCAATTTCAGCAAACCGGACCGTAAACAACAGAGCTATCACAAGTCCGAAAATATCCCCATTTTGACTTATTTGCCCCCCGCCCTGTATCCACCTTTTTCAAAATTTTGAAATTAAAAAAATGCGGTTTACGTCATGGCAAGTCGATTGTCGTTTGTTGCCACGAAATCGGATGCGTAGTTCTCGAGATCTCGGGGGGGGCGAATCGCCCCCCTGCCGGGAATCGGCTATACCGTCTAGCCCTCGGGGAACAGGGTTAAGATATCAGAAATCTGGCTGCGTCGCATGACGAGGCATATGTCTGGCTCTACTCCAGCAACAAAATGACCATGGTACTCTCTAAATTCAGCTCGTCATTTGTACTAAACATGGATTAAACTGGTTAGCTTTTGATGGGTCTAGTTTGACGAAAAATTATTTTATCTATGATGGAAACTGCAGTGCTTAATGACAACACTTTTTGACAGGACAACCGTTTTGAAATGTTTTTCAACATGACTGAAGGCCAATTCATGGCAGCCTCCGAAATACTTGCTAGTCATCGCCTGGAAGGCTGGGGGATGGGAATGTTAAGACTCCCCAATATTCAGATATTTTAAGATTGGGCCTATGGCAATTTTTAGAAACACGCGGTCTGAAATCCTTTGGAGACACCGAAATAACTTTCGGAAATTTCTAACCATATCGCTGCTCGCTAGCTTATCATGCGGAAAATGCAAAACGGGCAACGGGCACTCCGCCTGTCTCGCCCCTAACACATTGTAGGTCACCATGCGCGCCGCAAGCGCAAATCCAGCGACTCGCCTGTTTTCATGACATTTCAGTACACTGCCGCACGGCGAGGACGCTGCTGATCGGTAATCTTGTAGCAAATTAAACTTAATATGGCATGTACTCCCGCAATAAATTATTACTAAGAAGCAGCGTCATTTGTTGAAATGATGAACTATCCCTCAAATGGTACGCCATGGATACACAACTCTTACTTAGTGTACTCTGTGTTCTTACTCTATGTATGGTCACACAAAAATGGTATACGCCAAGTCTCTCATTCCCCCAAAGATTCCTTATTACTAGATTCCTTACTCTCTTACTACTAGAAACGATTATCCTCGGAATAAGCATTTTTATGCTGAGCAACAACAGCATTTCAGACACGTTCGACGAAAACAGAACATAACGGACGATTCGTATGCCGGTGGAAATCGGACTTGCATCTGGCATAGTACGACATACCACTTGTGGTATTTACGTTAGTGAGACGCCTCAGAGTACTCTGACTCAACTACGCGGCTAGCCGGCCGCTCAGCCGTGCTGACGCGCGTCTCTAGGGAGTCGCGGAACACGGGGAGGCGCGCGGCGCCAAATGAGACAGTCCGCAGCTCACTGTGCGGCCGCGCCCAGCCAGTTCGCGGCGGGGACGAGTACCGACCGCAGCCGCCCGGTTTCATTAGGCTAATAATTTCCCGGAGGGCCGACGCGGCGCCGAGAAGTCTGCGCTTTTGATTTACATTTGAAAACGGGATTATTCGACCGCACTTCCGCCGCAGGCATCGCTGAAGGAGGCGGCACAACAAGGAGCCCGTGAGCTTCAGAACGGTAGCAACAGCACCCGAGTGAAGAATGCTCTTATGAGCTATATGATCACGAACAGAAGAGCGCAGTTTCAATTTGCCCACCTGGTCAACGTTGCTGTTGTCGAGGAGCTACGCACAAGACGATCATTACAAGCACCACTGAAGCCGGATTTTACACCGGGTTCCCTCGGAATGATCCGTGACGAGCCCGCTTGGACAGCCTCACAAATCACAAGAGGTTATGGTGGCTGACTGCAAGTAGCTGGGCGCATGTTCAGTCCTTAGGCCGTCAGTTTCAACAGCAGCGTCCGGCTCAAAAAGCACTTGTCACGTGGTAAAGCCGGTGCGCCCGCCATAACCCAATGATGACCATATTTCACAATAGCAAACGACGGTGAATTCATTCAGGGCGCTGAAGCTCCGTTTTGAGCGCAGGTCCAAGATCAGCCTTGATGAACTGGTACCGGTTCGTCCAACCGTTCTACAATGCACAGCTTGTTTCTTCGCTCTCCTTAGCTGGGAAGCAATGAGCGGAATGTCGTCGTGGGAGTTAAGCAATAGTTAAGTTAAGTTAGGTTAAGCAATTCCATGATTCATTTAGAAATGTCCATCAAAAGTAACCTTTACTACTACTGGACGGGGTGGTGCGACCCCCTCAGGCTTTTGCAGACTACCTTACAATAACTGCTTCTATTGCTCTGAAAATTTACTGAAATGAGCCCAAATTTTTCGTTTATTCCCTACAACGTTAAGGTCAGTCATCTTGACAGGCCACTGGCAGTTACCTCTTCCTTAACGTCAAGTCACAGAAAATTATGATAATGCGACGGTCGTCATCGTGTACCAAACATTAGGAGCTTTTTAGAGCTTACTCCGTCTTAGGTTAAAGTAAAGTCGTGAGTCAAACTTGACATCATGATGCTGCCAAGACACAAATACACATTCATTTCTGTTTCATTGCTATGCCATGTTCGGTTTGGAAACGACTGGGGGTCGTTCCAACCTATTCGCACTGTTGAATGTAGCCAGACCGTGAATAGAAGCAAGGGACAACCACTATCAGCCTCAGAGGCAAGATCATCGTGATCATCGAGCAATGAACATAAATCTTAAAAAACTGTAATTCCGCTAATGTTACCACTGCAGGCAAGAAAATGTCAAGTTTGTAAAAAGTTTGAGGTTTGCTCGTGCTCCCAGTTTTCGATTGCTTTAATTTTAAAAGGCCTTGAAATCATAACAGCAATATTCCCCCCTCTCAAAAAATGGCAGCATGTATTTTCCTTCTAAATAACGCAATATCCTTCATCTGGGCCAAGTCTCAACAGTGGCTCCCATTTCCCGTATAGGCTGTCATTCCTGTCTAATTCCTTCATCGTAAGCATGAAAACGCATTAGCGTTGTGGACGCGTACAAAAACTCGGTAAATCAACTTCCAGAAGCACGTCTAAAATGCGAGTAACCAAAACTTCAATGATTTACCACGTTAACTGAAGACGTCACGTCTGACCTCAGAATATGACCTATCTTAACATGAAACAATTTCATGTGAACAAAACCCATACTCCTCCTCCGGGACCCATTGTTAATCCGGCAGTTCCTGGGTGTTGGGATATCCCGGCACCCGGCACTTGACGAGGGAGGGACGTTGGGCACCCCCACACATAGAATAACTTCATAATCGATGGACCGATTCGACTGACGCACGCGACAATCGATTGCTGGCATGGTGCTACCTGGGATATGTCACATTTTTGTACCTTAGGATTATAGCGCATGTCACACGTCCCATCCAATGTCAATACTTGACTAGCCAGGAACGCGTCATTTTTTGGGAAATCGTATATTGCTGACATCCCGAAGTCGAAATACGTAAAAAGTGGCGCATAGCATTCCACACACGTCTAATGGACGAAAATGAGGACACGGGTCAACCTAGGTCATGCAGTGCTAGTGGACCAATTATGCTACATTTACGTAGGCCGAACATGCTACATAGAACTCCATGACACCAAGAAACTCCATGACATGCCTCTTAATGCTCGTTTGTGCACTAGGAAATGTGCGAATGACTATCGCAGCTACTTGTACGACGTAAATTGCCACAATACTGGAGAAATTCAGTTTATATGCATTCCAAGGATATTGGACTTATGTGAGATCATGAGCTGTCTACACTGACCCGTCACTGCATAACACATACCTTGTATTATGCCATTTCGCACGACCTGTACAGTGATAAATATCAAGCAAGCTCGAAAGGCGGGAAAATCGAAAAGCATTATTGTCTCAGTTATGAAGATCAGATACTGTCGGTGGAATGTTGTCGGGATAATTTAAAATACGACCCAAGGTCTTGCGATATGCATTTACGCCGAAAACGTTCTTGACACACGTGTAAATAGAGCATGGAGGAACCATAAAATGAACAATGCCCAATGCGCTATTTTCGTAATTGTAATGATTGTTACCATTTGGAATGACTTCAGACGAGGCTTACAACCGACAGTATAACCTACGGTGCTCTCTTCGTCGTGAGTTCGCAGTACACGTCCTACCCAGACAATTCAGGTGTTCTTTTTTTTGTTCGTAAAAAGGTCGGAAAACGCCTTGGTGTTCGGTGGGAATAAACAGCTACAGATGTCAGAAAAAATACACTGATGTCTACCGAGTTCGCGTCGTCGAAACCACCAAGCCTCACGCCGCCCTCGGGCTGCACAACGCGCATTTTTCACTTGTCTGCACTACTCCGCGCTGTTACCAGCACTCCTTTCCGGCTGAACATAACGGCAGTCAGATGCGAGTCGAGCGTCCGCGAGCTGAGATCGCGGACGATCATTCGATTGCACTTGCATATTCCGAGCTGGGCGGACACGAATGCACGTTACCTTTTCGCGACAGTGGCCGTAATCGTGGCAGTGATTCATGGTTTGTCTGTCAGATGGAGCCTCAGTCTTCACCGGGAAACAGAGCTCGAGCTGATCCCGTGCGACCGACGTCAAAGCCCCTGCACGCTCGACAAGCCCTGTGCACCGGACACTTCGTCTGAAACCTGTGAGGTTCCGCTCCTCCGCTCCCACTTGCCACACGCCAGCGACGACTGTCTCGCACACTGGTAGGTAAACGCGGAATTCGTCCGTTGTGTGCCGTAGCGACGTCGCTTTGGTTACCACGAGCCGTAGAAACTGCACCTCTTGCTGCCCAGAGCCCGCCAGGCCGCGAACAGGCCGCCGTCTCGGCTGAAGATGGCCGCCGTGGCCGCACCACCACTGCGTCCCAGGACAAAAGATGGTCATGTTAGCGTTGTTCGTCACGCGCTTGGCGGTAGTGACGCGGCTGAGCTCTCCCCGAGTGGTCCGGTGTCGCCTCCGCTGTGTGCGGACAGACTAGCTGCCGGTGACAGACCGCTGGCCGACCGGGACAGCATCACCCCCGGCCTGTCAGCCTGGTTCCGGCGTGAACGGACGCCGGCCGGCCTGAGGTCAAAGGTCACGGCACAGCTGGGTAGACCAAAGGGACGTCGCCCGGTTGGCCGGCTGCTCACTCCATCGCTTCACAACCAGTGGATCGGGTGCACAATCGGCGAGGGGTGTCCAGGGATACGTGGTCTTCATGCAGGAGAACAGTCCTCATTAGCTCACCGGATAGAGACTGGAACTCATAGTCTTACATCATAGGTTCGGTTCTTGACGCCGCCAGCTCTTGATCGATGACACGAGAGGTGCGGATTGGACCACTGGCGCCGCGTCCTGTTTTCGGACGGGGCGGGGGAGAAGCAACTTTTCAAGGGTCCTTCAAACGGCGTGGGCACACTGGCGGCAGTCAGCCCTATCACCAACTGATTTAAGCACCAGGGAGTTTCCGAAAGAACTGACACATTTTAATGGCGTATACTTCGATAGATATACATACCACATAAATAAAAAGCATATAATGAAACAACATGAATAAAGACATGTTCAACAGTGGTAAACACTAACGCCTAAAAAAGCATATGAGACACGTTACAGGACATGAGACACGTTTCCCTTTTCGTTCAAGGCACTTCGCCGCGCGTCGCTGCATGGACATCAGCATTGTCCGGCACTTGTCCGGTCTTGCACGGCGAACCTCTGCCGTAACGGCTGCCTTGAGCTCCTCCACAGAGTGAAGGTTCCTCGCATACATTTTGGACCTACGGCTCCCCAACAGGAAAAATGTAGGGGGTTGAAGTCCGGTGAACGGGACGGCTAGCTCACACGTTATTTCGATTAGAGGATCGTCTCGCAAGAGTGACCTCGAAGCCATTATCGGGTCCGCTTTGCCCTGTAGGCCGTTGTGCTGTCTTGCTAGAACCATTGCGACTGAATCCTGTCGTCCAACTTGCTCTGCAGGCCAGTCCAAAAGTTGGCGAGGACCCGTCGATACCACTGAGCATTGACCGTCACAGTCTTGCCGTCGATGTCCTCAAATTAGTATGGGCCGATAGTTATCGTCCGGCAGCTGTTTTAACACCGCTACTGCTGAACGCGCAGGAGGCTGTGCACCTCTTGCTCTGCAGGGAGCCTCGCCATCCACGACCAGTTTTACTGACGACCAAAATCTGTCATTCCGGCTATTAACGCGATCCTCCAGATAAAAGTGGGCCTCATCGGAGCACCACACATCCTCCACAGAAATAGCTGGGCCATTGCACTGTCTGAAAGACCAACCCGCAGAACCGAGCGCGTGCGGCGCAGTCGCGCTCGTTGAGGGCCTGGCGTTCCTGCACCTTGCAGGCATACAGCCGTAGGTACGTTCTTGCTAGACGGTGAGCCGTTGTCTGCTGCAGCTCAGCTCTTGGCTGAGCTGCCGCAGGGACTTCCGTGACTCCGCTCAGAAGCCTCCACGGCTTCAGAGGTGCGAGCCACCGTCCGCTCTCTTCGTTTTCGGCCACGTTTCTGTTCGTGGAGGTTGTCCACAGTTCCAAACTCCAAGAACTTGTGAACGATATCCAAACTATGCTTCTCCTTGGTACCTTTTGGCTTTGAAAAATCGTTTGAAGGATCGCTACGTTTTGACAACTGATTTGGCCTCGAGACAGAACTGGACAACCTTTGTTTTCTCGTCTGCCATGAACGGCCTGATGGCTGCCTCTAGGCTAATCTCTTGACTGCTCCAGGTCTAGGCATGGGCGGCAGTATTCAAAAACAAAATGCCTCAAAGCTGGCATTCAGATAATGCGCGTGCTCAATAATTTCGTTTCAATACAGCCCTTCAGTCTGAACAAAATGCGTGAGTTCTTCTAGGACCCCTGGTAGTGCGCAAAAAGGCTTAAAAATGAAAACTTTTGAGATAAAATGAGTGCGTGCGTGCGAGCATGCCTGCGTGCGTGTGTGTGTACTGGTGCGTGCGTGCGTGTGTTTGCGTTTGCGTTTGCGTTTGCGTTTGCGTTTGCGTATCCGTCTGCGTGTGCGCCTGTGCGTGCGTGAAGGTAAGTGTGCATGCAAATCATCCAAGCACCTGCATGCACATCTGCACGGGCTACGCAAGTAAGCGTGTAGGCATACATATAGTACATAAGAAGACGGTTACGTCCGTCTCCAGATGTGTATCCCACAACATGCGATGTCGGCATCATATCATTTGGTCTCCAACTTGGATACAACGAGAAATAATTTACGCACTAACATCACGATTGAGGGATCTTTGTTTCATGAAAAAGTGCGCTGCTCATACGCTCGTCTTTGCATTATTCGAGGCCGAATCCGCCCCCCCCCCCCCCTGCTAAGAATCGACCACACCGTCTAGCCCTCCGGGAATAGGGTTAAGGCGGGCGTCACAGAAACTCTTCATGCTGAAACGATGAAGACGATCTGATGGTTTAACCATATTCCGTGCCGGGGGGGGGGGGAGGGCGGCAGATTCTGCCCTTTCCGTTTTTTGCTCGCCAAACCCGGCCTTTTGGATTTTGGGAACTGCTTGACGAAACTGAATGAATTTCCCTTGATATGTTATCACGAAATTTCAAGAATTTCGTTCCCCAGAGGCAATTCTAAGACACGATTTTAGAGGCATGTTTGAGGAATATCGTGCGTTCTGGAGACAGCGCACTTCGACGTGGACACGCACTATTTTGGTGTGTTTTATAATATCGCGGGCAGTTCGGGTAATCGACATATTTACAACCTGCGCAATTTCAAATATTTTTTAGAAAAATGTTGGTCAATGGCAGATCCAGAGGCGTGTAAAAGGGGTGTCTATATTTTCTTGTTCCTTGGAATTTCTGACTGGTATAAACAAACCAAAGCTAATGTATGTTATAGACGTCTTTATCAAAATTTACGCATATATTTCATCTGAATATAGTGCCAAGGGCGTCTCCAGGCATCGTTTTTCGGGTGCATACTACGTCCAATAACACGTGCACAGGGCCTAACAAGCATCTCAATCTGTGTGATTGGTTTTGTTAGCTCCATATATACTACGATCCAATGCCATATATTTTTGTGAAAATAAAAATCAGAGGCGGCTCAAGGGTACTGTAAAAGAAGGCATTTTATTTCTTCTTACTCCTGAGAAATTATGACTCAATTTACGGAATAAAACACGACTTTCGCGATTTGGTTCTGATCCCTCTTTTTCTGATACTTGAATCCACCTATGAGCATTTGTCACATGCATACGATATGCCATGGGACACATTTGAAAATGTTTTTTGGATACAAATAAGCTCGCTATACTCAAAATATGCTGTAGAATGAACAAGTGTTTCTCAAAAACGTGTACCCTTTTTATGTGCCCTGGATACGCCTGCTTTAGAAATCGACCGAACATATGTGATGGACCTATCAATTGTCGGTACAATGACATTAAGTACAACAAAATCGTTATACACATAAAATGTGATCAGAAAGTTCGTATAAATCAGCCTTTACTGATACCTTCATTTTCACACCCAGCTAACTTTTCCAAAACTTTCAGTCTTTTTTTAGACATGCTGATTTCGCCACAGGCTATCGAACGCCGTTTTCCCCTACGAAATCCGACCAATGGCTTTCGACATCACAGTAGGACAGAATCTGCCTCACCCCAGCACGGAATCGTACTTAGAGGGCAGGAACATGGAATAGCGTTAAGGAGCGACTTATTGTGCGTTTACCGAAGTCTTATCGGACCGATTCTCGGGTATGCCGCCACACTATTTTGTAGGTCTCTCCCTCAGAATTTGTCTGATGAGGTAGAGCACGACAGACGCGTGCGGCAAGGATAATCCCGGGCGCCCATTACATTTCATACGCTTAAGCCTAGAGACCATCCAGGTCATCCCACTGGCCACGCGTCGTCGCCAGGCCTCTGAACGGTTTCCTACAACGTCTGGTCAGGAGAGCAGAAGTGGAGCACAGCTCCCTCCGATAGCGTTACCATGCACGTGTTCATGGTGTGAACGATACTATGATGCCTCACACAATTCATGCGCAAAGATTATGGTTCTCCTGGACCCGCACTCGACAATTTGCATTTTAACTTAAGAACTTAAATGTGCGCTGTTCTTTGGGGTCACAAACCAATACACAGTCGTCTCTGTGATTAAACTGATGGAAGTAAATTTCATGACGTGAGCTACCGCCTGCATTTGTTTCCCTTGTGTTTTTTCCGCGGTTATATTTGTGGACATCTGAGTTTCGCTTGTTGCCATGATGCTTCATATCATTACCGAAATACATAGGAACGTAAGCGCAGAAGTAATATTCGTGCATGATGACAGAATTCACAAGTTACTTTCTAAAAGTGACGCCAGAAATGCTCCTTTTGCTCCCTTGGATCCGCAACTGCCGCTATCAGGTACAAACAACGTATCAGAAGGCATCAATGGCTGTTAGTTAGATTGCAAAACAACGGTGGTAATCTGACTGTTGTAATACTGAAAATATTCGCACATAGAGCACTACGTACAGTGTTGCGGAACGCATCCCCGAAACTTCTTCTGGAATTCCCCTTTACCTCTCCTCCGAACTTTCCTCATTTTGTTGAAAGTTTCAAAGTTTTACATCAAAGGAAAAAATGCAGATTGGGAAAATCCACGGTACAAAATTGTAGTTCTCGTTCCAAGTATGAAAAAATTAGTATGACTGAAAAACTTCAATAGGGAATTATTACGTCCTGCTCCGACTAAACTTGGGTTATTTCAGTTTAACCACTGTGAATATCCAACAGCTCAGACACAAAAGTAACGTGTTATTTAGAACATCTTTATCCCTAGAACACTTCTTTTGGCGCGCTTACGTTAGAAGACCGAGGTTAAGCTCTCTTCTGTATATCGGAAAATTCATCCTAACAGAGTCATGGCAAGACCGGCGTGTCCCTTCAAAATCTGACTATACACTGTGACCTGTATGTTGCCAGGCACCGCATAAGTTACGGTTACGGGGCGAAGACTACGCGTCGATGAGCTTCAAAGGTTATAACCCCTATCAAAAGCCACGCATGTTTTTATCTGCTTTCTTTTAACTACTCTGTTTAGCATTTCATTTGGATTTTAGCTGAACGGTGAGTGCACCAGTGCTCGCCAAGCCTTAATTTTAACTTGATATATCGATGTGAGTTCCTTCATGTACCTGCTGTCTCTTACACAACCGGCAGGGGTATGACTTGACCTTCATCGTTCTGGGATTTTCATGAGCCCTCCCGTGGTATCGGTTAATACTAAAGCTAGAGGTAAAAATGGCAAAAATGACTTTCGGACCGTTTCAGAAATAGAAGCCAGTCAAAAGATTCCAGGCTGGCTTCGAGGCCCCATAATAATGCGAAAGGTTTGCATTTTTCCTTTTTTGGTAGGATAACAAAGCCACTTCAAAAGGTTTAGGTCGATGTTAGGTCAGGTCGATAATTCGGAGCACATATAAATAATTGCGACTTTTTCCAGAAGTCTACCGTCGTGAGAGATACTGGGTTTCGGTATGGGATTATTAGCACTGTCTTTGTTAAGCATGGTAAACTGATGGCATGGATACCGATTCAGTCATCCTAGGTCACATTAAGTCGCCTAACATCTTACGTTTCGAATGTCACGTGAGTGGCCGGAGCTCAGCAACCAAATGCCATACCATTATCATACCAGTATCACTTTTGGACCATAATATATTTTGGAGCACATATTCTCTGGCGTTCTTCAAAACCAAAAAAATACCACCTTTTCCAGCCTTAGTTCAAGACTGGTGGCTTCGTATTCGATTGAAGTCATATGACAGACAAGAAAAAAGGAAGCATATACCTGATATGATGATGATGATGGTGATGATAATGACAACAGTAAGGATTACAAGTCATCGCAGATACAAATAACCACGTCAGAAAAGCAGCTCAGATACTGTTAAAATAAGCAGCCATCGCAACACAACGCCCTCACGTTGCCAGTTACGGTCGCACGTCGACTGAGACACTGTTGAAGTTTGAGGCTCTGACGGCCGTAGGCAGGCAGTTCCACGATGAGGCGGGGCGATAGGAAAAAGAACGCCTGCAAACCGCTGGTCGGAAATTTGGAAGTCGGAGCGGCCAAGCCACAGAAGCGCGAGTCTGTCGCTAGGAAACAAGAGCTCGGCGAGTGAAACGATGTCTGAAAGCCTCCGGAGCCCGCGGATCGGTCAGGGCTCTGAGGACGCCGATGCTGTCGCGGTGAGCAGCAAGATCGCCCACACGACGCCAATCCAGCTCCTCCAGGATCTCAGCTACATGGCCACGACCGCGGGCTCCGACAGCTGTTGTGGCGTCAATATTTGGCAATTTTTGAAATACATCGACGTGACACCGCGCAGCCCATCACAGACTAAGAGGGAATATTGCATATGAGGGAAAGGTGAGCTTGGACAAAAATTTCACGGGCTTTCGTACTGAGAAACTGGCGGGTTTTATACAATGATATACGGCTAGAGTTTCATTTCTTAAAAACGCGGGAAATATGCGCCTCCCGGGACAGGACAGGATCAAGCAGACTCCGAGGACATTCACAGGTAATGAGGGGTGAGGGTGTCATCGAAACGGATGGACAACGACTGGGTTTTTTCTGAGGGACTGGGATGTGCCGAACAGGATCAAGGTGCTTTTGGAGGGGATTATTTTTTTAGGAGTCGGAATTGAAGTGAAATTTGGCAGCGAGGAGGGTCCCCTTCAGGCGAAATTTCAAGATGGGCAAGACGTCGTGGGTGACTGCGTCTAGTATTTGGGTATCACTGGTGAAGGATACTGAACGAGCGTGGGAGGGGGAAGATGGAAGGTCATCTGTGAAAATGCTGAACAGGATGGGGCCTGCCAGATGATCCTTGAGGAATGCCATGTGAAACCGGAGATAACACTGAGCCACCGCTCACCGCCTGCCCGCAGCCGCCAAGATAACTCTTACATTGTAGCGATTCAATGCCGTACTATTCCTGACACGATGTTGTCGCGGTTCACTGCCGTACCATACCTGACACAGCATGACTGAATTTTTGCGAAAAATATAAACATAGTGAATATGAAATACATATACCAACTTTCTTAGCCATGCTATATATACACACACATATATATATATATATATATATATATATATATATATATATATATACATATATATTCATTATATATACACAAAGTGAGTAAAAACAATCACGTCAGAAAAGCAGCTCAGAGACTGTTAAAATGGGCGAACAGAAGCACAGCAAACATCTTCTAATCCTATTTCACGTTTCTAGCCTTTTTCGTGTTTTAGCTAGGTTCGAGAACGCTCAGAGGATCCTCGAGTCTCCCAGAGGTGCGTGAGTTACGTTGCAAGAGTAATCTTTACACATAATTTTGTTTACTTATGTAAACTGACCTCAGGGTGGAAAACAGCAATGTTAAGGTTGGGTGGGATGGTAAATTCTTTTGGAATGACAATCAGATGAAACAATGATTAAGCAGTCGAGTGAAACTATTTACATGCCCGATCTCAAGCACCTGTACAAGGAATATTTCATGCATTTCATAGCTAAAGGGTGGTCCAGTAATCCTTTCACACGAAACGCAGGAACTTTCAGTGTGTGCTGATATGCTGAACCAGTGGCCGGGACAGCAGCTGCAGCGTTTTCAGCTTCCTGCCGTTTCCCGTCCGGGAACCGAGCGATCTGCACCGTAGAGCCGATTGAGGGCAGATGACGGCTGCCGGTTTCTGATTTATTCCCCGTCTGGATTAACGATACCGAACTGTCGCACGGCCGCTGCGGTGAAAGATGGCTATCGGGATCGCCCAAACAGCATATGCAAAAGTTTGTGAGATATTAAAAGATGGTCGCAGACCTGCACGGATGTAATTACAGACTGCAAGAAGCGTACAGACTGAATGGCGTAAAACAATCTGCGCATTCAAATGTATGGCACAAACGTCATTTAATAGTAGTGGAGGATGGTAAACTCGGACCACGCATCGGATTCGGGAGAGATCTAGGCCAGTGGCCGCCGCCTGCACCACACTTAGCTTGACTGGAAAACCAATACAGTCGTTTCTCTTTTCGCCTTCGCTCATTGCCACTCACAGGACCTGATACAGTTTTGCAGATGACACTTAAGATTGCGATTTTTCAGGAATATTCTCAACGCGACAGCGCTCGATGGATTCATTCTTATAATGAACAAGTTGTGATGGTGTTTGAACTGTGATGTCAAACTGGTTAAAAACATATGGTGTGCAGAGATGATGTCGCTAATGGTATAGCAGTCATGTCTAACGCACCACACGATATATCATAAATGGAACTATTTCCGACATAAGCAGTTTAATAATTAATAGTTCTAAATAGCTGACCAAACACTTGAATTAACTGCTTTCAGAACCAGCTGATTAAAGCCAACGTTAATCAAAGCTAACCTTCCGCCTAAAACAATTATCATACTACTCAAATGTTAACGGGAAATATGAAACTTTCCAAAGGGTATCCACATAGCCCAGCACCTCCTCCTTCCAAACATCCGTTGAGAAAGATTGAGTGCTCTTTCGATGTGTTTCGAAGGCAGTCGAGCCAAAAGGAGCGGATCATCGCTCTTGGGTGGACACTTACTCTCGTCATCGATTTCCGACGCATCCAGAGCTACGTCAGTCGACAGCAGCAGCAGCAGGGTGATCAGCCGCATGGCCCGACGCGATCTTCAGGCTTCAAGACCTGAATCGTCGCCTTGGTTCCCAGTTGTCTTCGATCTGACAGGCAAGAGCCCTCGCTCTCCTCCGGCCACAAATTTTGGCATTTGCTGTGGGCCACAAAACCGAGTCTTCGCGTTCCACTTCCCAGAAGATGAATGACAGTCGTGTTTCCCTTTGACACTCATGCACGAATTCGTGCTCTACCCCGTTCCGAAAACATCAGTTTCGGTGCTCCGAAGTCGCACGATCAGTTCAGTGGTATCTGTCTCTGACAATCGCCCACCCTCTCACCTACTGATTGTTATATCGGCAGCACCACTCCGGAAGAAGTCAATTACTTGCTACAACCTCATCGTGGTCCTTCCTGAAAAACGACGTCTTGCTGCAATGTTTGCAGCTGCTGAACCTTCTGTGAGCCGCTCTCCCGGGAGTTTATGAGTTGCCGTCCTCCGTATTTTCCGCCGAGGATACTTTGTCTCTCCTTATCTCCAGTGACGCTGCCTTCGCCTGTAATGGTATGCACTTCATTTCTTAATGTCCGTTGTGCCTAAAGGGCATTATTCTTTTAGCCACGCCACGGATCACGGACCAAGGAGCTCTGGGAAAACGCGATTACCAGTGGGCCATACAAGGGCACGGGGCTTAATCTACGGGCTAGTAGACGACTCAGATTCACAGCTTCGGGTCAACCGTGGGAATGACGTCCAATGAGAACGGCAACCAAAACCATAGTCTCAACAAAATACAATTTAATATACGTCCTCCACCCAGATCAATCGAAGACGCAACGTTCCCACACGCCCCGAGCCGATTCCACGTCATCACGCAAGCATATCCAACAGAGCCCTAGGACATAACGTCCGGGAACAGAGCCACCAAAGGGCATAAATTCACAGCACAGACTCAGCTGGTGGTGCAGGGATCCACGGTCCTTCACCAGAGTAACAAGGGAGTACGGGACCCCCCGACAGAAACAGACAAGGGCCACCCTAAAGCCACCCGAGACCGCGGACCTGGCTGAAACTTAAAGGCCATCTGGTGAAGTCCAGGGGCACGGGATTAACTTCAGAGTGACCTGAGGTCACGAAGCTTACCTTAGGTCGGACCGAGCTGGCAATGTCATCACTAACGGTGCTGTCATGGCCCCCACCGGCCGAGGGCGCGTGCCGCCGCCGACTGAGGCGCCTGCAGAGAGAGCGAACCACTGTCGACTGACGCTCACTGCGAGTCGGAAACGCGGCCGGAGCGGCGCGCAGTCGGCTGCCAGTCGACCCGACGGCTCTGTCTACCACCCGACCCACGGGGCTCTGTCCGCCGGCCGACCCACGGGGATCTGTCCGCCGGCCGACCCACGGAGATCTGTCTGCCGGCCGACCCACGGGGATCTGGCCGTCGGCCGACCCACGGAGATCTGTCTGCCGGCCGACCCACGGGGCTCTGTCCGCCGGCCGACCCACGGGTCTCTGTCCGCCGGCCGACCCACGGGGCTCTGTCCGCCGGCCGACCCACGGGCTCTGTCCGCCAGTATCACCACGGGACTCTGTCAGAGGCGACTGAGACCGGGACAGCACAACAGGGTCGTATCAGCCACGAAGCAAAGACCTTTCAGGGTCCAGGGAAACGTAGCCATTCCTCGGAAGCCGATGGCACCTACTCTACGGAACAGCCGATCCATGGTCACGTCACTCAACTGACATGTTACACGCGGAACAGTTCGAAAGACACCGTGTTTCTGATCGGGCGAGGCAGCATGCCGATACGCAGTCGCACAGCCAGCAAGCGCGTGTCTCGAGAACATCGAAAACATCCCCCGCTATGGCCAGCGAGAACATTCTCTCTGCATGAGCGTGACCAGTGTGTGTCTTTCATTGTGTGGGAGACTAGGCACTCGCACGTACGTGCTGTGTACATTTCCACCGCGTCAAAGTACTCGAGAGGCTAGGCAAACTCCAGGGGCTCCAATGTCGTCAGCACGTGGTGTAATTCCGATTGGCACCCCACGGAACCTGTATCACATTTATTCGAATAACTTCGTCCCATTATCACAGCAGATAACGAGTGACATGCATGCGTGACAAGCCGAGGTATTATCACACAGACTGACAAAGCTTATGAGTATCACGATCAAAGCACAGTGCGTACTTTGTGCCTGCGGAAAACTGAAATACTGGTTCTAATAACTGTGCAGTTTTTCCTTCTCACATCAAGTACCGGTTGCTTCGCAATTTTTGGAAGTGTCTGTTTATTTTTCTTGACATACATGTCACAATTAAAAACAGCTTTTTCTGAAAACGCAGTTAAATTTCTATCTGACGACATACTTTATCGCACCCGAAACTCAAAAATAAGAATTTCATGGACCATTTACCATTCAAGACTCAGACAGACAGGCGCGCGGCTATCAGCAAAGCAGACGCCACGCCCCTTACCAGCGCGAGTTCGTTCCCTCTCATTGCTTGGCTGGGAAGGCATTCGTTAACCGCATTCCGTGCTCCTGCCCGTACACAAGTTAGTAAAAAAGCACACGGACGCAGTGCCGCGTCTCTGCAGATCACATGCCGCTGGATAAGCCTGTTTAAAGAGGGGCAAACCAGCACCTCGGCCAAACCTGACACGGAGGCGCCAAGGCGAGCGCGCGCGGCTGACGTCGAGCGCCAAATAGAAAAGATGATTTCGGGGAGCCGGCGGTGAAGCTTTCAAGACATCAGTAATCACGTCAGCGCCAGTACGATGGGTGGTGAAAATGGTCTTCTTCACACATCTTACGCACTTTCTAAGGTATTCATTTACACACGCAACAGCCAAGCAATCTCTTTCAGTTGCAAAACGGGAAGTAGTGTTTATCCGTTCCTCAAAATCAAATGGACTTGGTCATCGTGTCAAAGGATGGTGCCCTTTAACCTATTCCCGGAGGACTAGACGGTATGGCCGATTCACGGCAGCGGGGGCGGATTCGGACCCACCCCTGAGATCACGAGCACTACACATCCGATTTGATCGCAACAAACGGTTATCAATTTGCCATGACGTGAACTCAATTTTTATAAAAGTAAATCTTCAAAATTTTGAAAGGGATGGATACAGGGGGCAAAAATATCGAAATGGGGGGTGCTTTTGGACTTCTCATAACTCGGTTGTTTATGGACCGATTTCAATGATACTGACATGAATCGAGAGTTTATGGATAGGGTTTTTACCGCTGACACACACATTTGAAATTTTGAGAGAATTCATAGGCGTTCACAAAGTTTCGAAAATAGGAGGATTGGTTTTCCAAAAGCTGAATGAAGAAAAAAAGGTAAAAGCACTTTTTTGGCTTCTGCTAGTCATGTTATGCTGAACAAGTACAAAATGTATTACAATGATTGCATAATGTTAGCACAGGTGGTGCCAGGGACATGAAAAAGGGGGAACTGTCATGGTCACATGCTCTTCAGATCAACTTGTGACGTTTGACCTTAAATGACCTCCAGCGACCTTGGAGTTACTTGGAATGATCTCGTGTGCATTTGATATTATCTGTAAATGTTTTCAATCTTTGAATTCACTCTATTTCGAAAATTCCATTTTACGGCTTTTGTGATACAGGGCACTCGCACCGACATTTAAGGTCATAGCTCAGTGACCGGACCTGATATCAAGCTGAAACTTGATACACAAGTAGAGGGCACCTTTCTACGTCAAATATATTCCGGGTTTAGCATTTCGAAAAAAGCGACGAAATTATTACTATGGAAGCAAATTTTGACTTTCGACCTTGACCTGGCCTTTTAAAGTGGCCTCAGATAAACAAAATTGTATTTGCACGTTACCCAACTATTTATCGGTACATCCATATAAAGTTTTAAATTATCTCTTAAAAACGCTATTTTTGGCAGTCATTTTCCTTTTTACCCTGAACAGGGCCAAAAATGGCCTGGGGTGCCTCCCAAAAACGTCGCCTGGCTCCGCCCCTGAGCAAAACAGAATTTAAAAATTTTGTCACAGTACGTAGTAGCTAGGAGAATTGACCACGTTTCATGAAGCTGTGTTAAAAACCCTGGAATTGACGAGAAAAAAACCGAGGGGGGCGGATTCAGTCCCTCCTGCCGGAAATAGGGTTAAGTCTTTTAACCCGGCCCCAACCCCCTGACTACCCCTCCCCCTCCCTGTGGTCTTCCCAAGATTGCGGAAGAACCAAAAACGCAGCACGCAAAAATTTGTGTACCATTTGCTTGACCATTTTTACGTCCTGTATCCAAATTCTAACCTTAGGTTAAGCCAGGTATCTGACTAAAATTTTCTCAGGAAAAACGTTATTCATAGGAATGAAAATGACACACCAATGTGAAGATAAAACTTCCCAGTACGGCGACGACAAGCTTCTGTTTTTAGGAGGAAAAAATATGACATTCGGGTCATAATGCGGCAGTCCGAGGAGTACAGCAAATTATCGGGGCTGAAATCTAACATAAACAAGATTAAGGGCAAAGGCTTGGACCATCCAAACTGTGTGAGTCACGATGTACCACTTCTATGGGTGAACGAACTGAAAGTCCTCGGCGTCGATTTTGTGCCGACCCGTCAAAAATCGAAAACTTAAACTTCCCTGGTTGGATATATCCAAGAAAAATCAAATTTCTAGAAGATGCGTAGCCTCTCGGTTAACCCTAGTGGTGATAATCAAGGTCCTTATAATATCCAAGTTAAGACATTTATTCACTTCCCTGCCAACGCCATAGACATGGGCACAGAAACGACGAAGAAAATAGAAAAAATGTGTTCAATTTGACCATATCACAATGATGGTTTGAAAAACGTAGATACAGACAATTTGCAGCTTCCTTGAATAAAACAACTGCAGTGTACCACGTCTGTCGACAAGAAATGAAAAATTTTGAGCAAACAATTTCTACAACAGAATGCGAAAAAACCTGACCTAGTACGGCAAATCATTGTTGAAAATCGTAGCGGCACTAGTAACTGCTTTCGGACCCATGTGTTGGAGGGCTGGGCGAAATTCGCAGAGTGCTATGAACATAAACTGGAAAACGTCCAGAGTGAAATTATAAGGGGTACGGTTTTCTTAAGTACCAGTGCGCCTCAAATCGGCGGTGGCACACAAAGCATATGTTTTTTTTCGCAGCCACTCGATGAAACGGAAACAACTAATGACGATGTCTGACTTAGAAGATAAGTACCATATCCGTATAGACTTTATACATTATAATTCGATGAAGCTAAAGCTAATCAGGAGGGACACATGTAACCTCGAACCTATGTAACCTCAAATGAGCAGAAGATAAGCCGATCAGTGAATGAAGTTCTTATAGAAAGCCTTAATAAAAAAAAAAACACAGATATCAATAGAAAAATATAAGATCAATGGTCGTTAGGAACACGGACGTACAATGACAGCACCTAAGCTGAGTTTATAAAAATAACGCATTCAGCAGCATTCCAAACTCTACGTTATGAAATAATACCGTCTTCTGTCGACAAACATGTTTATGGTGAAGGCCATAAGTGACAGAAATATCTGCACATTCCGTGATTTAGTCCCAGAAACTCCGGGCCACTTATTTGTCCCTTGCGACAAGGTGTTTGCATTCTTTTCTTAGACTGCAGCACAGCACTCCATAAGAAATAAAATTTTTGCGTTCAGATTGACAATACATGGAACATTTTCCCACATTACGCTGATCGTAGTATATTTGCGTTAATCAATATCATAGCACTTAAACGATCTCAAAACTAGCAAATAAAGAATCCGAACTGACACACTTTGAAAACGCTACCAGAAGTCACTATAGGACTGAAAAATATGTTAGGGAATAGTATTGTAAATTGTTAGTAAAATCCCTCAATGGTACATGAAGTGGGATGGTCTTTATGATCTGATAAAAGAAGCATAATATTCATCGTCACGCGTCAAAAGTCTCCACACAGCATGCAGTATTGGACACACACACACACACACACGCACGCATACGGCATAGCTTCTCATCCCGGCACCGCCTGGCGTGTTTTTATACCCGCGACCGCCTGGGGGTGTCAAAAAGGACACCCTGCTATCGCAGGCTCTAACCGTCGGATCTGAACAGGTCTTCTACCAATTGATAGCCCTGAGTCTTGCGATTCGGAAAATACCATGTTGGCCCTGGTGACATGACTGAAGACATCACAGGTCACGTAAAACGCATAACACAACGTTGGAAAAACTTACGTCGGTTTCTACCTCGGATCGTCTGTAATAGTGGTCTTAAAGCTTTCAGTTGGGTGTCAAACAAAAGGCCACCATTTTCTGCATCAAATGCAAGCGAAAATGTTCAGAAATGCCGGGTCAAGGTCGGCCTAAGTCAGGCAAAATACTGATCTTTCTTTATATGCCAAAGATCAGTGCTTACTCTCAGCCGTTTTGATCTGCGTGACAAAAGAGTGAAGGTAAAATCTTCTTATGATCAGTGTTGCATTATCTGCGTTTCATCCAGTCAATATCAGTCAAGATCAGGACAGATAAGGCTGCATTACTCTTCCTGACAACGAGCAAACATTATTCGCTGCGAGTCTCTGCGTCAAGCACAGAACTGAAATGACATCTCGTAATAATTAAATATGCCCTGTCTGTTCTTTAGCGGGTTGAGGTCAAGCCAGGCCAGGACAAACTGCCATCTTTTTGACTAGGAACAATGATTGCTTCCACAGACAATGCTGTATTTCATTTCGTTTTGACATCTACCTATGACGTGATCTGACCTGATATGACCTCACGTTGCATTTGGTGAACTTTAAGAAGCGCATATTGATTTGCTTGTCTGACTTGAGCGATGGGGAAAGTGTGCGGCAACAACTTCGATTAACCACAGTGCGAATCAGTTTACTTGCCATGATGCATGTGGCCTAGCATGACCTCCAACGTTGGCATGTCATGATTTTGTGTTCTTTTGAGGACCGTTTCGTATGCAAATTCAAATAATCCATGCATTATAGTCGCAAATATTATAAAAAAGAAACATCTTTGCGTCACCGCCCGCAATGGCAAAAACAATCACGCAAAGGTTCACTTATGACGTCATATCTCCGTGACCTGACCTAGCATAAAAATGATTTTGATGTCAAAATACGTAAAACTGATTGTTGAAAAGATACCGAAAAATTTATTGGGCTGACTAATGGTTCAGAAGTTATTCAAAAAAAGAAGGGTACCCTATTTGACACCCCCAGGCGGTGCCGGGTCATATGAGAGGGAAGTGTGAGGTGTGTGATCGATGCCGATGTTGTGTTAATGAAAAGTGATGTGATGTGTGATCAGAGATGATGTACACCTTGCGCTGTTTCCAAATGGAGATAAGTGTTCGGTATTCAATACGTCGTGCATTTTTCAACTGCAGCATACCAAGCCATATAAACCAAAATATACGGACCCTTAACCCTATTCCCGGCAGGGGGGGGGGCGGAATCCGCCCCCCTCGGGTTTTTTGCTTGCCAATTCCAGGCTTTTTAATGCAGCTTCACGAAACGTGGTGAATTTTTCTAGCTATTCTTTCTACGTGCTGTGACAAAATTTCAAAATTCTACTTTGCTCAGGGACGGAGTCAGGCAACGTTTTTGGGAGGCACCTCATGCCATTTTTGGCCATGTTAAGGGTAAAAGGAAAATGTCTGCCAAAAACAGAGTTTTTAAGATAGAACTTAAAACGTTATATGGATGTATAGCTAAATAGTTGGGCCATGTGCAGATGTAATTTTGTTCACCTGAGGTCATTTTACAAGGTCAGGTCAAGGTCAAAAGTCAAAACTAATTTTTTTTGCAATAATTTCGGCGCTGTTTTTTCAAATGCCAAACCCGGAATATATATGACGTAGAAGGGTGCCTTCTACTTGTGTACCAAGTTTCAGCTTGATATCAGGTCGGGTCACGGAGCTATGACCTAAAATGTCAGTGCGCCTACCCTATATCGCAATAGCCATAAAATGAAATTTGTAAAATAGAGTGGATTCAAACGATTGAAAACGTTTAAACATAATATTAAATGCATAGGAGATCATTCCAAGTGACCCCAAGGTCACTGGAGGTCATTTAAGGTCAAAGGTCACAAGTTGATCTGAGAAACGTGTGACTATGACAGTTCCCCCTTTTTCATGTCCCTGGCACCGCCTATGCTAACATTATACCAACATTGTAATGCGATTTGTACTTCTTTAGTATAACATGACTAGCAGAAGCCAGAAAAGGGTGTTTGCGTCTTTTGTTCATGCAGTTGTTAGAAAACTAATCCTCCTATTTTTGAAACCCTCTGAACGCCCATGAATTTTCTCAAAATTTCAGATTTGCGGACCCATGGTAAAAGCCTATCCATAATCTCTCGATTCATGCCAGTTTCATCGAAATCGGTCGATAAACAACGGAGTTATAAGAAGTCCAAAAGTGCCCCTCATTTTGACTTTTTTCCCCCTGTATCCGCAAATTTCGAAATTTTGAAAATTTCTTTTTAGAAAAATGTAGTTCACGTGACCGCAAATCGATTCCCGTTTGTTGCGATGAAATCGGATGTGCAGTTCTCGAGATCTCGGGGGGGGGGGGCCGAATCCGCCCCCACCTGCCGGGAATCGGCCATACCGTCTAGCCCTCCGGGAATAGGGTTAACGTGCGGAAAAAAGGCGGGTGGCGAAACCACTTGGCTGTTTAAAGGTGTGCTGCCGATGTGCACCGCACACAAGAGCTGAAGAATCCACGCGTGGAGACTGCGCAGGAGGGTAGGACATATACACACCTTTTTTCAGTTCTGTTCTGTAGTTTTGGAGCAAGGAGGGGCGCTACTACTTCGACAGTTCATTCATTTAACCTTGATAGACGTGACGTGTTACTTTTCTGAGGAATGTTAGTCCACTATGCAAACTTCTTTCGCACAAAACTTTGTTGCAAACAGTGGATTAAATCTGAAGACATGGAGAAGCTAAATATGCCACATCCCATCACTGCTCATCATTCCGAGGTCCACCTGCGCGCATGCTAATGGCGAATTTTCTGCAGGCCAGAAGCGAATATACCTTCTTAAAAAAGGCACCATCTTTGGTGTTTTCACCAGAAAGGTACATTCATTTTCCGTGAGCGTACTTCCGATTTCAAGATTTCGGGTAATAAACACGAGTGCATTGAATAATTCTTGCTCTGCCTCATGTATTCAGAAGACTGGAAGTTTTCAGCCGGACCAAAAATTGGCCCAAGTATCGGAAAAGTGAAACAGAGGTGAAAATAAATCTTCGTTACAGCCGATTTCGCTTCATCCCACTTTTTACACTGAATTTTGAGGGAACTCAAGTTCTTCATAAAGTACTTCGCTACGACCGAATTTCGTTATGAGCGGGTCCGTTACAGTCGGATTTAACTGAACTGCACTGAAGACCTGCGTTCCAGAAGATCCAGATCTAGGCTTATGGAGATCCAGACTGAAATTCGCCGTTCCGTTTTGCAAAGAATATGGTACGATGCACTGTGGTAAAGTAGTGCGCTAACAGAACTTGGGACTCTCAGGTCCCGAAGATAAACTTCGTTGCGACAACGCTGGACGAGACAGCCGACCTAGGACTCGCCAACACGGAACCGCAGGTGACCCAGAACTTGACGGACGAGGAGCTGCGGTCCCTTCGTCAGAGGCCCCTGAACCTGGACCTGCCGCTCAGCACAGCTGCAGTCGAGCGCGATGTCAAGGCTACGACGACAACCGCCCCGTCTGCGTTGACCCCACTGAGCAGCCTGGCGTCAGTCCTCAGATGGTGGCTACGGGGAGGAAGAGCCCGCCTCGTGCAAGGCAAGCAAAGGAAGCGTGGAATGTCTAAAGTGAAGTGAGGCCAGGCGGTCCGGATCCCGGTCATGCCTGTGCGTCGGTCGTTCAGTGCTCAGAGTTGAGTATCAAAATTTCATTGAGCCACAACCGCTGCAAGCCATGAGAATCACGCTCTAGCGTAAACAGTTTCGTGGATGTTAGGTGACACAATGGCGTTCGGTTCTCCCGGGGATCTGTTTAGCTCAGGTCAGGCTACTGAGACTGCGTAGTCGCAACGGCAGTCCAGCAAAGTAACGGCTGCACTATAGGTAACGTGCTTCTAAAACAGCGAGAGACATGGCCACCGGGCAGCCCGATCTCGGCTGGCCGGCGGCCTTGGCCCGATCCCCGTGAATGGCTTCTAATGCGCCACTCTGGGCTACGGAACAGCAATTCCCGCGAGAACTGGCAATTAGCAGTTGAACATTACATGTAACGCAGCGCCCCTGCCTGTGTAACAGGCGACTGTTTAAGATTTCTAACCCCTCTGCAGCCTGCAGGGCACCGTCGAGCGGGCCAATGGCGGCCGGCCCTGTATCCGCCGTTCGACCGGTTGGGCCCAAATTTTGAGACCCTACCGAAAATACGTCGAATCAAAATTTAAAAACCATTTTGTAATTTTTTTCAACAACCAGAAGCCATAACCCAACCACTTACCCATGCAAATATAAAAAGGTGTATATGTCCCGTCCTCCTGAGCAGCAGGTGCAAGGCAGTACGAATCTGGCTGCCGACAGTTTCTGAACTCATTAATCACTGTTGATGAGACCTGGGTCAATTTCTACGCCCCGTGACCAAAAGTGAAAACAAGAAGTGAAAGAAAGCCGGGGACAGGGCCTTAACTCAGCCAAAGTTCGGGCCCAAGGATGGGAATGTCATGTGTACGGTTTCTTGTTTTGACACAGAAAACATCGTCGGCATCGACTTCCTTCCCAGGGAAAAGACGATCATCTCCGCAAGGTACCCGTCATCAGTGAAGAAGATGAGGGCAGTAACCTTGAAACGCCGTCCAAACGAGGCCCCAGATTCAAGCTTCATTATGACAACGCCCGACCTCATACGTCGCACTAGACGCCGATGTTTTTGAGAAGATGTTGAGTCTTCAGGTTCAAGCACCCACTTTATTCGCCTAACATGGCCTCTGCCGAATTTGTCATTCTCCCAAAACTCAAGAAAGCACTGCGTGGAAAGCAGTTCCTCAGAGCCGAGCAGCTGCAACGGTTCTTGCGCCGCGTGCTCGGAGGTAACAGTAAAGAAGACTCGGAGCGGCATTTAGGTGGATGGAACAACCTCGTAAATGAGTACGTCGGTGGTGAATATGTTGAGGGTTAAGGTACGTTTTCCTGTTGGATGCTTGTCTGAGGCGTACAAAAGACACGCACTTCCAAAAAAACCGTTAATGAAAGGAAATAAACTGTCATTTGATCAGCTGCCGGAATGTGTAATGCGTGTCAAGATTCTGAGTTAAGACAGCTCACCCCCAAGTAATGTGTAAAATGAACTTGAGGAAACATGGTATGTCCAAGTGAACTCAAGTGTGCGCTTCCACGCACTTCAGAGAGAACTTCACCCTCAGTCTGCAGTATGTCAGTGCCACATACTTCGAGGAGAGGAGACAGGTTGTTCTCAGTCTGCGTGCGTCTGACAGTTTGGACCCGGGGACTGTGTGAGAACGCATTCCAAGTGGTTTCGCACAGCATTCATCCTCAGCACTTACAGAAGGGCTGATGTACTGAGAACGTGTCCGATGACGACAGAAATGAGAGACCTCGCAGGCCGCCAAACGTTCCGTGATTAGGGGAACTTACGATGCGGAAACCGCCATTTCAAAAAACGTTCCACAGTTTCTGTTTTCGTCGAAGCTATCTTTTCAAAAACGTTTCTCCGTCTTGTCAGCGACTGCGAGCTCGATGGTCCCAGTGAGGCCATTCCAAGGCTGCTGAGTCCCATAATACTTCCTGTTTCTACGCGAAAAGATGTTCACGCCGTTGAAATGCAGTTTAAAAGGCTTGGGAAAGGACTGGGTGAAATAGTGCTTTCAAAGACTGAGTGTCATTTGCATTTTGTGGCCGATCAATAGGTCATAAGCGGCAATAATGTATATGTTATAGATTGCTGGCTCTTGTTTCCATTCAACCCTGGCAACCACTTTCCGTAAGGAAAGGAAAGGAAGAAGGAACAAAACAGTATCAACCAATACGCTTTAAATCCCTCCTTTTGGGATGTCTGACACGTCAGGTGACACCTGCACTTTACAGCAATTAAAATCGCACGTCTTATAGGCTGAGTAGCTTCCGACATCTCAAGCGGAGCTGAGTAACGTACCGAGGAATTCTAGCCTTAAAAATGTTCTGGGTCAGAGCACTCAAAAATTGCAACGTCGGATGTGGGAGTTCGCATATCGAGGTTTATAATGATGTCGAAAATCATGACAAATGAGTTCCATCAATTTATTCAAAATGACTTCCTCCCTGCGACTAGCGTGTATTCTGTGGCCCCAAACCTCGCACTGCTATGTCGATATTACGATTTCGACATGGAAATGTCTGATATGGGTAAGGTATGAATATCCATGCTTTCCAACATTTGCAGCACGAATGCGTACGCTTGTTTAACCCTCGCCGGACGGGAGGGATTTTCACTCGCACCGATGGCGGAGAGGAGGCAACCTCGTGGCCATTTGGTCCCTAATAGAGCGAGCGCCTCGGGAAAAAAAAGAAATCGATAGCAATATGCCCAAGGAATTCAATGGTAACCGTATCGACCATGTCAGGTCAGCCAGTGACCTCCAAGGTCAGATCAAACTTTATGCTTAGGAGCTATGAATTGTTTCTCCTCAGTTCAGAACGACACAAATGGGGCTAAAAGGTTTAAGCTCGCCCCGCCAAAAAAAATGCGTAGGCACGTTCTAAGACCAAGGTCATCTACTGCCACTGACCTCGTCTGACCCTGGAAAGACCACTGAGCTATCTAAATTTACCTGCTCTCATGTGGAGTACCATTCTGAACCGATTTCATGCCCGTCGTTTGCCGTTTATGAATGTCTGTTGCCCTAAAACAGTAAAAAAACGACATTTGGCGCAAAAATCGCTCTGCAAGCTTTCAGTAATGACGTCACGGCTCGGTGCCCTGAGAAAAGATGGGGTCACTTTTTTAAAACATGCGCAATGAATGTGTCGTCCGCTATGTCAAATTTCATGGCGCTGTCGTATGCCGTTTTGCCGTCGTCCCGGAAACAATGCTTGGGGGCGGTTTCCATCCCCCTTACTCCTATCCGGTGTAGGTTAAATTCTTATCATTGCGAAATGATATTATTGCAAACTGGGTCCAGCCCAGCATTGTGGGGGAAAGCTCAACATTGAGAGGTTAGCTGAACATTGGGATGCCCTCTCCCTCCCCCCCCCCCCATCCAAGAGATATAAAGTCCCGGCCTTGGTAATATGTGTGTATGTATGCCAAAATATATTCGAGCGAGCTAAGTGCTCTCATGTAAATAAACGCAGTATTTGTCCGTTTAACCGTTTAACCGCGTCATTACCATTAATCTGCTCTGGCAATGGCATTCACCATACAACTGCCATAAAGGCTTCTTCTGTACACAGTATGAACCGTTCATTCGTGTGCCAGTTATTTTCAATGCTATTGCTCAGAAACTGCTTAGCCGTCACTGCTCAGATCGAATGTTCAGATCCAATCAGGTTAAAAACGACATGTTTGGAAGGGGCTGCAGGTCGGATGCGGCCTGGTCAGTCTCCGCGACGCCCTCACAGCCCTCCGGCAGAACATATCACGTGATCAAGAGGCGCTCCCTCCTCATAGCCTTTACCCAGTGAGCAGCCCAGATCCAACAGCAAGAAATGTTGCACAGACGCTGCAAGTTCGAGTCTCGTCCACTACTAAAATTTGTTTCTGTGGAAGGGGAAATGTTTGCATTGTAACAAGCAGGAAACTTGAGGTATGTATGTACGTGCGTACATCAGCACTCAACGGGCACTACTTTTTGCATGTACTTGTTTCGATATTGTTTTGAATTTTGTAAGATTGAGTTCTTCAATAAGAACGCATGCCGAAGGTTCTAATGCACTTCGCAATATCGTTTTCAACGAATTTCCAGCGTCAGCAGAGCCGAAGTGGGTAACGGGATATTTCGCATACCGATGCATATTAAACGCAACCAGTCCCAACCTACGGTGGTCTCAGAAAGTTCACTGTACTGTTTGTGAACAGATGAATCTAGGAGCAGCGAAAATATTCTGCAGCATTGTGTATCCTCATTTCAAGCTCACCATGTTGGTACTTAATTTGAGGATCGCTGAAGACGCAGTCATCACTAAATGCAGATAATAGTAAACATAATTTGGTTTACTCTTATTTTCACGCGGTGGATTTCGGTTCGAATCCATGCGAGGAGCCCATTTCTACCCTTCAACCCCCCTCTCCCGAGATCTGCCTCATACCCTGTACTGAGATAGGTCCTGAGCGAAAGCCTGTGATCTGAACAAGTTTTTCATACACGCAGCGACGACAAAACACGTCAGTAGTGCCTCCAAGAAAGCAACTAGGGGTAAACGCCTATTTTTGCTTTTTGATGCATGTAATTACAACCACTAATTCTGTTCTCAACTTTCTGGCCTTTAGTATAACGAAATGCTTGGAAAGTTTGTGATGCAATGGTGGAGTCAAGGCCTCAAAAATGTGGAGCAATTATTTGCAAAATTTTGTATTTTTAACTTAGTTTTGCCGGATTGCCTTCAACAAATTCAATATCCTTGCGAAGGCGTAACTGTAACCTACCGAAAGTGCCGATGCTGTGTTTACAAGACCCAATCATAGTTCATATTTCCTGTTTCTACCCTTTATTTCCCTGACAGAGACAAGGCAACATGTACCCTGCCAAGGCATGCACAAGTGCATTTTGTACATTTATATTCCTTAAATGTCACTATTGGGTTCAAATTAACTCGCCCTCGACTGGGGGACGGTTGACCGTCCCCATGAGGTTTTTTCGAGACTGCGAGAGAACCAATAAACGCAGCGCCACGAAGCTTTGTGCAGCTGTTGCTTAATCATTCTTACACCCTCCATTAAACTTTTGACTTCAGGTCTAGTAAGATGTCTGGCCTAGGTCAGGTCAAGTGGGCCTATGCCCAAAAAAGTTAAGCGTTCTGTGAATTTTTTGCAAAACACGATATCACAGTGAAACCTTCAAGGATTAGACATTTTGATAAGTGCAACAAATCTGCTATCTCAGATTCCTCGGAAATATAGGGGTCACAGATCTAAGGTCAAGCCCGTTTTCAGCATAAGTCGTCTTATTTTCGAACATTTGCGGATTTTTGTTTACAACAATTCAAGTGTGGGGATATCCAGACATCCAGTTTCCATCAATGGGCAAAGTTTCAATGACCTCCGACCACTGATCTGAGGTCAGGTCATGAATAACTGTTATGAGTCAAAGCACACTGCCATCAAAATCGGCGAAGAATGACTCAGATCGGATGGAAAATGGCAGAAGTTGCTCGCACACTTGCGAATAACACCAAGAAGTTCCAAAAGTTTCGAAAATTGCGAATTTTGGAAATAGACAGACTCTCGCGAATAAAGGTCCATCATTCGTGTAGATTCATAACTGCGGAATTTTTCCAACATTTAAGCACGAGAAACCATCACTAGAAGTACTAGGATCAAGAAACGAAACTTTTAATGGCATATTTCACGAAAATAAAAGTGCTGAAACTAGTTCCAGTTAATTTCATATCGCGTTTGCCTACGGTGTCCGCCATACAGCGGTGCGAAATTCGCCATGTCTTTAACTTAACTTTTCCGCGTACATATGAAAGAAATCAGTGAAATTAGGCCTGAATCGGCTTTTTGCGCATTTGTTTTGTCCGTTGGTGACCTTATCCAGACTTTATTGGTCACAGGCCTTGAGATCCAGGCCGTTTCTTGGTCTTATGCGGGCGGCAATGAGAATAAATATATAGGGCACAAATGGCTTGCATATTATTCAAAACTATACTTGAGACCAGTTTCGAGCTCTACTCGTCACGAGCTTTCCAATGTTGTGCCTATTTTTATCGTGCGACCAGCCGTTCGTAAGTTAGAGGGTGGGGCGGTCAACCATCCCCCAGTCGTGTGTGCATGGCGTCGACCGTCAGCCAGGCACGGGTTAATGGTGTAAGTCACTGACTGTAAATCGTGGTCTGAGCTTTCGAAATTTATTTGCTTGACTCCACCTTTCATCAGTATTTCTTATTTGTGTTTCCTTTTTCTTATCTATTACTCTGTAAGAACAAAAGTGGGATGTAGCGAAATCAGCTGTAACGAAGGTTTATTTTTCACATCTGTTTCACTTTTCCGATACATGGGCCAATTTTTGGTCCGGCTGAAAACTTCCAGTCTTCTAAATACATGAGGCAGAGCAAGAATTATTCAATGCAATCGTGTTTATTGCCCGAAATCTTGAAATCGGAAGTACGCTCACCAAAGATGAAGGCATCTTTCTGGTGAAAACACCAAGGGTGGTGCCTTTTTGAAGAGGGTATACTTGCTTCTGGCCTGCAGAAAATTCGCCATTAGGATGCGAGCAGGTGGACCTCGGAATGATGAGCAGTGATGGGGTATGGCATACTTAGCTTCTCCATGTCTTCAGATTTAATCCACTGTTTGCAACAAAGTTTTGTAGGAAAGAAGTTTGCATAGTGAACTAACATTCCTCAAAAACAGTGACACGTCACGTCTATCAAGGTTAAATGAATGAACTGTCGAAGTAGTAGCGCCCGGCCTTGCTCCAAAACTACAGAACTGAAACTACAGAACTGAACTGAAAAAGGTGTGTATATGTCCTACCATCCTGCGCAATCTCCACGCGTGGATTCTTCAGCTCTTGTGTGCGGTGCACATTGGCAGCACACCTTTAAACAGCCAAGTGGTTTCGCCACCCGTCTTTTTTTCCCCACGTTAAGGGTCCGTATATTTTGGTTTACATGGCTTGGTATGCTGCAGTTGAAAAATGCACGACGTATTGAATACCGAACACTTATCTCCATTTCGAAACAGTGCAAGGTTTACATCATCTCTGACCACACATCATGTCACATCACTTTTCATTAACACAACATCGGTACCGATCACACAGCTCACACTTCGCTCTCATATGACCCGGCACCGCCTGAGAGTGTCAAATAGGGTACCCTTCTTTTTTTTAATAACTTCTGAACCATTAGTCAGCCCAATAAATTTTTCGGTATCTTTTCAGCAATCAGTTTTACGTATTTTGACATAAAAATCATTCTTATGCTAGGTCAGGTCACGGAGATATGACGTCATAAGTGAACCTTTGTGTGCTTGTCTTTGCCATTTCAGGCGGTGACGCAAAGATGTTTCTTTTTTATAATGTCGTATATAATTTCGAGCTCTACTTGTCACAGGCTTTCCAACCGTATGCTTATTTTTATCGTGCGACCAACCGTTGGTGAGTTAGAGGGGGGGCAGTCAACTGCCCTCCCCCCAGGCGCCCATGTTCGAGACGGACCGACGGCCGTGCACGGGTTAAAGTGCGTATAATGGAGGCCAGTGCGGTCGCTGTTTGGTCGGTTGGTGATCACAGCTGCCACGCAATAAGCGACTAGAACGTCTCAAACGCTGGCGGTACGCAGGGAAACGCGCAGCTTTACTGCCCAATTCCAGTGATTTAGTAGACAATTAAGAGTGCGGATGGAAGCTTTCGATGCGGTCTAAATCAAAGCTTGTTATCAAAGGCACGCTTGATTTAATTTGAGTTGGGCTCCAGGACAAAAATTTATTTACGCCGATAATTTTGCATCGCTAGGTGCTACGCGTCGTGGCAGCAAATAACACCAGACCAGTGCCAGAAGGGCGTCTTCGAAGTGCCAGTCATACCCTGACCGCAAGAAGGCAGCGTGGCACTTCTGGGTTCACGAGAACGTCCATCAGAATACGCTCTCCGTAAGCGAAATGTGGGAATTTGGCATAAATGGCCGTCATCAGAAGCCAAAAACGGTCTCTATGCGTCGCACATAATGTACGTATGTATGTATGTATATACGTATTGAAGGCGTTCACGCAATGGCTATTCTGCCCTCTCGTCAAGACTACAAAAACGGTAACATATAGTTACTTGTCACGTGAAATGAAATGTACACATTTTAATAAACGTAAAATGTAAAATGTAAAATATACACAAAATGTAAAACATAGACATAACATTTAAACAAAATGTAAAACATAAACATAACATTTAAACAAAATATAAAACATAAACATAAAATATACACATTGAAAAAGACGCGCGTGAGGTGGCATTCGAGGCTGCCGGACGCTGGCGGTTCCAAGCCACTGCGGCTCGGTAGGAGAAGAGCCGCTGAGTCGTCGCCAGCCGCACGCCAGGGAGATGTCTGACACCTGTGCCAACAGCAAAATGCAGGTAAATGACCGTAAATTTGAAATTCGGTAGGAGAAGAGCCGCTGAGTCACCGTCAGCCGCACGCGAGGCAGATGTGTGGCACCTGCGCCGACAGCAAAATACAGGTAAATGACCATAAATTTGAAACACGATTGGACTGGACTTAGAGAAGTATTGCTGGCGTTCAAATAAATTCGCACGCCGTACTGAGGCCTGAACTAATGTACTTTACCGCATTCCCAACGAATGAACGATGCAGCCGTGATCAGGCTGTGCCAGCCCTACCTCCTCTCCGCGTCTGAAAGGGCAGAGAGAGAAACTGAGAGATGATAAGGGTACTTGTTTTACCTTAAACCGGTCATACCCTGGCTGGCGACGTAGGATGGTGAATGGGAGATCAGAGCCAGCTGCAGACGGATGAACAGTACGTTGTTACTTTTTTTACTGTTTTACTGTTAGTTCCCTTTTCTCTTAATTATAGGTAAAGCCGGAGTAATTTAGGAGGGACTACATTTTAAACACTAAAAGACCGCCAGCACAGGTAATTTATTCATTGTGGCATCCTTGAAAAATTTTCGCCAGATTCCGACAGAATGCGTAGAACCTGGAATGCGCACCTGAAGTGTGAGATAGAAGCTCCAGAAAGAAACGAAAGAAATCGTATCATGTTTGCAATATGCCCCAAAAATCCGAAATATGCTTCATCACCCCTTATAGTCTTACGAGCGTTTGTATCCTTAACAAACCCTCGCGCGAAGACTCATGAATCTTGCGAAAGCGCGTCTCTTGTGTTGGTTTCTGACACAGGAATGGTACTTTGGAGTTTTTGCTTGGTGACAGCCTGGTGCGGTAATCGCTGCAAACACGACTGAAGTGATTTTTCGCCAAGCCAAGTCTAGTTGAAATCCCTTTTCATTCTAAACGCTACTCTAGTAAGAATCCATTTTGTAGTGATTCATGCTGATAGTAATGTGCCCGACTCTTTCTTTCACTCTTCTTTTTTTTCTTTGGTTATCAAAACATTGCCTCTTCTGTTCCTAGCACTTAACCCTATTCCCGGAGGGCTAGACGGTATGGTCGATTCTCGGCAGGGGGGGGCCGATTCGGCCTCCCCCTGAGATCTCGAGAACTACCTGTTCGATTTCATCGCAACAAACGGCAATCGATTTGCCGTGACGTGAACTACATTTTTATAAAACGAAATTTTTAAAATTTCGTGTGGATACAGGAGGACAAAAATTTCAAAATGGGGGTACTTTTGGACTTCTTATAACTCCCTTGTTTATGGACCGATTTTAATGAAACTGGCATGAATCGAGAGATTATAGACAGGGCTTTTACCATGGGTCCGCAAATCCGAAATTTTGAGAAAATTCATGGGCGTTCACAGGGTTTCAAAAATAGCAGGATTAGTTTTCTAACAACTGAATGAACAAAAGAGGCAAAAACACTTTTTTGCCTTCTGCTAGTCATGCTATGCTTAAGAAGTACAAATCGTATTGCAATGTTGGTATAATGTTAGCATAGGCGGTGCCAGGGACATGAAAAGGGGGGAACTGTCATGGTCACACGTTTCTCAGATCAACTTGTGACCTTTGACCTTAAATGACCTCCAGTGACCTTGGAGTCACTTGGAATGATTTCGTGTGTATTTAATATTATCTTTAAACGTTTTCAATCATTTGAATTCACTCCATTTCAAAAATGTCATGTATGGCTATTGCGATATAGGGTACGCGCACTGACATTTTAGGTCATAGCTCCGTGACCCGACCTGATATCAAGCTGAAACTTGCTACACAAATAGAAGGCACCCTTCTACGTCATATATGTTCCGGGTTTGGCATTTAAAAAAACGGTGCCGAAATTATTGCGAAGAAACAAATTTTGAATTTTTACCTTGACCTGACCTTGTAAAATGATCTCAAATAAACAAAATTATATCTGCACATTGCCCAACTATTTAGCTATAGATCCATATAAAGTTTTAAGTTCTATCTTAAAAACTCTGTTTTTGGCAGACATTTTCCTTTTACGCTCAACATGGCCAAAAATGGCATGAGGTGTCTCCCAAAAACGTTGCCTGGCTCCGCTCCTGAGAAAAAAAAGAACTTTGAAATTTTGTCACGGCGCATAGCAAGAATAGCTAGGAAAAGTCACCAAGTTTCGTGAAGTTGCGTCAAAAAGCCTGGAATTGGCAAGCAAAAAACCCGAGGGGGGGGCGGATTCAGCCCCCCCAGCCGGGAATACGGTTAAGAACATGATACAAAGTCTTGGCAAAAAGTGACCTAGTCATGAAGCGCGGTATCGTGCTCAGTTTTCCACGATTGCATTGGTGCTAAACAATGATATCGTTGTGGCGAGTGATGTCCTGTGACAACAACGCTTTTTCACGTACTGAAGAAAACGTGACGCGCAACAGAAGCACAGCCTGAGTCTTTTGAATATCCGGTTGAAAGACCATTTATTTGATATTAAAGCATCACAAATGCATCTAGACACACCAGCTGCGTCGGCAACTCAGTTTGTAGTGCGAACGTCGCCGCGCCTTACCGTGGCAAGATGGGTTCGAGTCGGTTCGGCGCTCGCTATTTCTCCTGCAGGTCATCTGGCAACTGACCTGTGCGGGGAGACACTGGCTATCGCACGACCGTGTCGTTCATGCCGGCACGTTAAACTTTCGCCTCCAAATTACGCTGTCAACCTGAAATTGCGCGAGTTGGTGCGAGGATCAGACTTCGTGCTACGAGAACTGTTTTTAGCGTGGGCTCTGATCGTAAAGCCCGCTAACAAAGCATTCGGGCCAAATTTATAAGGAACAGAAACAAGTATTTACAATAGATCATACAAAATGGCGAGAAACTCAGCTTTGTTTATTTTTGTTTACGCGTTACAACCAGTTCCAAGCCAGTTTATAGTCAGATAAGCTCAGTGACGTCATATGACGTTCAAACGGTCAATAAACTTCGGAACCCCAAAGTGTCGTCAAGAATATGCTTAAACATGTCTTTACTGGAAACTGACTACACATCGTCATACTCCTGAGGACAAAGACAACGTGCGGTTGACAGTATGTATAACGAAATATGGCAGTGATGACAAGATGTCTATAATATGTGGTTCAGATGTAGAAAAAAAACGGCTTACACTCATGAATTACGGCGTAACTCGATTGCCTGATAGCCTTACGTGGCTTTGCAGTATTTTTGCTTGAAAAGAATGCGTGGTCAGTTTTAGCAAATTTCGGGCCCTTGACACCGCCCGTTCATAGGCAGTCTCAGAAGAACCTCTTGGGTGTGCCAAAGACTCCCTTTCGTCTTTTCAATGTCAAAAGTTCCTTCCGAAAAGGGTGCCTGCAATTAATCTGACCTAAGATTACATCTGACAGCCGTAATATCGAACTGGTGGTGAGAAATTTAGGTGCTTTCTTCTAGGCTTGCGAAGACCTTTCTAATGGTGGTTTTTCTTTTACGTGACACTTGCATAGCTCTCCAGAGCCCGGAGATTCTCATGCACTTCCAGTCTGGTGAACGTGAACTCAGAGGCCGGCCCGGCGAGGACCTGTACGACATCTACTTACCACGGGCTCTGATCCCAAAGGTGGTCTCAGAAGGTAGTCGAATGAAATTTACATTCATCAGGTGTTGAGCCGATCGATGAAAAAGACTTCCGGTGTGTCCAGCCCATATCATACTTTCGCAACCAGTTTTTATTCAGCTAGGAGAAGAGAAGTAAACCCGCAACGGCTACCACATTACGTCAGGTAATCCCATTTGCGAAGCATGCTGCTGAAACCTGGCAGTCTACTCTGCTTTTTCTCCGTAAACAAGTCCAATAACGTTTCCTGTCACGATTCTGCAGCCAGATGCTTCACTTCACATTTCACTGCATATGTGACCATTGGACGTTCGACATTGCATTTGAGAACCACTGCAGCCAGGTTCTGTGAAATTCTCGACCTGATGTGCTGTGAGAAATGTTCGAAACTGATCTACCAGCTCGAGAGCCGGCAGGAGCTGATCAAACACACGAGTTCCCGGAAGACGCCAACGTCCGTGCGATCCCCGATCGAGACAGTCTGAAGACGTCTTGAGAGTGGTACGCAGAAATTAAATGAAGGAACCCCAGTAACTTCTGAGTCTTCCATGTCCTCCCGTGACGCCCAGCGATGAAAATAAAAAAAAAACTGACATTTTTGTACAAAAGCAAGAAGATACCTTTGCTAGCAGGGTACTGACAATGCCTTCCATGTTGTTTCATTCACGAAACTTACTGCAAGCATGTACTCATTTGCTCATAGGACATTGCACGCCAAGTCGACAAATCGAAGAAGTAAATTAACACACGGTCATCACAAATTTTGGCAAAATTCGCACCACAAAAAAACACCTTTGTCTTATCTCATGTCGAAACTGTTAGACTTCCCAGCACTTAATTTTTTAGAGGTCAGGATAATGTTTTACCTGGATAATGGTTATAATTTTGACCTACCATACATACGGCCACAATGGGAAAATGTACTCAACGGCAAAGCAGTGGCAATATTATGGAACAATAAGATAATGAAAAAATACACTGGAGTATTTGACCCTGACTTCTTTCATGGCCTGTTATGTAAAATCCCAGTTCACATAAAACACTCCGTAAAAGATTTTGAAACGGCACTCATAACTGAAGGGAATATTGTGTCATCCATGTGTAGACAGAATGATCTGACATTGTTTTTTTCAATGGCTTGCTGTTGTTTTGTTATTTGCTTTCCGCGTTTACACGGTTTCTGCTAACGTTTTACCTTTGTTATGTGTTGTAAAGTTACATTTCCCCATTAAAATGAAGAAATGCATTGCCTTTATAATAACAAAGCATGCAACTTTAGCTGCATGTTCCCTTGTAAGCCAAATCTCTGCCTTTTTCTACGAGTTTTATCTGCTGATTGACTCTAACTTCCACGCGACGGAGGAACATACGCGACGTGGGAACATTGCCGGGGGCTCGGCTGCCCGTAGCCGGGAGTCTGAAGTCAGAGGCAATGCAAGCCTGCCGCTCTCGGTGCGTTTTTTTCTTTTTTTACCGAGCCCGGACTATGTGTAAGCATATCCCATTGAAAGCAATGATGGTAACTCGCTCAGAATGCCTTCTACAGGCCAAAATAGGCATACGACGTTGAGGCGGGTGGCGCTGGCTGGCCAGACCGTCCGACCGCCGCGTGCCGCCAGCACTGAACATTCGCGGCTCTTCAAGGTCAGTGGACAAAGCCAGTCGTTACGTTATGCCATCATTTTTCGTGTTTTGAAGTATTTTAGGGCATTTTTGTGGTTTTAGGGTGCATTTCACACTAAACTATGGTACCCATGCTCATTGTAGCACTGGCCTTACACTGCACGCAGAATTTGGTTCGTTCCAGTGATTGCTGAGGTTACAGTATATTGCTATCTATAACTCTCAGAAGGCACAAAGCAGGTATCCACTCGTACTTCATATACCCACTGCCTTCCCAATATGACCCCCCATGACCTGCGCTAGCACCTGGCTGGTGCATCCATGTTGCTGGCATTATGAAACAATAAACAATAAATATTGGTGCGTAAGTGTACGAGGCGTAACTTATCTCTGAAAGTAGTTTTGATCAATTCCGTGCGTTACGTCCACTGGGTCGTACGCATACTGCGGCCTCGGCATGCAGTCATCTGCAGCGAACATCTTAGATAATAGAAGAACATCGCTTAAATTCGCAAAAGTACTTCTGTCGTTGTGAGCTCACTCCTACCGTAGTATATCCGATGGCATCAGTTATTTTCAGCAGACGTTATTTAATGAGTACAATACGGTAAATATTACCAACAACTTTGAACGTCCCATGGCAGCTGCGTAACATTGGTTAGATTACCAGCCAATACACTGCCAGCTCAAGCAGCCTCTGTTCTGCCACTTTTTACTGGCATTTAAGGTCAAACTTGAAGGTCATCCGGCAGCAATATTTTTTCTGCACAAAGTACCGAAACCTTCTAAATTACGGTAGAAAGGAATGGTTTCAATGCACTAAACTTGATTTTACCGGTGCCAGTTTCCACTGTCCGATTTATGTGACTTTTGTATGAAAATGTTGGTTTGGTTAAACTAAGAAAATTTTACATGAATTGCTTCAGTAGTTTTCGTGATACGGAGACGTTCTCTTATGGGGACATTGGTACGTAATGTATAAAAGTTCCCATCTCAGTTGTCGCTGACAAAAGTTATTTCGGTCGTTTGACTGTTCCTTTGTACTCATACTGATAGCGAAACGGACGAGAAAATACCATCGCTGATTCCTTTCGCGCACAGGGTCCGATAAAATGGTGTGACAGTTGTTGTAAGCACTCGGTTTCAGAGAGACAATACTGTGTCAGCGTAATTAATGGATTGGTACTCGGGGCCTCTCACGGGCCTGTGAATTATTTTAAATCTGAAATATGTCGTTTGTGCACGCTCGTGACTCGTGTCTAGTATAGTCCAGAGATACATAGCAGTTTGTTCACTTATATTTAGTGTCCTTTTTTGACACACATTGCAGCGTCCCTGCAGGCATGCTTGGCTGCCATGGCGACCACTGTCAAAGCAGGCCTCACGCGGTGGTCCGATGTGTCTTCCGCCGAGTCGGACAAGCCCTACGCTCTTCTCCGCTAAACAGTGTGATCTTAAGCGGGAAACTGAGGCGCAGAAGTTATTTGTCTTGCAGCTTGCGGCGCAGTTGTCAAGTTGCAACGACCGGCACACTCAGAGACTTGGTGAGCAGCGGCCAGTGCCTGTTCTCGCTGAAGGCAGACCAGTATGAGGCCAGCAGACGGCCTGTGAAGTCCACACCTCTCACGTTCATGATAGGGTGCGGCGAAATTTTTCCCGCGATATAAAAAAAATGGACGCATGTCTTCATGTCTTCGTATAAGAAAATAACGGCATATCCAATTTGCCAATATCGTTCAAATTGCCCATCGCTAATGTTTTGATGTCTATTCGGTATTTTGCTAACTCAACGACAGCAAATTTGTTGCACTGACTTTTTTATTCCATACACATAAAGCAACACGGGACATGGTGCCCCACATGGGAACATTGGTAAAGGAGAATTAGCCCACCATTTGCCTGGGTATGACATCACCTTCCATTTGCTGAGCAAGAGGGCATGTAACATCAGACGCCACGCTCAATACTTAACAACCGCTACACTGATTCGGCCGATTCAGAAAGTAGTAGACTGCCCTTGATGACGCAACCCCGAGAATGCCACAATTTTGGCCCCAATATTATATCTCAGATCACAGGTCACGTCAGAGATCAGTATCTCACCGATACGAGAGTACATTTTTTCCCCTAATAGGAATCGGGAATAAAAGGTATCAAGACCGCAATACGTGCAAAGGTATGCACGTATTGATACGCAAGGTATGCACGTATTGCATGTATGCACGTATGCACGTATGCACGTACTGGTAAGGTATGCACGTATTGCGGTCTTACAAAAGTAGGACCGCAATACGTGCAAAGGCATGAATACGACACCAATACGCCTTTACCCGAAGAAAATTGTGACAGGACAAGCTAGATCACGGAATACAAAAAATCAAATAGACTCTGATTTGAAGTATGCCAATACGATACATAGAATCCTGTTACATCATAAAATTTCAGACGATGTATCTACATACTCGCATATGAACCAGAATATGTGACAACTAAATCTAACCAATGGCGACTGTGTGAGGACACGCCCCCCATCCCGCGCAATTCGCAGGTTACGCATACGACGTTTCCCAAAGTGTTCGTCTTAAATTCTCACTTTTCAGTACATAAGCATTTCAATCGCCCGTTTCTAACGTTTGGCATTAACTTATAGTGCCTCTTTCGTCGGTTCCGTTAACCCTTTATCTCATAAACTGAACCCGCCTCTAAATGAACTTGGACACAGCGCACTCAGATTCATGAGGTCTGTCATCGGGGACACATGTCTTGAGAAAAGCGTGGTGGTTGGTATAGAGACGGCAATGTTTTTTTTCTTCTTTAGCTGCTGACGGCGGCACACTGACGCAGTATTCGCGCATATCGCCTTCCTTCGTCCCGTCCGGCCCGGATTACGACCGCCTGGGGGAACGGCAGGCAGTAACTCAACCACCGGCCATATGTGGCCCCTGTTAATGTTGCAAAAGTCCCCACGGCTGCCAGCAAAGGAACAATTTCTGACGTTTGTTTGTTTATTTACTTTCTAAAAGATCAAGACCAATTTCAAAATGATAGTATAAAAACCTCATAATGAGCCAGAAATGTGGATGTTCGTGACATGGCTACTCTCGTTTGATTTTTCGTTTTTTACGTAACTGTTTAACTATTTAAAGCCACAATGTTAGCCACTTCCGTATTATCGATGATCACATATGTGAGGAGACACTGCAGTTTTATGACATACAACAGGCGTTCGTGGTGCACATAAAAGAGCAGTAGTGTGCCAAGTTTAATCCGCCCAGTAAAAACTCAATGAATACATCCATAAACTAGGTTTTTCCTCCAATGGTAACTGCACCAAGGCTGCTGCTTAGGCGGTTGCTGTGGATTCTTAGCATATCACATAGCATACTCGCCTTTTAACCCTCGCCAATACATGGTGGTCAGTGCAAACCTCCAAGGTTTTTTGCAAGTTTTCCCGAACGACTGCTCCGATCGCTCCGAAACTTTTGCGTAGCGAACCGTCGAACCTTTTAGCGTATGTCGTGAAAAAGTAAATTAAATGTCTTGAGGAGTCACTGACGCATGACCTCGTTTCTGAGGGCATGTCACGGAGAAATAACGTTACTACGGCAGTTCTCATCGCATAACAAAATTGTTATGCACGTTGCGTTATTCAGTCTTATTTAATATAAAACGCGAATGTCACCCATAAAGTCAGTGACCTCTGCGCTGCAGTCCTAACTTGTGACTTGGTCATCTTAGGTCGAAATCACTAATTTAGAGATGTTTTACCTTTTTGGCCTTTTGCCAACCTTCGAGTGACGATAATCGACAACGGTGATTTGCGTATTACCAGCAGTATGAGTCCTTAGCATCGCCGGAACTCGTTTTGGGCCCCCTAAAAAGGCTCCATAGGTTACATCTCAGAGGATCCAATGAAAATCCCAATCCACTAGCATGATCTTTTAGGTCGCCTGTAAGGTCATTATGTCCTGTAAAGGAATCAAACTGGATATCATTGTGTAGCTGAAAGATCAAGCTACGCGCTACGTTTTGTTTCGTCACTCTACCACGTCAGATGGTGGTCATGATCCCCCATTGTCAAAAGTCGCCAAATAGCAAATATTGGCGAGTAGTGAATTCCAGAAGTCTTCTTCCATTTTTTCGTGTTATGTTGTCAATTCCGTCCCGTGACTTCAAATCCGTTGCCAGAACTGCAAAAAATCGCACTGGAAATTGCTCTGTTTAGTCCTCAAAGTGGCGCCCGGCTCAAACGACCAGTGACTGGTTGCGACGTCAGGAAAGCCCCAGCGGCCGGCCGGTCCGTCCGTGCAAAGACGTTTAACACGCGCACTGGAAGGCGGTCTTTCTGTGCCCCCCCCCCCCCACCTGTTTTTCTTCAATATCTCGAGAACGGATCGGAGCTGGTTGCTGCTACTTTGTCTCATTTACGGCAATTGAATAACTCGTCGAAAAAAAACACAGGAAAATTGGAAATCGGTTGGAAATTTTTGAAGTTTCAAGCATTTCAAGTCAGGCAAACATGACGAAAATGACGGCTGTCGGTGACAAATGGGAACTTTGT
Source organism: Capitulum mitella (assembly GCA_030062745.1). NCBI lineage: Eukaryota > Metazoa > Arthropoda > Thecostraca > Pollicipedomorpha > Pollicipedidae > Capitulum > Capitulum mitella. The sequence continues at coordinate 19,711,588 of CP099847.1, read as the reverse complement.
GAAAGAACTAGCGTTCAATTTAAGACTACCGTTTGAAAACAATCAGGCGGCGTCATTCGGGCAAAAGTGATGGATGTACCAAGACCACAGCCAGATGTTTAGAGGCATCATATGGTTCTCTGGGAACATGGTTGATGTCTTTGGCGATTACGATGTCATTCAAGGTCAAGGTCATGTCAGGTCAAGTTCCGAAATTCGTCTCAAATGATGGAACTTGATCTGCAAAGAAACTGCTGTGGCACAATGAAATTTTGATTCAAGGTCATTTCATGTGTTCTTCCCCTACTACTGAACACCATTATGGTTTACGTGGCCCTTACAAAGCGTTGCCTTGTACATACCTGAAAGAACCGAGCAGATCACGTAAAACTGGATTTGACCTCGTTTGACCAAACCTGGTAGGTCAAAGGTAAAAGATCTTAAAAATAACCTAACCAAAAGTTGTAGAGGACAGTCAGAGCTATCTACTGTTTTTAATTACTTATTTATTTACTTATTGATGTGGAAACAAGTCTCTGGTTGCGCCGGTGCTAATAAGAGCCTCGTAATACTTTCTGAGGACCCTGGTCATAGGCACGTAGCCGGAGTTTCGCAAAAGGAGGATACAAATGACCATATGAAAAACGACCTTGATGGTAAAATACCCGTTTAAGTGCATGATGAATGATCAACAGGCAGCTCAGAATGAATTCTGCCCCTTGATTCCAGACTCGTTTCCAGAAATGACGAAATGATAACACAAAAGGCTTTGATATGTCTGATAAGTACTGCCCGGATCAAACAGCCCGCGATTGTTCGCCTCAAGCTCCCGACGCCGTTCCGGACTGAGCACGGCCGACGCCATCGCGGAACAGGAAATTACTACAAGTGATGTGAAAATTAGTTTATTGTGGGAATCTAATCGGAGACAGTGAGTCCCAGTGTTTGCCACGCTCCGCCTCTCTTGCCTGCTCGCCGTTAGCTGGCTGAGAAGCCAGAGACTGCGGGGGATGACTCCAGGGGGCGACTGGAGTCCGGATGGGCACACGTCAAATGTCTGAAGTCACCGTAATGCCCAAAACCGCCCAAAACAATGTAATTCCGCCGAGTAGCCGATAGAGCAGAACTGCGGAAACCGTCACAATGAGCAGACGGCGACAACACATCGACATGTAACGCGAAACGGCTGACCGCCACGAACCTCGCCGACGCCTGGGGGTTTCATGACGTCACATAGCCTCGGGCACGTTTCAAGGCCACCGTACCTTCCGGCGCGAATATCTCGTGGAATAGACGTGCAACCGTTCAGTGGTATATTTGTGATGAGCGTCCGCAGTTGCAATGGATGAGTATGAAAACAAAAAAGTCGGTCAGTATTCTATTGGTGAACGTTCGGTCAGGACAGACGACTGATTGACCCCTGACGACACACAAGAAAGACTTCAGTCAAAACACGGACACCTGGGCCCAAGATGAGCGTCCTAACTCACAGCAATTAAACGTTTGGTTGGCCGGCAGCAAAATCCGCTGCAGTGTGCTTTTATCTTCGGATGAAATACGTAATAGCTGTGTACTGTATGATATCGTTTCAGGTTGCCGAGAAAACTGCCTTAGTCGTCGGATGAAAATATCATGATGCAACAAAGCTGTAGGTTCATAAGGCTTGTCGCCATTACCGTTCCTGAGAATCCATGCCCACTATCCGCTTCTGTGTTGACACAGAATGCCAGCGACTGACGGGTCTGCTGGCTGTTGGTGTGACGGCTGAGTCCAGTCTCCTGGCCGGTAGTGTGACGGCTGAGTCCAGTCTGCAGGCTGTTGGTGTGACGGCTGAGTCCAGTCTTCTGGCTAGTAGTGTGGCGGCTGAGCACAGTCTGCTGGCTGTTGGTGTGGCGGCTGAGTCCAGTCTGCTGGCTGTTGGTGTGATGGCTGACTCCAGTCTCTTGGCTGTTGGTGTGACGGATGAATCCAGTCTCCAGGCTGTTGGTGTGAGGGCTGAGTCCAGTCTCCTGGCTGCTGGTGTGACGGCTGAGTCCAGTCTGCAGGCTGTTGGTGTGGCGGCTGAGTCGAGTCTGCTGGCTGTTGGTGTGACGGCTGAGTCCAGTCTCTAGGCTGCTGGTGTAACGGCGCGGACGGCTGAGTCGGCGGTCTCAAACGTCCAGAAGACGCCGACAATTGGCCTCGTTTCCGAGCCGACGCAGCCCCGTTCTGGGCCGCCGGGAATGCAGGCGAGAGGGTGGACGATCGATTCAGAATGCGCAACGAACTTCGGAAAACATTTTGGCAATGCGCGCTGCGGCGATCCATGCACAAGTACAATTCCAGTGCGTTGCGTCATGGCAGATAGGCCCATTCTTCAGGTTAAGATTGCCAACGTTTGTGTCGACCAGGCGACCATCTCCAGCGCTTTCACCGTAACACTCTGGGACTAAACGAATATTTTCAGACAGTCTGAGAGATGGTTTTAATAATGATGCCCGACCTCACTCTCTTAAGACGAACACCATATGGCTACCGCGTCAGAGTGCCTATTAACCGCCATCATTTACCAGACTCAAACACGATGTGCTTACTTGATAAAGCGCGTAAAATGCAGTTCATGGGACTGCTGGTAATAGACCATGGTCTATATTCAGCACCAACTCATAGCTTCAACAGTCATTTATTGTTATGCGTGGTAACCATTCTATGAACAATAGTAGACAGTGAATTCATCGAATAAGTATGGTCTAATGTAGCATAAAACAGGGATAGACAGGAAGCATTTTACTTTTTGATTTGTGCTCGTATTTCATTTTACTTTGCTGTTTGATCTACTCCATTTATTCACGTGTACATTCATTTATAGCCAGGCGTTCTCTTCAAAGGACGAATCATTGTCCACCAGAATGCCGCGTTTCATCTAAGTTTTCCTTCAGTATCGTGTGAGCTCAACGCAAGAGCTTCCTTTGACGTACTGTGCAGTACCGGGAACGAAGGTATTGTGACCACGCCAACTGTGTGACTGTCCTACGCTGTGCCTACGTGACCACGTAACGGGTACGGAGAGAAGCTGAGGCGAGAACCCGGACGTAACGGGCCCAGCGAGAAGCTGGGGCGAGAACTCGTCCGTAACGGGCCTAGTGAGAAGCTGGGGCGAGAACTCGTCCGTAACGGGCCTAGTGAGGAGCTGGGGCGAGAAGTCGTACGCCAGCGCGGCGGTGCAAGTCCCTGGTCTGGCATCATCCGAGTGAGTTGACACATTCTGATTTGATTTTAGAAGAAAAAAATTATGGAAATCGAACAAAGATGCGACAAGTAGCTGTATTCGTTCCAAATGAAGCATCTGCAAGAAATATACGAACTGGCCGCCAGACAGAAGTCCAAGCGCAAGAGCAAACTGGCCTCGAAAAGCAACGGCTAGTGATAAAATGTTTGCTGACAAGAATAAAGCAAATTAAACACTATATCGTGAGGTGGGCAATTCAGTATCAAACGTACTTAAAGTAATGGAGATGAGCTGAGCACTGAGCTGGTCTGGCTTGATGCAACAAGAGGTGCAATGAGCGATTTAAATTTTACTGAAGTTTCCTCCCTAAAAAAAGTCTTGGACCTGTGTTTCTTATTCAAGACGTTCCTAGTTGTGACAAGCGCATTTCCGGAAGGGGTGGTTCGAGAATCAGCGATTTTTTTTCATTCAAGTGATTTTTTTATCTTATTTGGCCTAACATGACTTGACTTGGCCCCTGCATAATATTGCAATAAATGGACGGTTCCAGGCTACTTTGGTGAGCTTCAGTTGCGTAAAATCATGCGTACGCATTCCCTCATCGTTGTTTTGATATTCGTGCGCCTATTGGTCCGTGAAATTTCAGCAACTGATCACTTGAGCTACTTTGACCTCAGACGACGGTATCTAAGATAAAATATCCTGGAGTACGAAGAGGACGTTGTGTGGCTGAAGACACTTCTTGAGACATTTTATGCGATGCATACCGACAACAGCCAGTGTATGCTCCATGCTACAATGTTTATCTGCGTTCGTCGCCTGACATTACCTGACATACAGCAGCAACTGTTTTGACTTTCTCCTTCTATCAAGACAAGTTTAATCGCAAATGACACTGGAGTACTGTTTTCATCTAAAGCCAGTCGCGTAATATTCAAGACGTAATACTTGATATTATATGATCTAATGTGAACTCCCGTGATGCGAAAAGGCCACATGGTTTTCACTATCAGTTTGCTTTGTATGATGAAGCAACGGTGGTAATAATTGCAAATCCACCGCTCTATGCGTCTCTCACGACGTTATAATTTCAGAATAAATCAAGGCTGCCTTCTCCTGGTTGTTCACCTGGTGATATATGACCTGAACCCTTCAGGCCAGCTCTGTTATCAAAACTGAGGGTTCCGAAGCCTTTTCAGAGTGTTTTGGGCTCCCGAAACAAGTGAAATTTTCTGATTTACTGCCATTTTCATACAGTTTACAGGTCATGGCATGACTCTGATTGACGTCGTGATACTTAGAAGTATAAGTTGGGTCGTTCAAGGCAAGGGCAACTTTCCCAAAACCAAAGAGTTTGCGACTGATGTCACTTGCATCTTTCTGGTTTCATTAGGTCCAAGATTATGTTGGTTCTCGAGAACCCGGCGAGAAACCGAAGGGTGAGTCACATCGCCGGTTGCGAGCGGGTTAACACCTTAACGCCAGCGCCGTTGTGGCATTACAACTTCGTCAGCGGCCTCCGAACAGGCTCTGACCTGACGAGGAGCGTCCCTGACTGGTGCGGAGCTCCGTACTTTTCGAACCCCCTCCCCTCAGCGGGTGTTCGCTGACCTTTGGTCTTCGGTCTCTAGTGGTGCCCCATCCCCCCTCCGAGCTGAGGCGGCGCTCTCGTGCAAACGAGCCGTGACCGGCGGCTGGCGGCCGCCCGCTCTCAGCGCCGCTGCGCCGAGACTGTATTGACCGCGCCGTTTTGGCCACGTCACGTGCCGTCACGCCGGCCGTGTCGACAGGTGTCTGAGAGGCGGTAGCCTCATCACGGTCCAGCTGCCGGGCCGGCAGGAGCTGCCAGTGACGGCCGCGGAACGAGTCAGGTCAGCCCGAGCAGGCCGGCCGGCCGCTGCCGCCTCGGGCCTGGCCTGACGCCGAGGCGGCGACGGAGGGACACGCATCACGGGCAGACTGTCAGCGAACCATGTCAGCCGGCGATGTCCGTCAGTTAGCGAGTCCACACTTAGTGTGGGATCTGTTATGCATAAGATATAGAGAGCAAAGGGTTTTGAACAGACCAGTGATATAATAGTAATATGGAGTACCCTTGAAGGAAATTGCACCGCTTCCTGGATCGGGTCCCTTTCTGACATACCAACATTACAGTAATCACGGTACGCCGTTTTTAACGAGTTATTGGGTCAAGGCGCAACGGGTGCTGATGAGACAGCTTTGGCGTGAGAAAAGAAAGGAAACACAGTTTTTTATTGTATAATCAAGGTTATCAATGATTATGTGCAAAAGATGTTACACCTGCACTCATACCTGCGGAGGACCATAAAAGCGCCTTAGTTTGTGGGGTATAAATGTGATCGTTGCAAGCTCTAACCGTACCCGTAATGGCTTTCTCACCCGTACACACCGTCATGGGTGTCAAACTGACGCCCTCTTAAATCCAAAACTAATGGTGACTGACGACTGAAAGTGGCGTCATTAGATAACCTGGCTCTTAAACTTTCTACAGCCACCAACGTGACGTGATGGACGTGACAAACGTGAGGGCCTACTTTGCGCTTTCAGTTTTCGGTTAGGTCAGGAGAAATGGAGGCATGCTATGACTTGCGTGATAGCTTTGGCGACCGTCACTTTTTTGTCGGTTTGGAGGCTTTGAGTGTCTCGGGAATTCGAATACGATTTAGAGATTCTTTTCATAGGTATGTGACACGATGTCACGAGAAAAGCACCCAAGTCATCCGAGGCAATGTCAGGTCGCAGTTCTCGATGGTTGTTAGGGTCTGTAGGTTTGCGTCGAGACAGTGGCCACCGGATTTAAGTCTTAACTTGGCACCGCCTGGCGTGTTTTTATACCCACGACCGCCTGGAGGGTGTTAAAAGCCCCCACCCTGTTATCTCATGATCTGTTAATCTGAAACGGAAAATCGCCTTGCTGAAAGTTAAACGTAAATTGGGTTTTTCCCGTGCACTTTGGTCTTGTGCGAGATTTTCCCAAATGTCACAATATATAATGCATAGCGCCATAACGCAAGACACATTGGATGTCAGCGGAGCCAAAGGGTCCTGTGTTGCGGCAGAGAGGCTGACGTCCCACTGTGTGGACTCAACGGAGGCAAGGGTCCCATTACAGCGCCCGTGAGCAAGGCGCGTCGTCATACTGACAATTTGTCGTCAAGCGCCTTTGGGCAAGGGGCGTTGTCTTACCTGCTCTTCGTCTTCCATTGCCGTCTTCCTCTGGATTTCGGTTGCGGTGGCCATCTTGATATTTGCACAGTCTACATCAACACATCACCTACATCCGCGATGTACTTTATGCTGTGTGCTTGTGTTGCGAACATATCTCTTTTCAGACCAGTAACATGCAAACGGCGGTTTCCGTCAGAATTTTCAAAATCATCTCTCCGGCGCATTTCTCCTGTTTCGGCTTTTCTCCATTTTCTTTTGCAAACCAGACATCTATGAGCTAACCGATAGTAACTTTGTCTGAAAGGCAATTAATTTAACCTAGCTTCCCCTCCAGACAATGACCATACGGTCAGCCTGGTGAAGAAGGAATAATATCGATGCCTCGTAAACACAATCCGACGGTGCGAAAACTGATGAGCTCGGCTGAGCGAGCCCGCCAGCGCACGTCTGCCGGCAGTCAGAGCGCCGGCCAGCTCCGTCGGAATCAGTACAGTTCCGGCTGATGGCCGCCGCTGTGAGGAGCCGCCGTCGACACGTCAGACGAGCGAGCTGATGTAGCGCGAAGAGCGCCGTTAGACGTCCTTTCAGTGGTGACGGGCCGTCACCTGGGACAGCCGGCCGGCTGGCCGCGTTGTCTGCTGTTTTCGGCGGCTGTTCCGGACGCCTTCTCGGACGGATCGGCCTGTTTTCGCCGGAACAGCGCGCGCTTCCGGCGGAACATCTTGGTGTTGGATGAGTCGACACGGCCTTCACACCTCCGGCGGATACAGGGCTGGCAAATGGCTCACCCGCCCACGCTATCCGACGTGTCGATAGCTGATAGCGCTGCCGACGGCGACGCTATTTGAAGCAGCCACGCTGCCGACTTTACCTCATAATGTGCCGCGGTTCGAGGCAAAGGATATTCTTTGATTGAGAATATTAAAAGGTGACCGGATTCCAGTTCTCGGCTTGGAAGCTGCTTTCTGCCCTCGGAGTAAAAGAGCTTTTGAGAGCTTGTAAGAGCTTTTAAGAGTTTTTGACGCGGCTGGAAACTGAAAAGGGAGTCAACAAACAGCAAAATCATGCCATAACAGGTTATCAGCGCCGATGTTCCCCGAGTTAACGCACTGCATTAGACCAGGCATGCAAAACAGTGCAGATGATTATCATTTACGAATGACTTCCTGGAGCAGCGGGCGAGAAGTGAGGTAGAGGCTTCTCGACAGTGGGACGTCTGCGTGCGGTGCTGCGCTGCTGTGGAGTGCCATTTGGAGACAGAATAATTATCGGAACAAATTATTCCGCTCTCACGGCACACCAAGAGCTGAAGGGTCTGTTGTTTGGTGACAACGGGTAGTCTTTAAACGGTCGACTGGCTTAACTGTGGATCTCCCTGTCAGTTGCAGCGTTTGAAAATCCATTGTTCACAAGGAGACGGTTGGACCTCTGGAGCTTGGATAGCGTCGTTGGACGTCGAATCAAAGCAGCAGTGATGTGAAGGTCGCACGGACGGTCTTATGACGCTCAGTTTGTGGCTGGGTGGGCACTCATTGGCTGCATTCATTCAGTGGCCGGCTTCTTTCGGCTTGTGGCATACCGTGGTGTTAGGAATGGTATCTGCACGGTTAATGTCATTGTTGAGATGTGGATCCGGTTTGATACGCTCACTTGGTTGGTAAAATTCGAAACAGATTCGTCCTTGAAAGCGTATTGCAGGTCTTGTGCGTCCCTTCTCTGGCGTCAACAAAAATGTCAGCATAGGGGCAGTAGATGCTGGAGTGATCGTCCGCTCCGTAGATGCTGGGTACGTCGCTCAGCTGCCCGTTCGCTGACATGTACTTACATGTGCCGCCTTGAAAACAAAGTGCTAGCCACTCGGACTGATCTTAAAACCAGCATCTACTGTCGCTATGCTGACGACAGCTTTCTTAACGCTAGAAGAAGGACGAATATTTACAAATGGCATATATATATATATATATATATAATGTATCATTTATATATATTCGTCCTTTTTCTAGCGTCAAGAAAAATGTCAGCATAGCGGCAGTAGATGTTGGATGTGCATAAAGACACACGACAGCAATGTATAAAAAAATATCCTGCCAAAGTACCATGTAATATTATTATATGCAATATAATAATATAATGCATTGTATATAATAATGATGTACAATGAAATATATATATATATATATACATATATATAGGCAATATATAAACACATCAAGAGCGATTATATGCACATAATATATATATATATATATATATATATATATAAAATCAATACCGATATCGTCAAGATAGCGGCAGTAGATGCTGGGCTTGAAATCAGTCCGGCTTATATATATATACATATACCTGCATTCGACTCATGCACAACATGTACCTGACCTAGTGCCAAAAAACAAGAATATCATCTCCTGAAACGACCAGGAGGTGGCGTGGTGTCACTATTACAACATGAGCGTTGAACATCTGTTTATTGAAACTATTTGTGAGATGTGCCGCCCTCGTATCCCCGGGGCTGCACGCGCCTGTGTGCGCCGCGGGCGGCTTGCGTTACAGGTGTCGGCGGCGGCGGCGGCGTTGATTGCCCGGAGAATATGAGTGGGGGCTCAGTGGACCGGTGGAGGCCGGTGGACATCAGAGTAGTGGAAAGGAGTGGTGGGACAGGTAGTGACAGAATGATAGGTTCGCAGTAATGACAGGCGGAGGAGGATAGTGAGAGGTGTGCCGCTCTGGTATTTCCCCGGAGCTGAACGCGCGTCCGATGGCCGCGGCCTGCGGCATCAGTTTTCTGCTCGCGTCAGTCGAGTCTTGCGATCTGTTCGTGTGGGTTGGAGTCGGTATGGGTCTGCGGAATAACCACGGCGATTAGTGCTTGACTGATGAGTGTAACGTTTACAGCTCACAAGCAGACAACAGCCAGAAGTGAAAACGCCCTGAAGGCTAACGATTAGGCGAAAGAGCAACGTGTAAAGGCACCCATAGCATCACGTTCTCTAAAGTCAGCGTCGGACGTATTTCCCGTTGGTCAACCGTCTTTCTCGATCGGTGGCATCAGATTGTTCACCATTACATGAGAACACGCCAATTTCTCCAGTACTTCCTCGATGCCACGCACGGAGCTTCTGACAAGAAGGCCACGTTCAAAACCTCGGTAGGAAATGTGACGTTCGGGAGCATGGCGTATATAAAGACAGTCGAGAGACAGAAATGCGACAGAAGGCTGTAGTTAATGTGGGAAGAGTGGCACTCGCTGCAAAAGAACAAGAACAGGGCCAATGACGTAAAGGTGGGTAAAAAAACGGACTGCTCTCAGACGATGCCAAGAAAGAAGACATACAGTTTCACGGGGATACACGGGACCACATCAGGCAACGATGAGTGGGAACTACAAGTGTTATTTGGCAATAGAAAAAGAGCAGCTTTCAAGAAAACATTCTAGTGCGTCATTGACTGTCTTCTTCTATTCTGCAGCGAGCGCCAGTCTTACCACAGAAATTCGAGCTCTCTTTTTCAATTCTGCCTTTTGACCACTTTAACAAGCGCCTCGTTCCAAAATGTCACATCATTTTCCACCATGGCAGCATTCTTGTCAGAAGTTCCCTGAGTGGTATGGAGGAAGTACTGGAGAACTTGGCGCGTGCTTAACAATCTGGCACCACCGATCGAGGAAGACGGCTGACCAATGAACCCGTGTCCGACTGACAGTCCGCGCCGACCACGCTCGAATGGGGGGTTGACCGCCCCATCTAACTCACGAACGGATGGTTGCAAGATAAAAAATAAGCACACCGTTGGAAAGCTCGTGACAAGTGGAACTCGAAACTGGTCTGATTTTTAGTTCTGATTGGCATGTAACCAATTTACGTCCTATCTATGTTTTCTCGCAGCCGCCTGCATGAAACCGGGAAGCGGCCTCCATCTCAAAGGCTGTGATTCATTAAGTCTAAGTAAAGGCGCCAATAAACAGGTAAAAGTCCGCAGATAACGATGCACGCCTAATTTCTCTGATTTGTTTACTATATACATCGAAGCGTTAAGTTAAAGCTTCGGCGATTTTCGCACGGATCGCGGGCGGATGCCGTAACCTAACGCGTGGTGAAAATAACGGCATGTAATTTCAGCGTTTCCTTATTTTAGCGATATAGGCCTCTCTGTGTGATATTTGTTTATTCTAGAGGTTCTTGTGATGATTTCTCATGCATAAATTTTGAGAAAAAAATTCATCAGATATCAATCTCCGCAAATGGCGGAGCGTTATTCGCCAGAGTCCGTTTGTCTCCAAAATATGCAATTTTTCAAACTTTTGTTTTTTTTTTTTATACTACGTGCAACTGTGCGGGCCAGTTCTGCCATTTTTAATCCGTTCTGAGTAATTCATCGTCGATTTTGACGGCGGTGCATTTTGGCCCATAACAGGTATTCGTGACCTGATCTCAGGTTAATAGCTGGAAGTCATTAATACTTTGTCCATTGACGGTAAATGGATGTCTGCACCACCCTACTCTAAACATGTTATAAAAAAAATTCCGCCAAATTCCGAAAGAAGCGACGTCAAAGAAGCGACGTATCTTAAAAATGAGGTTGACATTAGGTCAATGACCTAAGAAATTCCGAAGAATCTGAGACAGCAGATCTGTTGCACATCTATCAAGGTCTGTAACCCTTGAAAGTTAAATTGTAATGTCATTCTTTCCGAAAAGCTACAGGTCGCTAAACTTTCCTAGACTTGACCACTTGACCTAACCTAGGTCAGGCGCCTGACTTGACTTGAGGTCAAAACTTTAACGCAAGGTGTAAAAATGATGAAGCAAAAGGTACACGAAGTTTTGTCGCCCTGCATTCGTTCGTCCTCTTGCAATCTTAGAAAAACTTCAGGGGGGCGGGGGCGTTCAACCGCCTCCGCAGTCGGGGGCGGGTTAAGAATACGTCCGTGGCTGATCTTAGGGAAGGTAGTGCTGTTGTTGGTGCTTTCATACGTTGCTCTTTCGCCGAATCGGTAGCTTCTAGGATTTTCCCATTCCTGGTTGTTGTCGGATTATTCGTCGTAAACGACACACTCATTAGACAAGGACCAATCGCCTTAGCTGTTCCACACAGCCATGCAAACCCCATCACAGACAAAGAGATCGCAAAACTTCACTGACACGAGCAGAACAGTGATGCCGCGGTCCGCCGCTGCCGGACGCCCGTTCAGCTCCGGCAGGGCGGCACACCTCTCGCTATCCCGCTCTACCTATCAGTACTGTGAAGTTTGCCTACCTACTTATCCCACTACTCAGAGGTCTACCAGTCTCCACCTTTCCCCACGAACCCTACTCATACTCCCCAGCCGATCAACGCAGCCGCCGCCGCCGCCGACACCTGTAACGCAAGCCGCCCGCGGCGCACGCAGGCGCGTGCAGCCCCGGGGCACGAGGGCGGCACGTCTCACAAATAATCTCAATAAACAGATGTTCAACGCTCATGTTATAAAAGTAACACCATGCCATCTCCTGGTCGCTTCTGGAGATGATATTGTTGTTTTTCAGCACTAGGTCAGGTGCATGTAGTAAGTGAGTCAGGTAAAGGTCAGCTTCAAGATGGGTGTAACTTATAAACTACGTGTCCTACGAACTCTGAAAGTACATGAAACGGCTTTTCTCATTAAGAGAATTCAGAAAATACGGCGACATGATCAGTTATCGCAGTCGCAGTTGCCAGTGGATCCAATTTAGCCAAAAAAAACTAACATTTTGAAGGTCAATGTGCGCCCCAGAAATACTGTTCACTGTCTTTACAAATCACTGTGTGTGCTTCCAGTGAACCTAGTCATGGGAAACGCTTTGGTCAGCTACAATTCTTAAAAAAAAATTAATGCGCCACATTAATGCACAGCTGATGAGTGAGATGGGGAAGTAGCTGGGAGGATTAGTGATAGGTTTGCCAGATTTGAGAATGGGGGTAGTAATAGAGGAGGACCAGGTGGCCGGGAAGTGTTCCTATAAACATCGGAACCGTTTTTATTCAAAACGCCAAACCAAGGGGGAAGGCCGCCCCCTTCGCCTCTTCCTTGGATCACTGCCTGCCTAGATTTCAAGTTCTTTGGTTCAGAAAGACCAAATGAGGATATCAACAGATAAATAAACGTCCGAAAATGCCGATACACGTCTCATTTCTTTGATTTGTCGAAAATTTATGGGGGAAAGCGAATGAGAGATACAAGGATTTTCGGGGCTTCAGAGTTGCGGACGCCGGTGCCAAACGCGTGATGAAATGAATGGGCACTAATTTTGGTGTTCCTTTATTTTGGTGGTATAGGCCCTACCAATTGGTGTTTCTTGATGCTGGTAGTTTGTGTTATGGTTTTCCATGGTTAATTTTTGGTAAATTTCAGTAGTTACCACTATACACAATTGGCGGAGCTTTATTCACGCAGGCCCGTTTATTTGCAAACTTATGTAATTTTTTAACTTTGTTGAGCTTGTTGCTATTATTGGCACCTTTAAGAACCGGTTCTGTCTCTTTTTATCTGCTCCAAGCCATTTACCGCAGATTTTGGGGCCGGTGCAACTTGGTTCATACTAGTTTTTGGTGACCTGACCTTAGGTCAGTGCTTGTGCGTCAGTGAGACTTTGCTGAACGACGATCATTGGAAATCCCCATTACCTCATGCCCAAAACGTCGGATACATGTCGTCAATTTCCGAGAAACTGACGCCATATATTGAAAATTGGCCTGACCTTGGGTTAATGACCCAGAGGTTTCCGAAATATCTGAAATAGCAGATTTGTTGCATTTATCATACCATATCATATCACAGAGGGCTTTTTATATCGTGTCTTTTTTAAGTTACGAAAGGACATGGCCATGTCCTGGGAAAACTCAGCATTCTGTTGGACCCATGCATGGGTCCGTTTCACCTGACCTAGATCAAAGACCTGAGTGGACCTGAGGTTGAAACAAGATGCAGAAAGGATCAAGCAAAAGATGCGCAAAATTTTACGGCGCTGTGTTAGTTTTCTCGCAATGTTTGACAAATCTCAGAGGCGCGTTGCTGTCAACAACCCCCATTCTGGGCTAGTCTGGGCCGGGTTGAACCACTTCAGCTGGCATTCACTGACGTACTGGTTCACCTTCCAGTTACTAGGGGGGAGTATGCCCCAGACCTTGAGACCCATTGGGCGGATTCCAACAAATTCAAACGGCAACGGAAAGATCATCTCAAGGCAGCTGCAGACGTGGCTCACGTGTCTTAGGTGTGTCTTGGCGATTCCCACCGATGGAGTATTTGTTCCTTTTTCGTGTCAATGAAATACAGAGGAATAAATAAAAAGAGCGCACAAGGAATATACAAAAGAAGAAACGGATACCTTGGCAGCACTGTCGGACACGGGTGAGATTGAAGGAGTCAAAATTAATAATGTTAGAGCTCATGCAGTTAGTGTAAAGAACTAATGCGTTCGACAGTGCTTAAGTCAACAGGAAAAGAAGGGAGCGAGCAGCGAGCAAAGTGTACATGAAATTAAAGCACGATCAAACGGGCGCCAACGAGGCGCCAAATATCCTTGGCCAGGTCCCGGAGCAGTCTCAGGTCCACGTACCGCCACCACAGACCGCTCTCCACAACAGCAGCGTCCGCGGCCCGACCTCTGACGCCGCCGGCCAGGCTGCGGGCGCTACGGGAAGAGCAAACCCGTTAGCGGCGTCTCCGACCAACGTCCCCCGCCCCTGACGGGCCGCCGGGGCCGCCGAGAGCAGGCCATCTCGTGTAGGACGCTGCTCCCGAGCGGCAGATGGTGTCTTCCGCAGCAGCCAGCAGCACGGAAGGCCGGGGCCGAACACTGGCCGCCGCGGTGGATATCCGCCGAAGAACGACCGGAGCAGAGACGCGGCGGCAGGTAGAGCCGCGCGGCCGACTCAGGAGTAGTACGGCGGCTGGATCGCAGCCAGTAGTCAGCAGTCGATAGCCAGCCGAGGGACACGGACAGGCAGGCCGGCCGGCCGGCCCGCGGCTGGCGGCCACAAGCGGGCTCCGCAGCTATTGGCCCATGCGCCACCGCCAGCCGCGAGCAAGGCCGCAGACGCCGGCGACCACACGCCGCAACCGCTCCCTTCGTCGCATGACCTCGCCATCCACGGTCCTCATCGTCGCCTGTGACGCGGCCACAGGAGTTTCGGGAGAAGTTCTTCGGACTAAAGCACATAGGGCAGTAGTTCGTCGGGTAATAGTTCGTCAGGACATAAGTTCGTCAGACAAAAGTTCGTCTAGGGCAAAGGCTGGTCTCGCGAAAGTTCGTCTGGACAATGTTCGTCTGGGACAAAAGTACGCCTAAACAAGAAGTTCGTCTCGCTAAAGTTTGTCTTGAGACGAAAGTTCGTTCAACAAAAGTTCGTACAGGACAGGAATTCGTTCAAGACAAAAGCTCGTCTCGCAGAAATTCGTTTACGACCATAGTTCATCTCCGACAAAAGCTCGTCCGGACCAAAAGTTCGTCCAGCAAAAAAGCATGCCCGTGTCCTATGGTTCTGGCATGAAAGTCCTCAAAGACAGTATTTGTGTAGTCGGGAAAAAAGCCAAATATTAGCCAGCAGCTGGTGAAATCAGGCTGGTGAATGAGGCTCTGATTCCCCATGGACGGATTCGGAAGTGACCACGTGTCAACCTGTGCATATTTAACTTTAGCCACTGTGCGCCATATTTACCTGCCCGAGTCACAGGCGAGTGCTACCAAGCATGACCAAGGGTGGTGGTGGTGGTAGTGCTGGAGATGGAACATGCTAGGGATCCCGGGGGGATGGGGAGGGTCCGGACCCCCCCCCCCCTATTGTTCAGGGATTTTAACATTGGCCTAAGGCTATGACTAAAAAGAAACTGTCGGAAATTTCATGTGCCCCTCCCCCCAGTAATGTTCTTCCTTAGTAGCCAAAATTTTACATTTTTGTTTTGAAAACTGCGAATTAAAGCCGATTAAGACCGCGTACTTCACGGGCTTTGACCGTGTGTTTGGGTGCCGAAGTACCTACGAAAGTTGCAAGTCACACCCGTCAAAGTGGTCAAGCATGCATCCCATCAGCACGGGGCATGGCATTGCCTGTGGATAAATATCGTACTTCTCGGCGTTTTGAAAGGCTATACTGACCTAAGGTAAGGTTATTAACATCCACACAGACAATCAACTCACACACGGCACGTTCATTACTTTAGGTTTAGTGGTGGCGATTGGTCCCAGAGGCCCATAGTGTTGTGATGAACGTTGTGTGAACAGGTTGTGGTGAACAAGATTGAACAAGATGCCTGTACATAAAGTGTTGAATGAGGCAGGTTATCAATGTGAATAAGTCTGAAGCTCGGCACCGTGCCTGCAACGACTGTCTTTTAGTCCCACCATGACCAACGACAAAGTCCATCAAGGCCGTGTCGAACTAAGCCGTCAGTTCTGGGGCAGTGGTCGTCATTTTTGGCGTAAGTTAACGTCACGATTTTTAGCTCGGTTAGTGTGCAAACCTACCTTGCCCCATGCCGAGGTCATTTGCCGGCGCCGAAGTAAAACGGCCAAATCATTATGGCGGCGTCCATATCTCTCACAAGATGGCTGCTGTGGTTGGGTAAGCATGCGAGCGACTGGTAACCTTTCCTATCCACGGCGCACTGCCATCTGTCGAGAGGAAATGAAGTTTATCTTGCATGGTGAAACCAAAAGGGTTTTGGACGCGATTTTTTGAAAGCCCAACATTCACTGTGACGTTATTCCGCTCAGTAATCATCGACGATGTTCTCATTTCTGGGTATCTTAAGGGTTAGAAGACGGATTCGCGCTGTTCCGCAGTCCAAATCCATTTTCTGTCTTCATTTGTTATGTGTCGACATAACCGTATATGTAAAAGCATATGGTTGTAAATAAAGACCGCTAAGCTCATTGTCTTGTTATCTCAATGATGATAATAAACACGCGTTTTTTTGTCTCTTAACCCACCGACGACCGTCGGTCGGTTACGATCATGCCCGACGGCGGGAAGTTGGCCGCCCCCCCTTTAACTCACGAACGGTTGGTTGCAGAATAAAAATAAGCACACCATTGGAAATCTTGTGACGAGTAGAGCTCGAAAATGGTCCCATTTTTCAGTTTTAAATAATATGTAAGCAATTTACGTCCTATATATGTTTTCTCATAGCCGACTGCATGAGACCGAGAAATGGCCTGAATCTCAAGGTCTGTGACTAATAACGCATAGGTAAAGGCACCAGCGCACAAGTTAAGGTCCGCAAATGCCGATACACATCTAATTTCTCGGATCTGTTAAACATATGCGCCAAAATGATGAGTTAAAGACACGGCAATTTTCGCGCCGGCTGTCGGCGTGCGCCGCAGCCGTATGCAGTAAGAAATTAACGGGAATTAATTTTAGCGTTCCTTTATTTTCGCGTTAAAGCATGTCCATGTAAATTTTATTAATCTTGGTAGTTCTTGTGATGGTTTTCCATGCTAAAATTTTCGAAAAATTAATTAGTTACCAATGCACACAACTGGCGGAGCTTTATGCGCGAGAGCGAGAGTTTATTTCCAAAACATGCCACTTTTTGAAACTTTTTGAGGTTCCTGGTATTACTCACGTCTGTGCAAGCCAGTTCTGCCATTTTCCACCCGTGCCATTCCTGAATAACTCATCGCTGATTTTGATTGTGGTGCATTTTTGGCTCACAACGATTATTCGTGACCTGACCTCAGGTCAATGGCTGGAAGTCATTGATACTTTGCCAAATGACGGTTACTAGATGTCTGCTTCACTCCACACTAAAAATGTTATGAACTATTCCGTCAATTTCCGAAAAAAACGACGACATGTCTAAAATTTGCTTGACTTTAGGTCAATGACCCGGAAAATTCCGAAAAATCAGAGATACTGGATTTGTTGCATCTATCAAGATCACTTATCCCTGAAAGTATTATTGCGACATCTTGTTTTCCAAAAAAGTTACATGGCGCTAAACTTTTTTGGACATGGTCCGTTTGACCTGGCCTAGATCAGGCACCTGACCTGACCTGAGGTCAAAACTTTGGCACAAGTTGTAAAAATGATGAAGCAAAAGGTACACAAAGTTTCGTGGTTCTGTGTTTGTTCGATCTCTTGCAATCCCAGAAAAAGCTCGGGGGGCAGTCAACTACCCCCCAGTCGTGGACGGGCTAAAAAGACTAATCTTTACCAGACATTAATTGTTCCTAAGTCCGTGGTCAAGTATCTGAACATCGCCTTAATACCACATCAGGTCCTTTATCACTACATGACAAAAAATGAAATTGGGCGGTATGAAATGGTCCAATAGGACCGAAATCCAAAACGAAATTAAGCAAAAAAAATCGACCAGCAACCATCTCATCACGAAATACAAGCGTTCGCCACGTACGAGTTCAATACCCGTCACGTATCTCGTACCACGAGGAAACTCAGTACGGTGCGAAGTAAAACTGCACTTCGAATCGCAGAACATGGCCGTCCTTTTGACGTCATTAAGACATGACCTGAGACGGTCTGGTTCCTAAATTTTGTCAGTTTGTGCACAGTTGATGTAAGAAAAGGTACTGTAAGTTTCAAGACGCTGCGCGTATTCGTTTGGAAGATGTCTAAAAAATGCGCTGGGGGGAGGGCGTTAAACGCCCTCCCCCCAATCAATGACGGATTAATCGTCAGTGATCCAATAAGAAGATTACACTGATCACCCAGCATGTCATGTAGTTCAACAAATAAAAAAAACGAATCATATAGCTCTTCTTCGACGCATCAGTCATCCTGCGCGGAAACAGACGCTGGCGACGGTACTAGACGTCGTCAGCGTCTGTTTTATAGATTTATATTTTATAATAGGGGAGGCTGCCCAATTTGCACCACTTTGTCGAAAAACCGTCACTGTGACAATGATATCGCAAAAATTGTTTCATTTCTATAACATATATCTTCTCTGGTCTTTTGGCCATCAGAATATGTGGTGTTTTAGAACTTTAATCCTATTCCCGGCAGGGGGGCGGAATCCGCCCCCCCTCGGGTTTTTTGCTTGCCAATTCCAGGCTTTTTAACGCAGCTTCACGACACTTGGTCACTTTTCCTAGCTATTCTTTCTATGTGCCGCGACAAAATTTCAAAATCCTTCTTTGCTCAGGGCGGAGTCAGGTAACGTTTTTGGGAGGCACCTCATGCCATTTTTGGCCATGTTAAGGGTTAAAGGAAAATGTCTGCCAAAAACAGAGTTTTTAAGATAAAACTTAAAACTTTACATGGATGTATAGCTAAATAGTTGGGCCATGTGCAGGTAAAATTTTGTTCACCTGAGGTCATTTTACAAGGTCAGGTCAAGGTCAAAAGTCAAAATTTGTTTTTTTGCAATAATTTCCGCGCCGTTTTTTCAAATGCCAAACCCGAAATATATGTGACGTCGAAGAGTGCCTTCTACTTGTGTAGCAAGTTTCAGCTTGATATCAGGTCGGGTCACGGAGCTATGACTTAAAATGTCAGTGCGCGTACCCTATATCGCAATAGCCATAAAATAAAATTTTTGAAATAGAGTGAATTCAAATGATTGAAAACGTTTAAAGATAATATTAAATGCATAGGAGATCATTCCAAGTGACCCCAAGGTCACTGGAGGTCATTTAAGGTCAAAGGTCACAAGTTGATCTGAGAAACGTGTGACCATGACAGTTCCCCCTTTTTCATGTCCCTGGCACCGCCTACGCTAACATTATACAAACATTGCAATGCGATTTGTACTTCTTTAGTATAACATAACTAGCAGAAGCCAAAAAAGGGTGTCTGCCTCTTTTGTTCATTCAGTTGTTAGAAAACTAATCCTCCTATTTTTGAAACCCTCTGAACGCCCATGAATTTTCTCAAATTCTCAGATTTGTGGACCCATGGTAAAAGCCCTATCCATAATCTCTCGATTCATGCCAGTTTCATCGAAATCGGTCGATAAACAACGGAGTTATAAAAAGTCCAAAAGTACCCCCATTTTGAAATTTTTGCCCCCCTGTATCCACAAATTTCAAAATTTTGAAAATTTCGTTTTATAAAATGTAGTTCACGTCACGGCAAATAGATTGCTGTTTGTTGCGATGAAATCGAACAAGTAGTTCTCGAGATCTCAGGGAGGGCCGAACCCGCCCCCCCCCTGCCGGGAATCGGCCATACCGTTTAGCCCTCCGGGAATAGGGTTAATCTTTCCCTACTACTTTTTATTTAATTTCTAGCGAGACGTTACAAAAGACGCAATTAGGGCAAGCGGGCCATATTTACGCCACATGATGTGCCTAATTGCGCCACCATGGAAACGATATAGAGTCCCAGGTACTTTTACGGCGGGTAAAGGTATAATGAATCACTATCTGGTACACTATTCACTTATTGTTCCTTCTGCAAAAACTTCCCGACAGGTGGGGAAAGGTACGTGGATCCCGACAAGATGCTGGGCAGACCCCATAGAGGTAACCGCATAAGCGCATTCGATGGATTTGGTGTCCATACCACTATTGTGATCCAAAAATATTTCCCTTTTAAGCCTGGAGATAAAACAGTCCTGCACGTTCCAAATGGCGAAGTAAGATCTAGGAGTGTTGATTTCTGTAAATGACTGGAGGGGGGGGGGGCAACCCGAGCGCTCGATAACCTAACCTCTCCCCAAATGCGGATTTTGCAACGGATTTAGCCCATTTGATTTTGACCAACAAAAATTTACGATTTTTTTTGTTGCCATTTATTGGACGAAAAATTACATTTATCCCCATGTATACAGGTATATGTATAGATAAAAGATAAAGATAAAAATAGAGAGATGCTTCGCTTTAGACCTTATTCTGTACCTTCTGCCTATCTCTCATCCACTGCGGCACTTCTTTTTGTCATTATTAGTCATTCCAAAAAGCGGCCGGAAATACGGGGGGGGGGAGCTAACACTGGGTGGGGCAAATCAACATTGGGTGGGCCAAATCAACATTGGGTGGGCCAGGGACCTCTCAAAAGAATACAAATCGACACCCTGGTAAGGTCGCCGAAATCAAAAGGTTTTTGGGCATGGAAAGGGTGCACTCTCCCCTTCAGTGACTATTTTAGTATGTCAACAAGGGAGCAAATGACTGCAGGGGCTGCTAAATTCTCCAATGGGGGATGGTTGGTTGGTTATTGGGGCTTAGGGGCGCACCGACTGCAGGGTCATTTGGCGCCCATCCAATGGGGGAGGGCACAGCGATGTCACTTGTTCCGAAGGGTACAGAGAGTGTTGCCACTGGCGAGCCAACCTCTCCAAATGAACTGATTAAAATAAGAAAAAAAAAATGTTTTCCCGCAAGACTGATGCGAGGCCCTCGTTCCATGGGTGTCGCCAGGATTCTCGATTTGGAGGCTGCCGCGAAACTTAGGGGCTGATTATGATGAGAAAAATGGTGTTTTACATTAGTTTTCGCGGCCCGCGTGTACAGCAGGGACTAAACGGACTCAGCAGGGGAGAGCACTGGCGGCTACAACCTTCCCAAGGAAGCTCTGGCAACGCTTCTGCCTCACTCTTAATGTTTCCCTTCCGCAGCCGAAATCTCTTCCGCCGTGATTCTCGCTTTAAATGGGTCTCAGCCTTGTGCGAAACACTGGAACAACCATCAGCACACCGTAAGCTAGTCCTGCCCTGAGTGCGCTTTTGGCGCAATTGGACCCTGCAAATGGTGGCGCAAAAAAGGCAATGGCTCTATCATAACAAAATTAGCCGAGGATAAAAAAAAACGCACGCACGTATGGTCTCTGTTCTAGCAAAATAGGAAGCGTAATTCCATAACGAAAGCAATGCAAGGGATCAGTTTTGCTTCACGGCATTGATAGAACAGTTATACACGGATATCACAAACCGGAAAGTCATTTCAGACTTGCACTAGAATTTCACGGACGCACCGCACGTCTATAGCGCTGCCAAAGAGAAAGAGAAAAAGATCGAATTTGAAGACATGCTGTCTCTCTCCGAAAACGTCCTCCATCTGTCAATCAGTTCTCTCAATTGGGAGATAATCGGGGGTGACGCAGTTATGCAGGGTGGCGCCCATTGGGCAGTTTCTCCTACATGTATGCATATATAGGGGAGAGTGGGGTAAGGCGCCCACTTGGGTAAAGCGCCCACCACCATCTAGCGCCGAAACTAAACGACGTACCCCATTTTAGAATTATTGGTAAGCAGAGGCCTTTCGGAAAGGCGGCGGGGCGGATTTTGGTGCACCTGGTGAGTTCGAGCTGGTTACGGCGAAGCGATGTTTGTTTTCGTACGTTACGATGTAAAAAATACAGACGTTAAGATTACGTTTGTGTATATCTGGCCGTCAGCTTACGCATAGCAACATATGGTGGCAAAAAGCCTTGTGTAAGGGCATGTGTATGGTATGATCTATTTGCGTCGTGATTGTCTCGTCATCCTGAGACGTTTGAAATAGTTGCAAATGGCGCCTGTGGACAAAGCGCCCACCCCCAGGGTCGGGGTACAGCGCCCAGTGGGCGTTTTAACCGCACTTAGATGGGTGCTTTACCCCACATTCATGCAAATAAAAAAACATCCTTGCATATATGCATTCCGGAAGTCAAGAGTTAGAATCGGTGCTTGGTTGGCAGTGGAGCGAAAGTAACTATGGCAAAACTGACCGAGGGGTAGAAAGTCAGTACACTGTTTCCCCCTCTCCCCGCTTCAAAGTATGGTCTTGTTTTTTACTAATAAAATAATGCATGACGTGACGCAGACTGGTGAGAGCTATCACCTTCACCCTAGTACAGGATGATACTGCCCCTCCCCTCGCATATAATGATACGCATAAGGGCTGCGCTGATTTGTACTGATGCATCAATACAAATCAGTGATGTCAGGCGTGTACTGTTGCAGATATCATGCCTCGAAAATACGTAAGGAAGACTACGTGGGCAAGCTATAGTACTGAAAGTCTACAAGCTGCGTTGACTGCTCTAGGAAATGGTGAAAAGCTGAAAAGCATGTCGACCCGATACAGCATCCCCCGCAGGACGCTCCGCCGCCATAGAGACAAGATTGTCCAATCTCCAGGACGTCCGAAGCTGGGACATTTCAGGCCAGACATCAATGAAGCATTTGAGGAGAAGCTTAAAAATTACATTTTGGACATGGAGAAGGCATTCTTTGGCCTACCGACTACCGATGTCCGGCGCCTTGCTTACGAGCTCGCCAGATGGAAGGCATCACTCACCGATTTAACATGGAGCAGAAGATGGCCGGGCGAGACTGGCTACGTTGTTTCTTTCAACGCCATCCTGATCTCTCTATCCGGAAGCCTGAGGTGACCAGTTTGGCTCGAGCTGTGGGATTCAACCGCCCACAAGTGAAACGTTTCTTTGACATCTACGGAGAACAGCTCGACGCGTGCAAGGCGAACCCGATGCGAATATGGAACGCTGATGAGACAGGACTGACGACGGTACAGCAGACTCTGTGTTGGCTACCAGGGGACAACTAGTGGGCAAGGTAACTAGCGCAGAGAAAGGTAGGACGGTGACAGTCATGTGCGCCGTCAATGCGTGCGGCCAGTACGTCCCACTAATGCTGATTTATCAGTGCAAGAGGATGGTAGAAACACTCTCAAAAGGTGCTCCGCCTGGTTCACTAGCCACAGTAACACCCTCCGGCTGGATGGATTGCGATTCGTTCTTGATGTGGCTGAAGCACTTCGCAAGCGTCGTGAAACCCAGTGAAGAGGAAAAACACATCATCATTATAGGTAGACACCAGAGCCACAAGTCACTAGCCGCTGTCGACTATGCCAGAGAGCACGGAATCGCAATGATTACTCTTCCGCCTCACTGCACCCATCGCATGCAGCCATTGGACGCAAGTATCTACAAGGCACTGAAAAGTGCCTACGACACTGCTGCAGACTGTTGGATGCACTGCCATCCTGGCAAGCGCATTACGGACTACCAGGTCACGGAAATCTTCTGCGCTGCCTACAGCAAAGCTGCCACCATCGAGAAAGCTATCAACGGGTTCCGGTGTACGGGTTTGTGGCCCCTGGACACTAGCATCTTCACCGACGAAGACTTTGTTCCGTCCATGCTAACTGAAGAGGAAGATCCCCCCTGTCCAGATGGTCCCACGGGTGTCTGTGAGCAGCAAACTAGAACGTCCTCTGCCGTCCAGACAGAGCAGGACGCTTTCAACAGCACCAGTTTTATCGTCTTAGGACAGCAAGCGGAGGCAACAGCGCATGCCGTGCAAGACTCGGCGACTACGAGCAGTGCAGAAAAGAGGACCCGTGAGCAGGCCCCGGGGTTCTGTGAGTCAACGGCTATGCCAAGCACCTCAGCTTCAGGCTTGGTTGACATCTTTTCGCCAGTCCAAGCAGCGGTCAGAACGAGAATGAGGAAGGCGGAGAAGTCCGAACTCCTCACGTCTTCATCATACAAGAGGCGTCTCGAGGAGAAGAAGAAAGTGCCAGTAGTGAAGAAGAAAGCCAAGAAAAGCACACTGCGCAGCGATAAGAGTGACGATATCACTTGCTTCGTCTGTGGCATGCTCTTTAGGCGTTCTTGTGAGCGCTAGATCCAATGCACGGAGTGCAGCTCCTGGGCTTGCGAGCCGTGCACAGATGCAGACGAAAAGCAGAAGTCGTATGTCTGTGACTTCTGCCGTTAAACCTGCAAAAGCAGCTGTAACCAGCAGTGGAAGTCACTCGTGCAAATAGCAGGGTCGATTTTGTTCTAAAACTTAACATTTCTTCGTTCTATATGACAGTCCTTCTTCGGTGATATACGATTGTAGACTGGCGGATGGCAGTGGGAAGCCACGATTCTGTTTGGTAGATACGTTGGTACATTTCTGAGGAACGCGATATTGAGTTCTTGTCCTCGCCATTTGTAGCGAGCGAAGAGCCTTTGGGCATTCCGTTTCTGCAGGTGGAGGGTTTCTTTGTCTTGTCTTTGTCTTTGTCCAGGTCTTGTTTCTACGTGCACGTATGTATTCTAGCAAGTTTACTTTGCAAGAAATGCCTGCTGATAGACCTTTTGTCAAAGAATACACACTGTTACGTTTGCATGACTTAAAGGCATGCAATTTTGCCAACACAGACCAAGTTTGTCTTTCTTGTGTTGCCAACGTGGCGTCGATAACAGTGAATTTTGCAGTCAAAATAAAACCATAGCTAAATTCTCCGGCTTTCGATATCGAAGAGGTCCAAGTTAGATGAGCTTTCCGTTTTCAGATGCCTAGAGTTACTGATGTGCTACTGCTTACGCATCGGGTTCATAACTCCTTTGTTTTGCTGGCAAACGTGTGCTAGGAATAACAACACAGATGGTGACTGCTCAATTACCCTTTTGAAGAAATAATATCGGGGTAAGGTACAGAATTTCGCGGTTATGGCGGAGCTTTGGTTGGGGGCGTTTTGCCCCACACCAGCGGGCGCTTTACCCCATATAGGGGGTAAAGCGCCATTTTAAACCGCTTTGGGAAAAACGATTTTAACCTATTTTAGAATCATTCCTTCAAAACAGGTATTTCAAAACAGTTAGCCAATTTATCAGAGTTTCTTACCATACCCTTCATTCTTTTACAGCATTGCGACCACATATGATATTGCCGTTTTTCCTTAAGGTGTGCGCTTTACCCCACTCTCCCCTATATATATATATATATACATATATATATAACGGAGACATGGTTGCAATTTAGATCACAGTGGCGACCTTTAACCTCTCACAGGGAAGCTTCTCAAGAGTTTGGGGCGCCCTTTTTTAACCCTTTTCCTGGCAGGGGACTGAATCCGCCCCTCGGTTTTTTGCTCGCCAATTCCAGGGTTTTTGATGCAGTTCACGAAAGTTGGTCACGTTTGCTAACTGTTCCTTCTACGTACCTTTTTTCAGGGACGAAGCCAGACAAAATTTTGGGAGGCACTTCAGGCCATTTTTTGCGCTGCTGATGGTAGAAAGAAAAATATCTGTCAAAAATTATCTTTTTAAGATAGAACTTACAACCAGATATGGGTGTAAAGGAAAAAACTTTGGCAAGTATACAATTGCAATTTTGTTAATATGAGGTCAGAACAAAGTCGAAAGTCAACATTTGGTTTCATCATTGGTTTCATTTAAGCTCTTTTTCCATATGCCAAAACCGGAATATAAATGACGGAGACAGGTGCGCTCTACTTGTGTACTAAGTTTCAGGTTGATATCAGGTCGGGTCACGGAGCTATGACCTGAAATGTCAGTGCGCATATCCGACAACACAACAGCGGTAAAGTGAAATTTTAGAGAAAGAGTGAATTAAAGTGATTGGAAACGTTTCCAAACAACATGAAATGCACTCAAGACCATTTCAAGTGACTCGAAGGTCATTGAGGGTCATCTAAAGTCAGAGGCCGTAAGCTGGCCTGATGAACATGTGACAATGACAGTTCCTCTTTCTCATGTCCCTGACACCGCCTATGCTAACAATATACAAACAACGTAACACGATTTCTGCTCCTTCAGCATATCATGACTAATAGAAGCTAAAAAGTTTGTAAATTTTCCGCCAATTCAGTTTTTTGAAAACCAATCCTGTTTCTGGAATCATGAATTTTGAGCTCCAATGAACTTTCTCGAAATTTTATATGTTTGGATCGGTAAAGTTCTATCCATAACCTCTCGATTCATGCCAATTTCGTCAAAATCGGTCCAAAAACAACAAAGTTAAAACAAGCCCAAGAATATCCTACCATTTTGATTTTTTGCCCCCTGTATCCACCCCTTTCCAAATCTTGAAATCTCCTTTCTATAAAAATGCGGTTTACGTCGCGGAAAATCGACTGCCATTTGTTGCGATGAAAATGACTGTGTAGCTCTCGAGATCTCGGGGGAGGACGAATCCGCCCCCTCCTCTGCCGGGAATCGGCCATACCGTCTAGCCCTCCGGGAATAGTGTTAAAGGCGTCCTTGTAGCCATCAGGACACATTTTCGGACATCAGGGGCGGTGTTGGAACCCTCGGAAGTGACTCTTCGGGGGTAGGGAGCTTGTTCTTTAAGGAGTTCGCCTAACCCTCAGGACACGTTTTCAAATGTCCTGGACGCCCTTTGAGCCGTTGGGAGCGCGCTCCAGGTTTTGGGACGCCCAGACCATCTGGGCGTCCTTCTGGTCCCCGAAACTTATTGTCAGACCAGTGATGCTTTTTGAGTCTTTAGGGGTGCCTCTCTGGTTTGGGGCGCCATTTATTCTTCAGGACATTATTCCACACCTCTGAACATATTTTCAGAGCACAGGGGCACCCTTTGAGTCCCCAGGGGCGCCCCTTCAGGGTTTGGGGGCGCCCCTTTAATCTTAAGAGCGTCCTTCTGGACCTGGGAAATATCTTGATGTCAACGGTGCCCTTTGAGCACTCGGGCTCCCCTTCAGGCTTTAAAGTGCCTTTGTATTCTTTGGGACGTCCTGTAGTGAATTTCTAACTGTCTGCGTGATAGCTGAATTAGTGACGATCTCGAGCGTGTCGTGCCAGTCTTTCTTGCGAGTCATTCACAGGGAAAATCTTCTAAGTCCAACTTCTATTCACTTCAGTCATTCATCAAACACCGACACGGACACCCACACTGTACGGAGATCTTTTCAACTGTGCCTTCAGAATCACAAGTGTCTACGCGAGGACGAGCGCGGCGCTAGTTATACTCTCAACAAATGGAAACGGGCAAATGGGCCAAATGGGCCAGGAGGTACAAAACTGACGTGATGTCAACCAATGAGAGACGGTAACGTGAACAAGCAAGGAGAGTAAACCGGTGGCGTGAGGAGTTCTAGACAGAGTTGGAGGCATCGTATAGCAATTCCAAGAAACACCGGACGCTAGGTTGCATTGTTTGTCGCTTGCACTGACTTTCACGGTATGGAGTCACATTACTGATAATGTCATTAAGCGCAACACTATCATTGTTGAAAGCGAAAAGACCTTGGGCATCCCAGACGCCTTTGTCTGTGACATGAGCATCCCAGAAGCCTTCGTCTGTGACGTCGAACTCGGCCTTGAACGGCTGAACAATGGGACCGTTCTAACGATGGAGATATTTATAAGAATTCTTAGGAATTTTACTTCAAACTACTTCACACTGAAGAATATCTGGATTAGGAAAATAATTTTGCTACACGTCCCTCTAACCCTCCGATTGTCTTTAAACTTCAAGCGCGCACTTTGAAGACATCGGGCCGCCCTCTGAGCCATCGGGGCGCTCCTGTTCCTCCCCCAGTGGTCAGGGCCTATTTTAACATGCTAACTGGGGGAAGCCAAAACCCCCGCCAGTGATCACCGAATCCCTCCAGTACAGAGCGAAATCCCCCCCCCCCTCCACCCCAGTGGAAACGTTGTTTTTCCAGAAGCCTACGCCCGACGACATCTTTGAAACGTTTTAGGCAGATATTGAGTAGCATATATGTCTGTTAAGACAGCTATTTGTGAATAGATAGATGAAAGCGGCTAAAGAATCTTTTAGCCATCAGGATGTTTTCATATCTCAGTGGCGACTTTTGAGCTCTGGGGGCGGGGAGCTCTCCGGCATTCGGAGCTCTGTTGGGTCTTCATGACCATTAAGTTGATTCGAGTTGCTGATTTTCTTACCACCCTCTGGACATTTTTTTGTCTCATGAATCGTACTTCGAGTCCTCGAGAGCATGATTTTACACTCGGAGCCCTATTAGCCTGTAAACGGTGTTTCCGACAGGGGCGCCTTCGGCGCCCAAGGGGGACACTATGGCCTGATGTCATGCTCCATAAACGCCCTTGCCCGCATTCTACCCTTACCCCTCACTTCTGCCGTCCATGCTCTATGTCGCACGCCGTTGGAAAAGCATTAGGGAAAATCCCCTGACCTCTACATTACAGTTGGTCTGTTTTTTTTTTTAGCGTGCTAGGACGCACAGCCTCTTGGGTTCAACTGTCCGTGTCTTGAGGGATGTCCTGGGTGTCGCTGGCGTCCAACAGTCGTCTGCCATGGAAGTTGGAGATTAATTCCTATACCCGCAGCCAAGGCTGTTTAGCCTTGGCTCGCGCATAAGTACGACGAGAGCAATGAATTCGCTGTTATGACTACAAAGAAATAAATATGACACGCAGCGATCTAACAAGATTTTTCTGGAAACCTTAAAACGGAATGAAAATCACCACAATGACGTCATTTTATGATACCTTAGACTGGCTCTGCTTGTTTTGCCTCAGAACAACCGAACGGGCGTTTCAGGGAATCGAGAAAACAGCTTTTGTTGTGAGCGACATCGCTAGGTGGTGCGGTCGGCCGTGGGCGTGTTGTAGAATAAGAGAGCGATAAAGAAATAGATTCGAAGGCGAAATCTACGGTCTAGAATCGCCAATCTTGTTCGAGATCTCATCGGTGCACGGTCGCCTCGAGACTTGAACGCGGTGGCCGCGGCCAACGCATTTACGTAGTCCAGGCCACTGGATCAATTTTTTGCTGCTGCTACGCATCAGGACATCTGTTAACCATGGGTGATGAACAGAAAGCAATTCAGCTCATGCAGGAAGCAGAGAAGAAGCTGAATTCTTCAAAAGGCTTCTTTGGGCAGCTGTTTGGGTAAGAAACATTTTCAACATTCAGAACACTGGTCCTGGCTATGGTATCCATTTTTAATGTTTTGGGTGTTAGTTATGGTGTCTGTTTTCATTGAGCCTTGATAAGATCCTCATGTGGGTTTATTGCCTGTGGGTGTTACACTCATTATATGCAAATGAAGAAGCAACTCATTCACTTGCATTTCACATGTTAAAGGCTGAAGCAGAGATTATTGGACTCAGTAAGCTGGAGAACTATATTATCCTTGGGCAATCCTTTAGAAGCGCACGCCATAAACCAAGCACACTGGATGACACATATACGGCGCGCGTGGCAAAAGGAGACGTCAGCTGTTGCGAGAAACAACAACATTATGCACTGGAGCTCCAGGTCGTAGATCACCTACTATTCGCTCTTGTTTTACACAGTAGGGGTAAGCCTTTAGAAGCGCGCGCCATAAACCAAGCACACTGGTTGACACATATACGGCGCGCGTGGCAAAAGGAGACGTCAACTGTTGCAAGAAACCACAACATTATGCACTGGAGCTCCAGGGTCGTGGATCACCTACTATTCGCTAACCTAACCTAACCTAACCTAACCTAACCTTACCTAACCTAACCTAACCTAACCTAACCTACTGTGTAAAACAAGAGCGAATAGTAGGTGATCTACGACCTGGAGCTCCAGTGCATAATGTTGTTGTTTCTTGCAACAGCTGACGTCTCCTTTTGCCACGCGCGCCGTATATGTGTCATCCAGTGTGCTTGGTTTATGGCGTGCGCTTCTAAAGGATTGCCGAGGAACTGTTGCATGACCATGAGCATTTATCACAGTCCTTTTAGACAATAACCTTAGATCATTGTGACCAATGTTCAGGTATTCTAGGTGCAGGTCTCCCATTTACAACTCCAGAAACCCACTGTTACCAAACACATTGGTACCAAAAGATGCACAATTAAAAAAAGCCCAGTCTAAAGCATTTAGTGATTTGTCAGCATCACAACTTCCTCAAAATAATCACCTGAAATGATCCATTTACCCACTCCCTCAACAACTGCCATGAGTTTGAGTCAAAAAGCATCTCCAAGAGACATATCAATACCAACTTTTAAGCACTGATGTTGACAACTGTGCTGTAAAATATGATGCCACTGAGGGACCTATCAAAACTCGAAGCCATCTCAAAACTTGAAACGAGCTGAGATGCTATTGGAATGGGACTGAAAAGTGGACTGGGATGGAACAAGCACAGACAGGAGCACCTGGGAGGGAACAGGGATAGACAAGGAGAACTGGGCAGTACAGAGATATTGAGGAGCACCTGGATGTGGTTGGGGGAGAGATTAAGACTGACAGAATGGACATGGGAGGGTATAAAGATAGAATGATGAAAAGGGACTGGGCTGGGAAATGGACAAGCCAGGGCATCAAAATGGGACAGGGACAAGTAAAGGGATAAGGGTATCAATTGTCATTTGAATGAACCAAATCATGCTGTTGGTTCTTGAGATAAACAGGGCTGGGCTGTTTAAGGTCCCAGTCTATGGAAGGGATGAAATACCCCAGTCATTGCCAGGTTTATGGCCCTGTCCAGTATCCCATCATTGTGCCAGTCCTGTTTCAGTCTTGAATTGTCTCTATCACATCCTTGGTCCCCTGTTGTCTCTCCCCCCCCCCCAGCCCTACCCCAGTCTACTCCTTGTCCCTGTCCCATCACAGTCCCTCTTCCTTGTTCCTATTCCATATTGTTCCCCAGCCTTTCATGTACCTCTGTCTCAGTCCCATTCCTATCCTCTTATTTATCCCTGTCCTGTCTCCATCCCTTTACTTGTCCCTTTCCCATCCCAGTCCTTTTTCACCATATCATCTCCAGATCATTCCACCCTTCCATGCCTGTCCTGTCACAGTCCTCATCTGTCCCCCTGCCCCACAGGTCCTCCATGTCTCTGTACTGACCCAGTTTTCCTTTTTTGTTTCCTCCCAGACACTCATGCCTGACCTCATTCAGTCTGAGTTCACCTCCTGGTCCAAGTCCATTACTGTGTCAGCTTATTTCAAGTTTTGAGATGGCCATGTTTTAAAAGATGTTAAGAGACAACATATTTCAATATTTCAATTTCAATATTTCATGGCACCTTTGTCAACCATCAGCATGTAAATTTTGTGTTCATTTGTCTCTTAGAAGTGTTCAGTGCTTCAAATTTGTGTTAGCTGTTGAAGCAGTGGGTGACTGGATTACTTCAGGACATTATTTGGGGAAATTGTGATGTCAAAAAGGCACAAAATACTTTCAGTTGGGCTATTTTTCATTGTGCATCTTTTGGTACTGTTATGGCTTGGCAATTATGTGGATTTCAGGAATTATGAAAAGTGGTAGGCCTGTGCCTGTGATACTTTTTCCATTTTTACACATCAGCATTTCAAAGACTGGCTTAATATTGACCAATGATCATAACTTGTCATTCTTTGCAGGGGGTTTGCTGTGTAGTGGCCTCATTATGAAATGCATGAAAATGGAAAAATTGGTGCAAACCCTATTATTCTGAAATAGTCTTTTTTTCTCCTGAAGCAATGCCTGCCTCCTAGGCTGGCATTACTGGCAATTAAATATAATCTAGCAGCTTCTCTTTGATGGTACTGGAAATGTTACAACTACTGTCAGTGGCAACATCATTTATCTAAACACAACTAGGAAGTCAGCTTGCTGAACAACTCAGCTAGCTCAGACTCTCAACTAGTCCAGCTTCATGCAGGCCCTTTTCCCAGCCCTGTAACTATCTCCAGTGGCATCTCAGTTTCTTCAGATTGGGAGTGTGGTCATACTATGTTTACTGTTGTATTAGTGTTATTACTCTCATCATTATTTTAGATTATCATGTATCATTTCTACCACTCTTACTATATTCTAGGTTTGTCATGCTTCTGCCAAAGTTTGAAAGCCATTTGTCCCATACTGTTTATGCTGATAAAAGTCAGTAGTTTTATACTTTCCATAACATTGTTTGACATTGTGTGCCTGATCTGAAAAGTGGGCATCTGTCCCTTGGTAGATATTGGTCACAAAGAGGACACAGGGCAATTGCTAGTATTGTTGTGAAGTCTCTTGGTTGTCAAGATGGATGATCCCAAGTTGCTTTTGACATCTGTACAGTTGGTAAAGTTAGCTGTGCAAATATCACAGAGGAGGGTCTAGCACAAGCCAGTGTAATGGAATGTGTGACCCACCCAACAGCATTTTCCAGTTCTGCAGTTTGGAGCTTTCAGTTCTGAAAATTGTGAGTCTTAGTCCCAAAACTCTAGGTCCAAAGACAAGAAACAGATGCAGAAGTGTTAGAGTAGCAGTTTGCAAAGTCATTTACAAGATGGGACATATGTTAAGCTGATTGTTGGAGTTAATTGTTGATGTTGGATCTAATGTTGAATGATGAACTAAATGTTGGAGTTAAGCAAAACACCTATGAGCTGTAAGGGAAGCAACACCTTAGAAATCTCCTTGTCCGTCATAATTGACCAGAGTGATGCCATTGGGACCTGGGTGCTATTCTTGTAAGTTCCATGTCATTTCTGAGGTTCAAGTAAGGTTCCATAATCCATGTTGTATGCTGTGGTCCCATGCCAGTCCCATGTCACATGCAAGGTTGTGTCAGTAGCTCAATTAGTTGAGCATCTGTGGTTTCTCATTCCTGACAAGGTGGGGTATGAGTTGCCTGGCATTCCTTGCTTCTCCCATAGGCCACTTGAGAACTGACTTCTAGAGGGAGATATTGACAACCATACAATATGACTGTGTCATTCATGTTGGCACATTACAGGTTTTGCCTCTGAGTTATGCAGTTGGCCTGGAACTGTGCTTGGAATTGTGAGTTTAGGTGAAGGGATAAGAACTTGTGCAACAAACTCTGCTTACCATGGTCTGTGGCCTCAGAACACCCTGGCAAAGGATTGGGATCACATTTATTAAGAAAATAACAAAAGAAAAAATAGAAACCTTAGGATCATCAAAAAGTAATGGGTCCCCTGGTCTGGCCCTTCCAATACTGAAGCCTTTTTTGGTCTGAATAAGTATTGGTCATTGCTCCAGCACAGGGTTGAAAAGGGCATTATTTTTTGGCATTCATGAACACCACAAAATATGTGCTCCAGCAGCGTTTTATACTCCTGCAGTTCGGTCTTGTGCCCCCATCAGAAAGCTACATTATAACTATGTTGAACAATATCTAACTCTGCAAGTTCTGTAAGAAGCAGGTATGATGTCATAACTGGCTCACACCAGTAATGCCAACTTTAATCAATATTACGCTTCAGACAATTTGTACCCCAAAACAGAACTTATGTTCTGACACATAGAGCAAAATCCAAATTTCCAAACCTACTCCAATATTCTTGTGAATGTGAAATTACAGGGCACTGTTTATTTATTAGTTTCATAAAATCATCATTGGGGATAAAACCTCACTAGAAGGTGAAGTCAGTTGTAAAAAAAAACAGCATGCTGTGGTATGCAGTATGAATTCATCGGTGAATGCAAAGGTGATGTGACATCACACGTTATGTCTTAAGTCTGAGTGCAAGAGGAAAATGCAGAATTGCAACATTATTATAAAATGGGAATAAACAAAAAACAAACTGAAAAAAGAAGTGCTTTAACTGACTTGAAAAATATTGACAGCTAACCTGTGAATCAGAAGAAATATTTGGTAGTCTCATGCATCATGTTTTTCTGCCATTGAGCCTCCAACCTTTGCTGGCAGTGGTGGATCCAAGGTGGAGGAGGCCTCTGAACTGTATCATCGGGCAGCCAACATGTTCAAGATGGCCAAGAAGTGGAGTGCTGCTGGTAACGCTTTCTGCGAGGTAGCTAACCTCAGTTTGAAGAATCAGAACCGGCACGATGCTGCCACCAACTTCGTCGATGCCGGAAATTGCTACAAAAAGTCGGACCCCAATGGTAGGCAGGTTTTTCTTGTATGTTTTGCTTTGCCTCATGGTCGGTGGGTTTTATGTTGAAGTTAAGTTTCGTAGACACAGTGTTAGCAGTGTGCTATGCTTGCTAAGTGTCTTGATGTTCGCATAGTAGCAAGAATCAACAGCATTACTTGCAATTTGCAGGTTAGGTGCCATTCAGAACATCAGTTCGAATGTGTATGGTACCAGGACTGTGAAATCGTTTTACAGTTGAGAACATATGCAAATGAGATGTACCCTGGGAAAGGAATTTGTGGAAAAAGGATGGGAAATTCCATTAAAAGCTACAGTGAAACATATGGAACATATGAGAAAAAACAAACATATGAAACAAACAGTGCTCCAAATAAGACAGTATCACTTGCCTTCTTTTGCTTACAACTCAGTTTTGCTTTGGGATTAACACGTTTAATTTGTTTACCTTTTCC
Source organism: Capitulum mitella (assembly GCA_030062745.1). Taxonomy (NCBI): domain Eukaryota; kingdom Metazoa; phylum Arthropoda; class Thecostraca; order Pollicipedomorpha; family Pollicipedidae; genus Capitulum; species Capitulum mitella. The sequence goes on along the minus strand of CP099847.1, from coordinate 19,677,279 downwards.
CTTTCTGCTCTTTTTATTTCTCCCTATATTTTTGTGCATGCACTTTTTTGTTTGTGTCTTTTATCCTCGTCATACCATAGGAATAAATAGACCAGTATCTCGATGGGCAGGTTGTGCATGATTGTATTTCAGTGAACTAGATCAAACATATATGTTTTCATCTTTGCGTATGGCTTGACAATTCTTGTGTTTGGTTTCGGACTGTGGTCGGCTAAGTTAGTTTACATTTTCTCGATGAGCACGATATCTATGGCCATATGAGCGGAGGACGGTCAGCGGAGTTGGCGCCTGGTGCTGTCGGCTGGCCGGGCTAACGCGCAGCTCTCGCGCTCCCCAGAGGCCGTCAACTGTCTGATGAAGGCCATCGAGATCTTCACGGACATGGGCCGGTTCACGGTGGCGGCCAAGCACCACCAGACGATCGCCGAGATCTACGAGTCGGAGCTGGTTGACCTGGACAAGTGCATCAAACACTACGAAAAGGCGGCCGACTACTTCCGCGGGGAGGAGTCCACCTCGTCGGCCAACAAGTGCCAGCTGAAGGTGGCCCAGTACGCCGCCCAGACACAGGACTACGAGAAAGCCATCAGCATCTACGAGCAGGTCGGCGCGACGCGAAATATCGTTACGAAACCCGCCGCCCACGTACTGTTATCTCGTTGGTATTTTTCAGGTTTGCGTCGTGTGTGCAGAAACATTGGAAACACGTTTGATAAACAGTTGCTCAGGCAGGTGTTTTAAAAACAAATTTATTCTGTCTTTAAGCCTGTTTTAAAGTTGTGTCTGTTCATCATGCTTTCCTGTCCGCATGTAATGTGCTCGTTTTCGGCAGAACGTTTCTATTGGGCCATAATTTTGTCCTCTATTATTTCCCGGTAGTATGTCTTGATTGTTTTTTGTATTACTTAAGAGACCATGCCACCTTTAGTTCGCATTGGACTGAAATGGCCAAGTTGTAGCTTGTTCTGATGGGCCTGCCAGTGAATAGAAGCGGAAGACCCATCGCTAATGGATGCCTTCAAAAGATAGTTGCTTGTTAATCACAGTTTCCGATTGTTTCCTTTGTTTTGGCTCATTGCAAAATAACCAGGTACATTAATGCCCGATATTGATGGAACCTCCGCGAATTACAGGTTTTTGGTACCTTTGGAGTTTTGTAGGCGGGTGGATGTTGAAAACTTGATCTTTGACATATTTCGTACAAAAACACATCTGCTTTTGAAAAGTCGACCAAGCCAGACCATTTCCTTGAAAATTAATGTTACATCTATAATACATGTTGTCAGCAGAGATCGCGAAGTTGTAGGCAGACATTGCAAACTTGGAACGCCAATTCCCAATCTGCTGTCTGCATCATAACTATGTTTGCCGAGTTTCAGATCAATTTTCCACGAATTCCCCAGCTGTCCTATTCATCTGTGTCTGGTTTTTAGTCGTTTCATGACATAAGGAGTAGCTTAGGTCGATGACGTTTGCAAAAGGCGTGTATTGCGTGATATAACCGAATAACGAAATAATGGAGTTGTGATAAACTACATTTTTGTTTGGCAATTCGAGGAAAATAAGTATCATAAATAGAAGGAACAATGTTTTTTTTCAAATCATGCATTTGTATTGATGAAAAGTCGACCATTGTGCAACATTCCGCTTCGTGTTTTCTCGCAGGAGCTGGACCAGTTCCCTGCACCAGTCTGGTCTGTATGCTGTTTGTGCACTATTACTGACAGCGTACGACCATCGCTGCTGTCTGGATACAGTGATTTGCGGCTCGTGATGATTTAGCCGCCAAGTGCGTGTCACTACTACAGAGGCCGCCACGCTGGGTGTCGCTCAGTCTAAGACGTTTGCGGTACCGCCGCCAGGTGGCCGGGACGTCCCTGGAGAGCTCGCTGCTCAAGTACAGCGCCAAGGACTACTTCTTCAGGGCACTGCTGTGCCACCTATGCATCGACGTGATCAACGCCAACAACGCGCTGCAGCGTTACCAGGAGATGTACCCGGCCTTCCAGGACTCCCGCGAATGCAAGCTCATCAAGGTTTGTGGCATGAAACCGGCAGCGCTTTTTTCGGACGGGGATTGATTTCGTTGTCTTTTGAGGCAGTCTCGGGCCTTTGTACCATGTTGGTTGTTACGGGCCCTTTTAGGTATCGGTTCTTGTTACGGTTGTACGTTTGGCACGTTATCGCGTAGTTTCGAATAATGGGGTGGCGCTGGTTCGGTTTATGGTGACCACGTCACGGCCCTAAATTAATCTTGTTACAAGCCATACAAGTTTTCTCTCGCCATAGTCCTTTTTATCTGTGTTGGTCTTTGTATTGTTTGTGTCTCTGGAGCAATAGAAGGGGCATAATTGAGCCACAATGGTCACCTGGAATGACAGCATGACATAGAATCCTCTTTGTTGTCCATATCTTACTGTTTGTGCCATTTCACAGATTGCAGTTCTCAGTGTAAATATTCTCATTTATGTCGACGTCAGGTGATTAGATGAAACGTCATGTGTTTCCAGAGCATGTTTTGTTTCAGGCATAATTCCGAAGATGTTTTTCCGGCAACTGTCTTGTTCTTTCACCGTGTCCGTAATTCGTCTTTTTCTGTCTGCAGTAGGTTTTTCACTATCCTCGATAAAATGTTTAACTGCACGTTAGTATCCAAATGTTCGTATACACTGAACATTCTGGCGTTGTCTGTTATTTCCGCGTTGCTCATGTCTGCAGTGTTCCACTTGTCCGTAAGGTCGATCTGACCTCTGAGGGACTTGCCAGGACCGCGATAGCCAGCTTCATCGGTGTGTGTGTGTGTGTGTGTCACCTGTGTATGAAGTACCGAGCCCACAGGTCACCGCTCTGAACACCGTGCGTGCCGCCGGTGCGCCACGCTGAGGCATTCACGCCTGGAATGACCTGGCGCACCGCCGCCGTCCCCAGTCTGTCACGGCTGGCGTGACCTGACGTACCGCCGCCATCCCCGGCCTGTCACGGCTGAAGTGACCTGGCGCACCGCTGCTGTCCCCAGTCTTTGACGCCTGACGTGACCTAACGTACTGCCACCGTTCTCAGAGCATCTGCACGCACCTGGAGGAGGAGAATGTGGACGCCTTCACCGAGACGGTCACCGAGTACGACTCGATCTCGCGCCTCGACCAGTGGACAACCATGATGCTGAACAGGATAAAGAAGACCATACAGGAGGACCTAAAGTAGGCGTGCTGCGTGCCGCCGACGAGTCCACGCTGCCGGCCGGGGAGGCCCTGCGCCGGCCGCGGACGAGTCCACTGGTCTCACGGGGGGGCCCTGGGTACCGAAGGCAGATGAGTTGATCTGGTCCGGAGGAGAGGAAGCTACATCCTCCGTCGAGTCCACCCTGCCAGACGGGGAGGCCCAGCGGACGGGGTGAGCCGGCCGGTTTGCTGCCGTATTGTTTGTGTGATGGCGCTGTAATCGGCTTCTTTCCACCCGCAGGCGATAATCCGAGATGTGGGCCGGCAAACGGCTTCGTATTGTTATGTTGTGCATCGAAGCATTTTGGGTTTAATTTATATAGCTATCAGTAGCAAGAAGGCCGGTGCTTTCTTACTAGAAAGCATCGGAACGGATTTTGGGGTTGGAGTGGAGGTGCTCGAGTAGGGGTTGTGTGGATTATCACGAAGTCTGACATGGCACTTGCGGCGTGAGCGGAAACGTCCCCTGATACGTCTGCACATTGCACATTCGAGCGTGGTGAGCTACTCGTGTTATGCAAACGCCGGTGAGCGCCCTTCTCGCTTGTCTTTTAGCCATCATTCCAGTCTTGTGGGCAGGCCTGTGCGCCATAGAGCGGTGCTGCCCGGTAGTGGCGTTTCTTGTCCCGTCTCGTGTAACGGTTTACTGTATAGTCTCCGGCGCTGCTCGGTGACCGCCGCTGTCGGCCGCCGGACAGCGAGGCGCCGCGGCGTCCGTCCTTCCGGTTAACTAGCCTCTCATCTTTGGTGCGGCGGCGCCGCGCCACGATCGGCTGGCGGCTGCGGCCTCTCGTCTGGGCATGCTGGGCCGGGTCGCGGCGCCGCCGGCCGCCGTCTGTCTCAGCTCGCTGTTGCTGTGTCGTGCGTGCCGCTAGAGCCGACCGGCCGGGCCGGGCCACACCACGCCGCCGCGGCCGTGTCCTGTAGAGCCGTCCCGGGCGGCGGCTGCCAACCCAGCTAAATACACCCAAACAGGATATGCGTTTATTTCCAAAATCGCCCCACACGGCCAGCACATGGTTTAAAATGTCCGTCACGTCCTATTTCACAGCTGATATCACAAAATAACTGGAAGACGCCCAGCGGCACTTGTACCGCCGCTCGGACGGAAAACTGCGTGGTACTACGCATGATCGCTCGCTCGGTTTACACTGCGACTGCAAGCGTGGACCCACAAAAGCCTTTCAATCAGTGTTGCAATGCAGCGCGGTCCTAGACATCACGATAATAACCTTTGTCGGTTGGCCCCATCAACTAAACAGTACAAATCGCTACCGCTTTGAATCGGTAGAAGCGCTGCATAACGTGACATGGCTAAGCGAGGTAGCCGAGTTCGCAGTGTTCGACAAGGCTGTATGTCTACTGGCCACCCTCACTGGCGCGGTGGAACTCCGACAGCGCGGCGAGGCGTGCAGTCGCCCAACACAGTTTACCGGGTTTGCGCATCGATGGAGAGCAAACAGATCTGGCGCCACGCCCAGGACGGAGAACTGGGCTGCACGGATCGGTCCGCACAGCGGCGACAATGCCAGACTGAGGCCGGCCGGTGCGGGCGGGCGGCGCTGGCCGGGCTGGCAGGCGCGGCTAGCCGTCCGTCCGGTCATCGGTCGGCGACTCGCTGGGGTCCTGCTGCAGCAGGTCGTCCGAGTCGTCATCTCGCTCCTGAAAACGAATCAGCACCGGCAACATGAAAAACGAGGACGGCTGCACAAGCGACGGAAAGGCCACACACGACGGACGGCCACAGGGCAGGAAACACCAGCGGACATGAAAACAAGCACTGTCCCCTGGCGTAGTGGTACACAGTTGCAGTTAACACCATTATGTTGCCAGAGGGTACCAAGGTCGAGTCCAGCTGACTGCGATAATTCCCCTTCCCAGCGCCACAATGAGCGACTACGACGCGAAATGATCCTGGCAGACGACAGGGTCTGTACAAAAAACAGTTATGACCAACCAAAGGAAAATGACTGGCATAACAACCAGTGAAACTCTCGCGAATGGCAGTGAAAATGCGGGGAACATCGGGCCAAAAAAAAACAATGCTCTGTTGAAACCATCACGGAATGCTCACCTCTGATGAGAGCACAGAAACACCGGCCGGGATGCATCTCAAACACCCAGCCACCCTCCACACCAGCACACAACAACCATCTTCCGCGGCAACACAACACAATATTCATCTTCAACATGGCCACGCCACACAGCATCGGTTTCCAACGGGGGTACAGAACCACCTTCGACAGACGCACACCACGCGACATCGCGACATCCGCCCACGACGGCCACACCACGAAACAGCCATTTCTGACGAGGCTACATCTCACAGCTGCCTTCTCTCGATAGGTCCACATCACACATCACCACCCCTGACGGGAACTCCTCCCACCACGAACTTCTAATATGCCCAAACTGCACAATACCCGCCTCTCGCAGGAATAGGCCACACAACATCCACCTCCGACGGAACACCGCTTAACGCGGGCGCACATCACACATCAGCCTCGACACCGACACAAAGCAAAACGGCCGCCTCTGTCAGGAGCACACAGCACAAGGTCACATCTGACCATACGCACCACAATAGCCACCTCTGACAGGAGTACACAGCGCAACGCCCAACTCTAACACGAACAAACAACACAGCGGCCACATCCAACACGAACACACAACACAACGGCCACCTCTGACAAGAGCACGCAGCACAAAGGACACCTCTGACAGGAACACACCGCACAACGGCCACCTCTAACCATACACCGCACAACAGCCACCTCTGACAGGAACACACAACTTAACGGGAACACAACACAACACTGACCTCGGACAGGGGTGGGTCGTCACAATCGCCGCCGAACAGTCGCGCCATGGCCTCCAGCGGGACGCCGCGTGTCTCTGGCAGCCAGAGGCAGAAGACCAGCAGGCCGACGGCGGCCAGCGCCGCGTACAGCACGAACACGCCCGGCCGGCCCAGCAGCCGCACCAGCGTCAAGAACGTCAGCGACACCGCCAGGTTGGCCAGCCAGTTGCAGGAGGCGGCCAGCCCGCTGCCCGTGCCGCGCGCCCACGGCGGGTAGATCTCGGCGTTGATGGTCCACGGCATGGGGCCCATGCCGGGCGCGAAGCAGACGAGGTATAGACAGAGGCCGAGCACGGTGATCCAGGCGTACGGCGCCGGACACCAGTCCGGCGCCCAGACGAACCCCGGCTCCGCGCAGCCGCCGTCGGCCGACGAGCTGTTGCCCGGAGCGGCGAACGGCAGACAGGAGCCGTTGGCCGCGCCGTCCGCCGTCGGGTGGAAGCAGAAGCCGCAGCCGGCCGAGTGGCAGGAGGCACAGCTGAGACGGTCGCAGAGCGGCGTCGGCGGCGGCAGCACCACGGCCGGCGAGCGGATCAGGTTCAGCCAGAACCCGGAGGCCAGTAGCAGCAGGGCGCCGACCGTGCCCAGCATGCTGGCCAGCGTCAGCGGCCGCCGGCCCAGCCGCTCGACCAGCGCCAAGCCCACCAGCGTGCCGCCGAAGTTGACGGCGGCCGTAAGCGCGGCCAGCCAGATGGCCAGCGACACGTCCCGCACGCCGGCCAGCTGGATGATGCTGGCGCTGTAGTACATCACCGTGTTGATGCCGGCCAGCTGCTGGAACAGCTGCAGGCTGCAGCCGACGAGCAGCGCGCGGCGCACAGGCGGGCGGCTCATCATCTCGGAGAGCAGGCAGCCGGCGTCCGGCCGGCGGCGCGCCTCGCTGGCGCACTGCGTGCCGATCTGCTCCAGCTCAGCGGAGACGGGAAAGCCGGGCGGTCGGAGCCGCGCCAGGGCGGCGGCCGCCTCGCGGCGCCGGCCGCGGCCCAGCAGGTAGCGCGGCGACTCCGGCAGCGCCAGCAGGCCCAGCAGCTGGACGGCAGCCGGCAGCGCGGCGGCGGCCAGCATCCAGCGCCAGCCGTGCGTCGTGGCCGACAGCGCGCCGCACAGCAGCGCCGCCGCCAGCTGGCCGCCCGTGATGAACAGGCAGTTGACGGTGGTCAGGAGGCCGCGCGCCTCCACCGGCGCCGCCTCAGCGATGAAAACCGGCACCGTGCTGCTGGCAAGCCCGATGCCGACTCCGAGCACCAGTCGGCCGGCCAGCAGGACGGCCGGCGACGGGCTGAGGCCGGCCAGCAACGCACCGCCCAGGAACACAGCGCTGGCGGCCAGGACGACCGGGCGGCGGCCGATCCGGTCCGACAGCGGGCCGGCCGCCAGCGAGAGCAGCCACGCCGAGCCCACCGTGCCGGACACGATCAGCTCGTGCCACTCGTCCGACAGGTGGAAGTCGGCCCGCACCAGCACCATGGCGCCCGACACGACGCCCGTGTCATAGCCGAACAGGAAGCCGCCGATGGCGCTCACGAAGGTCAGCACGTAGACGAGCGCGCACTGGCCGCTGGGCAGCGGCGCGCCGGAGCCGGTCGAGCCGCAGTCAGGCCGCAGCAGCGGCTCACTCACTGACTCGGACATGGCGCAGGTGATGAATGCGTTGTGTTCTGTAGTCAGCTATTTTGAGAGAATAAGTGTGACACGTGAGGAACTACAGTGGCTAATTCTTCTACTTGAGGCAATATGATGGCACCAATTGCACAGTGACTAAATGAAAATAAACTGTTTACATCTGGGTAAAATTTGAACACTAGCCTTCTGCAATCAGTCATAATGCCAAAATTATGCATGAAATGCAAGTCAAAGAGGCTTCACACTGAGTCATGGTGCCTTTCACTAAAAATCTTCACTGGCCCTTCCTGGAAACATTCACTATTTGCTGAAAAAAAACAGCAGATTTGTATATAAGAACCACATGCATTGAGTGATACTCCAGAAAATTGTGTAAAAGGTCTTTGGTGAAGCTGGGCACTGGCAATTTAAAAAAAATATGTGGTTTTCTGTGTTGTCTTTTCTTTTCTGTAGCTCAGGACAAGTTCATCACACAGCATTCATCTGAAAAAGAAAATGTGCATGAGATAGATTATCCACAGTCCAGTTCATTTTCCCATTTACAGTTTGGGAGAAGTAACTGTATTTCCATTACAGTATGACTTAATAATCTTACATATGTCAGACAGAGCTGTCATAAAATAGCAACTGTCTTTGCTTTGGTTTGCTGCTCATGTTTCCCTTCAGATGGTATGTTTGGCACTCTCAGGTGCAGGGATACAGTTGTATGTGTGATGGAGTATGAAACATGGCAAATAATGCATTACCAGAGGAAAAGTAAATGCATCACTTGTGCATTTTATCTACAGTTACAGAATATTGCCACTGCTTTCAGATATATTCAAAAGTGGAAAAGTACATGAATACATCAGTCATGATTAGTTTTATCAAACAATAATTTCTGTGCATCAACCAACCTGCATTCTGCACTCAATGTTCTACATGTGCCCTTGTCTCATGTCAACAACATGTCACCCACACATAAAGCATCAAATATGCATTCATATTCGGGGGCAAAAGACCATATTTATTTATATTTCCTCATAATCATAAGTTCACTGCAAAATGCACTCCACCAATGTGCACAAAAGACCATCTTCCACAAGCATTTCTTGACATCCAGTGCATTATGTCAAACCTATTGCCACACTGCAGTGTGGTGTACATCTGTGACTACCTAGTACCTATCATGCAAAATGTGGCAGACTATGTACCATGTGGATGCAATATCCACTTAACTTTTTGTAGCAGCAAGGTCATGAGCCTTTTGCTAGAATGCACAATTTGATAGTTCAAAAGGTTACCTTAGAAGAAAGCAGCTTGACTGATAACAAAAATGGCCTATTCATTTCAGCTTATTCATACAAATTTGCAATCATTAGCTCAGTTTCCATGCCACTAATGAATCTGTATTTCCTTCTAAATCCCAATACCACAATTTAAGAGGTCATGGAAACACATCTTAGCAACCTGGATTGGATCTGTGAATCTGTATTGAAAAAGATTTTGCTAGGAAATCCAAATTATGCATGAACCAGAAGCAAACTGTGACTGTGATTTCCCCACAACTGCATCGCTGTATGACTTAATTCAACAATACGTGGTTTGCAGCACAGCAAAGCAAGGATGGACAGAATTCTGAAAGGAAGACAATGCTTGGAAATTTAAATGCATGAACTTGGTGGGGTGGACAGTCGTGGCTGCTTGCGCACTTTCACATATTCAGGTTCTCTATAGATGTATTGTTCACCAAGACCATGTGGCACCAAATGATGCATAAAAGATTTCAACACATTTATCTCAACACAATTATCTCGCTCACCGACAGTCAGGCAGAGTGTATTAGTTTGGTTCAGGGGTTCATGAGCGCGACCAAGGGCGACAAGGATGAAGGCCCTAAAATAGCAGGTTAGCCGAAGTGTACGTCACCCGTTTCCACCAAATTTCTAGTTTATATATCAAATAGTTTTAATTTCTTTCTAGTTCCCATTAATATCATTTTTGACACGTAAAAATAAAAAAGCACGTTTTTTAGTTAGAATAATGAAATATATACCTTAAAATGTATAAAATATAACTTATAAGAATATAACATTTGTATCATATACAAACATATATGTATGTGCATGGATATTTATGCCTAATGAATGAAAAAATAATAATTTATCTAGCATAACTTTTAAGTCAAACCAAAAATCAACCATAAATACCAGCTAAATACGGTCTTGGCGCTCTTGATTCGAAACCACCTCGACTCCCTATTCACCGTAAAAACGACGACTGACTGACGCCCGACAGGACACAAGACTTGACTTAAGACACGGATGCTTGAGCCCAAGAGGCTGTGCGTCCTAGCCCACAACAAACAAACAAACAAACAAACCGTAAAAACCATACAGAAGACTGACTGACGTCCGATGAGACACAAGACTCGACCCAAGGCTTTGAACACCTGAGCGCAAGAGGCTGTGTGTCGTAACTCCAGGGACGACGGATTGCATTTTCGGCTGGGGGGCAAGCTCTGTCGGATCAACAGTGGACTTCATTTGGGTTACCTTCTTCCCCCATCCCGAAAAAAACAGCTGAATTTCGTTATTTTTGCTATCGCCCGGTTTATCTTTAAATGAGGAAACCTTCTTCCCAGGTTTTGGTGCTAGTGCACACTTACGTTCTCCAAAATGCGTGGATTTTTTCTGTTCAGGTCTGTACTCATTGCCATTTTTCAGGTCTTTGCCCTTGGGCATCCATCTACATAATGGCGAATGATTCAAACTTCTTCTTGTTATTATGTTCGCGTTTACATCACGAATTCAGCATTATTACAAAATAGATTTGTAAACGGTTGAAAGTTTGCTCCCACAACATTAAATTATAACTCGACGCTTAGTAACAAAGCTCTTACGGACTATCACACGAGAACGAAATCATTGTCTCAAACACTTGCCAAAGCAGCTTTGTCTGTCCCCACACACACATAATGTAACAATGCCAGCACCAAATCTCTGACATAATGGACCAGGGGCGAAGCCAGGATTCCGCCGGGGAGGGTGGGCAAATCGAATCAAGGGGACCCTCGAAACCAATGGGAGCCCTCGCCAAGGGCGGATCCAGGATTTGCTAAGGCGGGGGAGGGGATGGAGGCAAATGGTCAACGCGGGGCCCCCTTTTTTGCCCTTCAGATATGAAAAATGGTGTAATTTTGGTTTTTACGATATAAAATAACCGAAAAATTCAAACGCTTCATCTTATCTCAGAAACTTCTGCGTTTTCTTTCCGAAAAAAATTGCCCGAAATATGACAAAAACGGCGCGATTTTAGGCGGCTCCGTCCCTCCCTTCATTTAAAATGTCGTGTTTGTATCTGGTCCAGGAGCCCGTTTGTCCCTCCCCCTCCAATCCCGTAGCTTCCGGAATTTTTTTAGTTTAGGTTAGTTTAGTTTAGGTCAGCTTAGTCTAGGTTCCCTCTCGCAGTTTCAGGAGCACTTTGGTGGTCTCGGGCCGTCTGCCGTGTCAGGATCCTCTAGTGGCCTCAGGTTCCTTTTACACTTTCACGTGTCCCGCGGGACGTCTCAGGCGCTCCTTTGGCAGTTTCAGGAACACCTCGGACAGTCTCAGGGACCCATCGGGCAGTTTCAGGGACGCTTAAACCATCTTGGATTCCTTCCTGTCGTTCCTTGGACTTTTTTGCCGTTTAAGGAGCCCCTCAGGCACTAAAAAGGGCCCTGTGTAAGTCTCTGGTGTGACGGGGGCGCCTCTTGCAATCGTCTAAGTTCTTTGGCCATTTCACGAGCAGTCTGGACGTCTCAAGGTCTAGTAGTTTCAGGGGCCCCTCTGGTCGTCCCAGTGGCCCCTATTGCTAGAGACTTCTAGTTAACAGTTTCAAAGGTCCCTCTCTAGCAGTCTCAGTGGACCCCTTGCGGTCCTGGATACCCCTCTTATCGCCTCGAGGAAACATTTTTGCCATCTCAGGACCCTCTGACCGTTGAAAAGACCTTTTCGCAATTCCAGGGCCCCTGTGCAGTGTCACAGACCCTCTGAACGTCCCCGGTGGTCCCCATGGCTGTATCAGGGGCCTTCCTCTGTTACATGAGGTATATCTGGCAGTCTTTTAGGGTCCCTCTAGCCGTAACAACTCTAGCCGTTTTGTTGGCGCTTCATGGGCCTTGCTGGCAGTCTCAGGGGGATCTTGCCAGTGCCAGGAGCCCGCTTATTACACTCGGGGACCCTCTGGCCGCCCAGCGCCGCCATTAAGCCCAAATACCGTCTCAGAGGCACTCTTATCGTCATTGTTTCGCAGGAGCCCTGCGACCTTTTTGGCGGTCTCAGGGGTCATCTGCGGTGTACAGGCCCATCTTCCCGCCCCAGAAACCACCTGACCTTCCCGGGGGCCCCTGACAGCATCAAAAACCTCCAAGGTTTCAAAAAGGCCCATGTAGATCATTTGTGGTTCCTCTCGAAACTGAGTAGGTTACCGACGAATCCCCTTCAGGGGCCCTTCTGGCTGGCCAGGGTCTCCTTGTGCCGTGCCAGGCACTCTCTAAAGTTCTTTCCGTCTCAGGTGCCTCTTTGGCAATGTTAGCGGTCTCATGGACCCTTTGCCGCGTTGGGGCGCCTTGCGGTCCCAGGGGCCCTCGAAGAGTTTCAAGAACCCTTCTTTCTATCATAGGGGCCATCTTACCGTGTCAAGGTCTCATTAACCCTGCTGGAGGCCATTTGACTACATCAAGAACCTTCGGCTTTTCACTCACAGGGGTCCCCTAGGGACTCAGTCCTCATCTTAGCCGTCTCACGCGACCTATGAGCCATCTGGCGGTCTCGGGAACTCTCTGCCGTGTTGGGACCCTGTTGTGGTCTCAGAGACCCTTTGGGAGCTTCAGGGGCCCCCTATGCGTCTCAGAGGTCATCTAGCCCTCCAGGAGGCCTCTCTGGCTGCATCAAGAGCCCGTCAGGTTCTTGTAGAGACCCCATGAAGCTGATACGGGGCCCTTTTGGGACTCCTTTTTAGTCTGACACATTTTCTAAGACCTAAGTGGGGAGGTGGCGATCATCCCAATTGCTCCCCCTTTGGATCCGCGCCTGGCCCTCGTAATCAGTGGGGCTCCATGTGGTTAAAATTACTGTCGGTTTGTAAAGGTGCCTCGCTGAAGTGCAAAGGGAGCCCATACTCGCATGTAAAGACGTTCCTGCCGACCTGGCGGGTGCCTCTTACAGGTCGGGTATGGCATCTGTACAGGAGAGCAGGGACTCCTGAATGATCGTTTAATGGCCCCTGTTGGCCAGGGGGGGGGGCACTGCCTGTCTGTAGAGGGCACCCTACCTGTCTGTAAAGGGCCCTGTCTTCCTCTGGAGGCAGGGGCAGGGGCCTTCCAGACCGAAAGAAGGTCCCTTCAGAGGCTGGCAGGGGCCCTTTATGGGTTGACAGGAGGCCCTCTCCAGACAAGCAGTGAACTCTCCTACAAGTTAGCAAGGGCCCCTAAACGTTCATTCAGACCACGGTTCTCTCTTTATAACATAAAGCATTCTTGTATATTCGGAGTACGTTTTCTTTCCGTTCGTAAGTCTTCTTTAATGCTTAAAATATAATTATTTTGCTTTGATTGTTTCCGACAGTGTAAGACGCTCAGCGTCTGCCTCACGCTATCACCTAAAGCCCCACGCCTCATACAAAGAACTGAGGTCTTCGGCCCCAGGGAGCCCACTTAGCCGCCAGGTGGCTCCGCTTGGCCTCCAGCGGGGGGGGGGGGAGCATGACTCCTTTGCCCCCCTTTGGCTACGCCACTGTAATGGACAGAACCATCTTGCCAGAGTGCCCAAAGGATTAACAATCAGTTCCATGTCCAACACTACTACGCATGGTATACAAAAAGAATCTCAACATACGTCAAGCTGAATGACGCTGAAAATCACACAAGGATAGCATATAATAAATATCATACAATTTTCTCCATAGGGTTAATGTTAAATTTCCAAAAAGTGGGGGCCAAGGCCCCGCCCTCCACCCTTCCCCTGTTCCTATGCACATGTGTCTACAAAAACGGTTATATCTCTCCCTATTGACGTCACGTTTGGTACAAAAGGCTGCCGCGTACACTTGTCCTGATTACTCTTGAAATCATCGTCAGAATCGTCGCGTCTTGTAATGGGCGCCTAGTACCATCAAATTTAATGCCTACCATATCCAAAAAAACTTCGAATTTGTACTCAACTTCGCGAAGGCTGTTATCGTCTGTCACCGATGTTCCCATAATGACTTTTTCTTTTCTTCATAGCGTAAGACTGATTTTTTACGATTTTGCTTGGTGCAGTGGCCGAAATTTCTGGGGGGCAAAACCAAAGTTTTGCCTCCTAGCCGTCAGGCTGGGGGGGGCGACCGCCCCTCCTGCCCCCCTTTTCCGCCGTCGCTGCCTAACTCACAAACAAACAAACGTAAAAACCATACAGACGACTGACTGACGCCCGACGAGACAAGACTTGACCCAAGACTTTGGACACCTTTGCCGGAGAGGCTGTGTGTCCTAACTCACAACCATAGTGATTACTGCGTGCCCCCGTGCCTCCCTGGTGAAAGGCGGCTGTTGTAATTTGTGGTAGTGTTTCCTATGTTGTTGTTTTAGAATGTCCCCGGTAATCTGTTTAGTGTGGGTACATCCATGGTGTGGTTTTATTTCCAAGTGGTTTGAGTATTTCTGTGCGATCCGATGCTTCTTGGTAGTGGTGGTGTATGTATGCGTACTTCCTAGTTGATTGGAAGCATTCTCTATCATTTAGAATATTCCGAAAGCTTCATGGCCTGTGTAATGTTTAAAAAACATTTGTGATAATACAGGTGTATCAACTGTTAAGATAATCATCTTAGTCTAGTGGGTTATTATATGCACAATGTATTAGTGTTATGCCACTTTAGTCTGGTGGAAATTTGCACTTTGACAAGGTTTTACATGTGCATGTGGTACCTCAGATGTCCATTTTGAAATTTTGTGGTGTAAAATTTCTCTTTCAGGCCTGGATTAACACGCACACTGGACGTTCGTGATAATAAAGGTGTCTTTTTGTGCCCCTCCCCCCCACCCCTGTTTTTTTCTGAACATCTGGAGAACGGATCGGAGCTGGTTGCTGCTACTTTGTGACATTTATGGCAATTGAATAACTCGTCGAATGATGGAAAAAATCGGAAATTGTCCGGAAATTTTTGAAGTTTCAAGCATTTGAAGTCAGGCAAACATGACGAAAGCCACAGTTCTCGCTGACAAATGAGAGCTTTGTGAAAGACCAGCATTCTACGTTAGACTACCATGTGAACACAATCAGGCGATGCCATTCGGGCATAAGTGATGGATGTACCAAGACCATAGCGAGGGTCACTAAGTGTCAAGGTCATCTAAGGTCAAAGTCAAACAGTTTGTGACGTGATCCAGATTTGCTTTGCAACACATCAGTATATATGAAATATGCATTCGGAGGCCGTAATAAAAACGTGTGCGCACACTGATACGCTTACGTATACCAAGGTCAGTAAAGGTCAAGGTCATTAAAGGTCAAGGTAAAATATCTTGTGACCTGGCCCAGATTTGTTCTGCGACATGTCCGATTTGTATGAAATATGCATTCAAAGACCCTCATAAAAACACGTGTGCGGACATGGATACGGATGCATATATACCAGAGTCATTTCAGGTCAAGGTTATCAAAGGTCAAGGGCAACTGTTTTGTGACCTGATTTGCTTTGCAGTATGTCGATTGGCATGAAGTATGCATTCAAAGACCCTACTAAAACACGTTTGGTACAGTGATAATCACATGTATATACATATACATACATACATAAATATAAACGCTGGGAGTGACCAAATGTACCGATGTTGGCTACCTTCACTGCAAATACGCCAAAAGATACACGTTGAGCCCTCATTTACTGTCAAACTGTCCCGTGTTGTTCAAAATCTGAACTGCAAAAGATGAAAAAATGACGCCATAGGTCAATAACCTGACATGACCTAGACCCAAAATCCTCAGTCAAGACGCTAAATGAATGGAAGTTGTATTCCTCGCTTCAACGGCCAAACGGACATCCTTTTCCCGTTTCGTTCGAAAAGTTGTACGGAATGGCCTGTGTCATTTTTAAGCCTTGTGTCGAAGCTTTGACCTCAGGTCAGGTTAGGTGCCTGACCTAGGCCAGGTCAGACGGGCCTATGTCCAAAAAAATTTAGCGCCCTCTAACTTTTTTCGGAAAACAAGATATCACAATAATACGTTCAGGGATTAGTGATCTTGATAAATGCAACGAATCTGCTATCTCAGATTTTGCGGAATTTCCGGGTCATTGACGTAAGGCAAAGACCATTTTTAAGACATGTCGTTTTTTTCGGAAATTGACGGAATTTTTCGTACATTTTTAGCGTGGAGTGAAGCAGACATCTAGTTACCGTCATTGGGCAAAATATCAATGACTTCCATCCATTGACCTGAGGTCAGGTCACGAATTACTGTTGTGAGCCAAAATGCACCATAGTCAAAATCAGCGATGAATTACTCAGAATGGGTAAAAAATGGCACAACTGGCTTGCACAGACGTCATACCAAGAACCTCAAAAAGTTACCTGTTTTGGAAATAAACAGGCTCTCGCGAATAAAGCTCCGCCAATTGTAGATTGGTAACTAATGAATTTTTCCAATATTTAAGTATGAGAAACCATCACGAGAACCACTAAGATCAAGAAAATTTACATGGGCAGGCGTATATCGCGAAAATAAAGTAACGCTAAAATTAGTTCCCGTTAATTTCTTACTGAGAACGGCTGCGGCGTCCGCCGACAGCCTGCGCGAAAATTGCCGTGTCTTTAACTCAACGTTTCGGCGTATATATTGCACAAATCTGAGAAATTAGAAGTGTATCGACATTTGTGGACCTTTACCTGTGCGTTGGTGCCTTTACATTTGCGTTATTGGTCACAGCCCTTGAGATTCAGGCCGTTTCTCGGTCTGATGCAGTCGGCTATGAGAAAACGTATATAGGGCCTAAATTGCTTACATGTTACCTAAAACTAAAAATGAGACCAGTTTCCAGCTCTACTCGTCACAAGCTTTCCAACGGTGTGCTTATTCTCATCGTGCGGCCAACCGTTCGTGAGTGAGAGGGGGGCGGCCAAACGCCCCCCCCCCCAGTCCGGCGTGATCGTCGCTGACCGACGGTTGTACGCGGGTTAAAGATCAGAGGTTTTTAGGTTAAATCACATATGTGGAAGCAAAATCATGACTTGTAGAAAGTGTCTTCTGAATGTGAATGAAAATGGAAAACCGAAGTAGATTTTGCCTTAACACCAGTTGTCAGAACTTCGCTTCTTCTAATTAGGCTGATGGTTATGACCACTGAAACAGAACTGTGACCGCCTCGTTTCCGAAGACGCATTGTTTACATCAGGTCGAGTTGATATAATGGGCAGTCAAAACTACAATTGGACGGTTTTCGTAATGCATTTCATTCGATGGGCGTCTCTACGTGGCTACGATGTCCATTCAACAGAAAGACAATACTATATTCGTAGCGGTATGACACAATCTCCACTTCTCACAAACCTTAAAACGTGATTAATTCGTCTTAAACTTGACATTGTTTCCAGGATTTCACAAACGGCTCAGCGTGGAGACTGGACAAAAAAGCAGAGAAAGATTTAAAGATACCAGAAGTAAGAAAGCCAGTGTAAGGCTATTGCCTGAGGCACACGAATACCAGAGTACCTGTATTGGTAGCATATTAATTAATAGGGAATAACATCACGTGCATATATGCACACCGCCATTTCAACCACAACTATCCACGTAGAAAGAGACAAAGTATGTCCACACACCACAACCTATCAGTACCGCGTTCCTAATTTGTACTGTCTCGAGTAGGGCTGCTGGTAAGTAGCAGCTAGGTCCCTCGGCAACTGAACACTCCTCGTCGTACTCAAGGTCTCTCCACAGGAACTCCAGCTGGCCTCGTTCGTAAATAACACGTTTTACACAGAAGATTGGGCAGACGCTGTTATAATACATATACATTCGCACATATCAGAAGCATGTGAGTTGTCTTCCTCGGATCACCACACCGAATATACCAAGTGTCCGCAGTTTCAGTTAATCTGATCCTGTAAGAGCAACTTAATTCCACGATACATACAGAAATATGTCTGGCTCACCAATAAACACACTGCACTTACCTAAGTACAGAAGATATCCAAATTCACTGTCTTAAGTAGTTTTCGATAATTTAAGGCCATATGCTTCTAACGCACTTCTTTTCAGTACGGGATTCCCTGACGTTGTGACCGCAGGTCTACCGCTGATCGATGTCAAACATCTGTGCCGAATCGATCCAACGCCCCAGGCAGGAGTTCGCCCTGTCGCGTGCCGTTCAGAGAAATTCACGCTACACCAGCCGACGCCAGAGACCAGACACCCAAACTGAGTGCAGCCGAACACCAGTACTGTGATATCTCAACAACTGTGTCTTCATCCGACAACGCGAAGGTGCTTCGTTTCGAGTAGCACGAAGCTGCAGAGTAAATGCCCTGAAATCATGTCCACGAGTTCGTGCTGTGACGGACGCACAAGGCGGCCTCTTCACTGCCGCACGCCGGTCGTTTAGGTGACACGTGGAGTCATCCGTTGCCGCCACCCGCCACTAGTAGTACTCATCCTCGGCGTAGCCGTAATCGTCACCACCGTGTTGGCTGAGCAGCTGTGCCGCCGACAGCATGGTCTCGTCCTCCTCATCATACTCAGCCTCCTCTTCGTCTGAAAAGCGTCAAGTTTCACGTTTCTTCATCTAAAACGATCAGGTGAAATATATATATATAGGATATAGGTGAAAACTAGTGTGACACGACAGACCGTGACAGTTACGAAAAAGATTACGAAATCCTTCGAATGGAAACCATGCTTAGTCAACATGCATAACTATCAGCATAAACGCCTGACATAACCACTTTTGTATATTCGAGTCGGGAAAAGTCCACAGACTCCTAATGAGCCAGCCTCTGACCTCCACACGCGCAGCTGACCTTCATCCGGCTGAACGGGCCCAGACTCGACCACCACGGGCCCGGACTCGACCACCGGCTCCGGCTCCCGCTCCGGCAGCCGGTCCGACCCCGGCTCCGGCCCCGGCTCCGGCTGCAGCTCCGGGGCGGCGGCCGCGGCGGCGGCCCGAGCCGGCTCTGCCCGGCCGCCGCGCGCCGACAGCACGGGCGCCGGCCGCGGCCGCTTGGCCCGTGACGGGCCGGCCGTCTCGCCACTGGACGGGTGGCGCCGCCTGCCGCGGCACGGTCCAGTTAGCGTTACCAATTGCCACCTCCGCAGCGCCATCATTTCGATCACCACCACTCGTTCTCCAGTGACTCATGTCGCTATTTGCATATTATAATTGCACGACATTCGTCATGCAATTAGCAACACCAACAACCTAACCAGCTTAAAATCATGTGGGAGGGCCAGCGCCAACACCACCAGGTATCACTGTGAAAAAGCTGGACAAATGGCAAAAGCAATGCAACTTTCGCTGCGCAACAGGACGAAAAACACAGGTCTCGGCACGGGCCACTGCAGCGGCGGTCGCAGCCTCGACCCGCCGCAGGGCCAAAAACACAAAAACCATTAGCCCTCACCGTGACGTCAACGTCAGAGCCACGTGCGTTTACATTCATGACGACAGTTAATCCAATGCTGACGCAGCTACACAATCGGTTGGGCATGGTGAGATTTGGTAGACATACTAGTTTATTCAGTGCGTGGTTTCAGTTGACCAGAGAAAGGTGATCCAAACCACGATAAAAAAAAAATCGGGTTGAGTTCGGTACCCATTATATTTTCAATACTCCGGGCGATCTTCGGTTTTCCCTCCAACCTTAACTTGGTCTGCTAACACACCACGGCACGGCTGTCGTGTCTGTAGCAGAGCAACTGTCTGACACCATGCGTGCTCTCACCGTGAAGTCGGTAGGACCAGCTCGGCAATGTCCGGCTTCACCTCACGCTTGAGGTCGGCCTTGACGTCGCCGCTGCCGGTAAGCTCACGCAGCACGTCGTAGTTGATCTTGTTGGAGATCTTCTTCTCGTGCAGCATCTTCTCGATGGCCTCCTCGGCTGTGCCCGCCGACAGGTTCATGTTTTTCTTGCGGCGCGGCCCACGTTTCTTCTTCTCCGGTTTGCCCTCCTTTTCCCGTTGTAACCGCTCCTCCTCTTCACGCTTTTTCTTCTCTGCGACACAAAACAGGCAATTTAACCAGGATCCCGACATAAATTGAACGCCGTGCACTAGCAAAAAAAAAAAAAAAACATGCTGGGCGTAGCCCAACTAGTGCACAACAAAACGTGTACAAAATGTACTTACAATGCATCACGCAACAAGAGAAAGCAAAAATTTCCAGTAAAACGCGACATTCGCCATGAAAGTCAAGCTATCCAATATCAGTCCGGCAATCCCATCAAAGCCGCAGTTGAAGCCCATCTCGCGAGCACGCACCCTCCTCCTCCTTGAGGAAGTCGGCGTTAAGCTTGAGCCACAGCTTGGTCTTAAAGTGGACCTCCCGTGGCGACATGATGTACGAGTCGATCTCGGCGTCGTCGATGCCCTCCAGGTCGAGCTCGTTGTTGGCGTCGCCGGCGGCGGCGGCCACCTCGTGCTCGGCTGGTCCGGGGGAGAGACCGAGCAGCGCCCGACTGACGCCCAGGCCGCTCTCCGCCAGCCGCGGCGTCACACACCCTGCCGCACACCGGCCCCGACAGTGTCACAGAGACCTAACACCCTGCCGCACACCGGTCCCGACAGTGTCACAGAGACCGCACACCCTGCCGCACACCGGCCCCGACAGTGTCACAGAGACCGCACACCCTGCCGCATACCGGCCCCGACAGTGTCACAGAGGTCACACACTCTGCCGCACACCGGCCCCGACAGTGTCACAGAGGTCACACACACACGGGCAGGGCAGCTTCACAGGGACAACACACTCTGCCGCACACCGGCCCCGACAGTGTCACAGAGGTCACACACACACGGGCAGGGCAGCTTCACAGGGACAACACACTCTGCCGCACACCGGCCCCGACAGTGTCACAGAGGTCACACACCCTGCCGCACACCGGCCCCGACAGTGTCACAGAGGTCACACACCCTGCCGCACACCGGCCCGACAGTGTCACAGAGATTACATACACACGGGTAGGGCAGCTTCACAGAGACAACACACCCTGCCGCACACCGGCCCGACATTGTCACAGAGGTCACATGCACACGGGCAGAGCAGCTTCACAGAGATCACACACCCTGCCGCACACAAGCCCCGATAGCGTCCGAGGGGTAAATATACCCCTCCCCTCCGCGCCGCACACACGCATGGTGGTGTCGCGGGAGTAAATTTTCGAGTCTGAGTTCGGTGGCACGGTGACATCCGAGGGATAAACACTACACACCGCCTCACTCAGGCAAAGTGACGTCAGAGGAAAAACACTGCACACCGCGTCACTCAGGCAAGGTGACTTCAGAGGGATAAATACCACACACCGCGTCATTCAGGTACGATGACGTCAGAGGGATAAATACCACACACCGCGTCATTCAGGTACGATGACGTCAGAGGGATAAATACTACGTTCCGCATCACTCAGCTAGGGTGACGTCAGAAGACTGAACACACTCTGCAGTACACAGACAAACACCATGTGAGAGGTGTGGATACTGGATACTCTGAAGATACTGGTAATGATGGTGCCAAAGGTAGGAATGGATGGATGGATGGATGGATGGATGGATGGATGGATGGATGGATGGATGGATGGATGGATGAATGAATGAATGAATGAATGAATGAATGAATGAATGAATGAATGAATGAATGAAAGGAAGACACGCTTTGCAGCATTCACGCACGACGCTGCCAGAAAGGTATATATTACACCGTCAGCTGCATACCGGTACGACACTGTCTGAGGGCTAAACAACACATACCTTACAAAGGCACAAAGACAAGGAAGGTGTCAAGGGAGGTGAATACGCACTATGCGGCACATAGTGTGTCAGCAGGGCGCATACACACCCTGCAGCACACAACGTGTCGGAGGGGTGAGCAAAACAGATGAGTTCCAAGTGTCTCATTCTAACGTCAACCACAACGCGAAGCACAGTGGACAATAGTTTTAGCAGTAATTCAGTCAGTGATTCTGAGCAACAAAGTTTATTTTAAGGCGTCTGTAAAGCCTTTAACACCAGCATGTTTAGCCTGTCTCCCGTTTAGCCAATGGGCATTCGCGGCGGACGACGGAAGCCGGTCCTTCAAACCAGACAGGCGCGCACGCACGCACACACACGGCCACCCACAGAGCGTTAGTTGGCGGCCCGCCGGCCCGGCGCCCCTGTCGGCCTTCTCACCGTCGGTCGGCCGCTGGGCGGTGGCGCCGGGCCCGGCCGTCGTCGGCGGCGGCGGCGGCGGCATGAGGGCGGCGTCGGCCGCCGGCCCCATCTCCTCGCCGACGCAGTCCCGGATCAGCTCCAGCGTCTGCTCCTCGACGAACCGGGACGCGTCATCCGACTCCCGGCTGACGGCCGACTCCGGCGACTCCGGCGCGTGCTCTAGCGGCCACAGCGGGCTGGTCAGGTCAGGGCAGGTCAGCTCAAACCAGTCCTGATCCAGTCCGGACGGGTTAGGTCGGTCAGGTCAGACTAGGCCACATCCTGTACGAACAGGCCAGGCCAGACCAGACCAGATCCAGTCCGGACAAGCCAAGGCAGGCCGAGTCAGGTCAGGTCAGGCCAGGCCAGGCCAGGCCAGGTGAGGTTCGGCCGCCGGGTCATGAGGTGGCACAAGAGTCTCAGACGAAGTACACGTGGCGGCATACTGAGGAGTGGAACAGCACGGTGAGCCTTTCACCGTCGACGTAACCAGTGCTATGCTTCGAGCTAACAAGTAAATAACAACGAAACAGTACGTGAATAGTTCAGTCACTGTACGGTACACAGTACGGTGCAGTTTAGCGCGCGGCTGATGATCACTTGACAGAGCAGCAAAAGTACTTAAGATACCGCTCACCGACTGGTTTATTCCAGGTCCCTCGTAATCGCTTTTTTCGGTCTTCTAGCTGTCTGTCTATCTCAATTTGAAGCGCCTTTATTTCCAAGGTTACGTCTCCCTCGTTGAGCTGCATAAAAAAGAGCATTATTATAAATAGTCACTGCGTGATCCACGTCACATACAAACGTCAAACGAGACAAAACGTCCTCTCTGACCATCGGCGATTCCCGACGCCGGCAATCGTCGGCGTCCACGACGCTCCACCTCGCAGCAAACGACGCGCAGACGAAACAACGACGGACAGAGGCGCGTAACAGCGTGCACGGCGTGCTCTGGGACGGACCCTCTCAATGTGGTCCGATACTCCCCCCTGTTCCCGCAATCTGTGTGTCCATACAGACCACGCTTACCTAAAAAGGAGCACCGACAACATGACTTCCCTCGGGGACATGGAAATGGTGGTGCGTCCCACGCCACAGCGTTCGTGAGATTGTACACGGCAGCAGCACCACTGTATACTGAATACCATGTTATTAACATGCCTCTGACAATCACGGTAATGTATGCCATTGTTTTGGCAATACATAATTTCGAGGTAAACAGACGCCCAGTACACTTCGTGTGACTAGCTGTGACTGACTTTGCCTTTAACCCTATTCCCGGAGGGCTAGACGGTATGGCCGATTCCCGGCAAGGGGGGCGGATTCGGCCCCCCCCCCCGAGATCTCGAGAACTACTTATCCGATTTCATCGCAACAAACGGCAATCGATTTGCCGTGACGTGAACTACATTTTGATAAAAAGAAATTTTCAAAATTTTGAAATTTGTGGATACAGGGAGGCAAAAATGTCAAAATGGGGGGTACTTTTTGACTTCTTATAACTCCGTTGTTTATGGACCGATTTCAATGAAACTGGCATCAATCGAGAGATTATGGATAGGGCTTTTACCATGGGTATGCAAATTTGAAATTTTGAGAAAATTCATGGGCGTTCACAGGGTTTCAAAAATAGGGGGATTAGTTTTCCAATAACGGAATGAACAAAAGAGGCCAAAACACTTTTTTAGCTTCTGCTAGTCATGTTATGCTAAAGAAGTACAAATCGCATTACAATGTTTGTATAATGTTAGCATAGGCGATGCCAGGGACATAAAAAAGGGGGAACTGTCATGGTCACACGTTTCTCAGATCAACTTGTGACCTTTGACCTTAAATGACTTCCAGTTACCTTGGGGTCACCTGGAATGATGTCGTGTGCATTCAATATTATCTGTAAACGTTTTTAATGGATTAAATTCACTCTATTCCAAAAAATTCATTTTTTGGCTTTTGCGATATAGGGTACGTGCACTGACATTTTAGGTCATAGCTCCGTGCCCTGACCTGATATCAAGCTGAAACTTGGTACACAAGTAGAGGGCATCTTTCTACGTCATATATGTTCCGGGTTTGGCATTTGAAAAAACGGCGCCGAAAAAATTGCAAAAAAACAAATTTTGACTTTTGACCTTGACCTGACCTTGTAAAGTGACCTCAGATAAACAAAATTACATATGCACATTGCCCAACTATTTAGCTATATATTCATATAAAGTTTTAAGGTCTATCTTAAAAACTCTGTTTTTGGCAGACATTTTCCTTTTACCCTCAACATGGCCAAAAATGACCTGAGGTGCCTCCCAAAAACGTTGCCTGGCTCCGCCCCTGAGCAAAATAGAATTTCGAAATTTTGTCACGGCGCGTAGAAGGAATAGCTAGGAAAAGTGACCAAGTTTCGTGAAGCTGCGTCAAAAAGCCTGGAATTGGCAAGCAAAAAACCCGAGGGGGGGCGGATTCCGCCCCTCCTGCCGGGAATAGGGTTAAAGCACTCCAGCAAAATCGACTAACTTTTCCCTGAGTCTGGGGATGATGTTGAATTAAATAAAGCCTGGTAATTTCTTCAAAAAGGGTATATGTGGTATTTTTGCACCGCGTCAACTGTCAGATAGTCTGCATGTAGTGCTACAGTATCGTCATTCCGATTTAATGTGATCTAATTTGTTATTTCAAACCTATACACACATCATGGCTTCCCGTGGGTTAACTTCGGAAATAATACAACACCTAAAAGGTTTCATTAGAAAGGTAAAACACATGCATACCCTGAGGCACTGAAAAACAACGCCACCTGCCAACAAGTTATGTCATAGCCGTTGCTGAAAAAGTCCAAGACTGCTGTCACAGACCGTGAGAGGTAAAGTATTACAGTGCCCTGCAGCCCTGCGGACAAGTCGCGCCCGACCACACTCGGTGCTCACTTTTAGTAAGACTAGTTAAAACTAGTTGGCCCTGTGTGGTCTTTTTTAATGGTCCTGTCTAGTCCAGCAGTCTTCGACGTACACATCGACGTCCGTGAAAACGCTTCGCTAGGTCGATTGGTTGAAACTGACGTATCATACGTTCCAGAAGGTACAGCGTTTGAAAAATGGCAAGGTGGTCAGCTGAAAACCATTTCAGCTTGGTCAGCAAGTCTTTAACAATGCGACGCTTGCGTTGTCCAGTAATTACTCTCGGTAAGACGTTTATAAGACTCTGGATGCGAGCGGTGTTTCTTACAGAAACAGTGCCACATACAGCGACAAAGCATCTAGGAATGGAAAGCACCAGGCCGTTCACTAAAACAGGAAGAACGTGGTAGGGCACGTGGACTACCCTTGAAGTGGTCGGTCCACACAGGAGCTCTAAATGCTCTTTGGATCGGTTTCTCGTGCGGTTTAAAGGTCAAACTACGGTTCATAATAATATTTAAGTGTCACTTCAACACTTTTTCAGCAGGCGATATCGTTCAAAGTAAGTGAGAGTGCAAGAAAATTATGGATAATTTGCCGAGTGCAGGATACCATAGTTCCGTTTTGCTGGTCGTCAGCTTCATGATTAGACATCCGACGGCTGATTCATACCCGTCCTCATCGGTTATTTTCGGATACGGGTCACTAAGGCCATGTTCTCCTGCTTCGGTTGGTAAACAAGTATTTTATGCTCCTTCCCCTTATCGGACACCGACCGCTGCCACATGACAAAAAGGATGAGCCCCAGAAGAGACAAGAAATCAAGAGGACTATGCAAAATAGCAAGGTCGATGGCTTCCCCGTAATGAATAATAAGTTTCAAAAAAGCGAGAAAAGGCCACCCATTTGCTAGCAAATACCGTTGCTTGGTTGTTCAAACTGTTAAAATAAAGTTAACTGAGGTTACACAGGGTAGCGACAAGTGCCCTAACGTGCCCATCGCTCTTCCGCCGACAAAAGCAGCAGAGCCACGGTACGGCTTTTCACAGTGTCCATCCGATTACTACCAACTGGTCTGGCGTTGTCCGCGAGACTATCACGGTGGAGATTTCCCCAATCTCCAGACTACGCATTACCTGCGAAAGGCGCTCCTTGTCCTTCTTCCTAGACTTGGTAAACGCGGGCGGGTCCATTTCGTCCTCCAGGTCCACCGTCATGAACTCCTCCACCGTCAACGACGAGGACGGCGTCTGCTTGAACTCGGACAGCCTGCCGACCGGCGGCACCATCATCACCACCGGCGTCAGCGCTCTGTCCAGCAGCCCGCACCAGCCAGGGAGGATGGGGAGGGGGGGACACAGTTCAGGGAGGGCACATCGCCTGCTTCTCGCCCTGCCGCAGCACAGCCGGCCGGGCTCGCCGAGACACAAGAGGACTCCGGCAGCAGCAGTTCACAGCAGCGACAGCTACACCACCGGCCGAGTGAACAACAGCCGGTACGTCCCTCGTGCTGCCAAACGTCCCGACTGACTCAAAACGACGGACTGACATCTCGCTATTTTGGAACATGTCGATCGAACGCACAACTACACCAACCGCTCTTTCGTCTATTTTCTCGTAGCATTTCAATCTGTTATCGCATTATAACCCTTCGTTCACCGGAAAACCGCGATTTTTCCGGCTACGACCGGAGCCGCAGACAACGAAGGCGGACTCGGAGCGGGCGGACGCACCGCTTTTTGACCGTGCTCTGATGGACGCGCACGATTTTGATGACGTCGTCGACGGTGCGGTTGAAGCCGTGCAGGCGGGCGGCCATGAGCAGGGCGGCGCCGCACAGGCCGGACGGCCGCCGGCCCATGTGCAGCCAGTCGCGCTTCATGCGCTGCATCAGGCGCGCCGCCGTCACAGACACCTCGTGCGTGCGTCCGCCCAGCTCCAGCTTGTTGGCGTAGCGCAGTACGTACACGCAGGGGTCTGCCGGCGGCGGCGCCAAGGGTCAGTCGGACAATCGCACGGCCCACAGAGAGGGCGGGAAACGCTGCGGGCTCTGACAGAACACTCATGTTGTGCATACCCTTCCCTCGGCTACCAATCGTGGCAGGTCGGGACGGGGTAATGATGTTGTGCGGAAACTTTAATATTTCACTGGGGGTTAAAACCAGAAAAACTGGTGGGGGGTTGGAAATTTGGAACAACAGGGAAGATGATTGGCAAGGGGTAACTACCAAAGGCAGGCGGTTCCTTTTCTTGCTACTGCGCCATTTCAGACCAAGCATGGCTGTCGCAGAAAAATGGTCCAAAACCCTGTTGGGGCCTATCAATAATTCTAAGAAATGAAATCCGTGAGAAGATGCCAAAAAACGAATGAGTTCGGCCAGTGGGAGGACAAGCTCATGTATGGGGCGAGTACGATCAATTAAATCATATAATCATTTGTTACTACGCATCATTATGTAGCCAGCGGTCATGAAACAAGTCAAAGACAAGTCAAGACAAAGACCAACACAAAGTCAAAGAGCAGACAAGACAAGGCAAGAGACCAACAGCGCTATTATAAATAAGGCAGTGGCCGCTGACGCTCTAGCAATGCCGATTATTCGAATGTAATTGCTTAACCAACTCTGTCATGAGGGGGAAGGGGCAATTTCATCCCCCAGGTAAGTTTCTTGAGTATCTTCCGAACGATTTGACTTACGTCTCTGAATCATAGGGGGGGCCACCGCCCCGCCGGACGTCGACAAGCGCATAGCCACCAGACAGAACCGCAACCTGACATGACCTCGAATGATTTTTGGGTGTTTTTTCGCATACCTGTGAAGCAGGGGTGTCGATTTGTACTTTTTTGGAGAATTCTGGCCCACCCAACGTTGATTTGGGCCCACGCGGTGTTGATTTAAACCCCCCATCCCAACATTTCCCGCCAGTTTTAAAAGGAAATGAGTAAAAACAACGAAAAGAGCGGCTGCAATAGATAAGATAGGCAGAAAGTAAAGAATAAAGTCTAAAACGATTTACCTATCTTTCTTTCTTCCATATATATATATGTGTGTGTATGTATGTACATACATATATATATATATATATATATATATATATATATATACACATGGGGATATATGTAATTCTTTATTTTACAAGGAATAACGAAAAACTTAAAAATTTCCGTTCGTCGAAATAAAGTGGGCTGAATCCATTGAGAAACCCACATTCGGGGGAGGTTTGGTTGTCGAGCCCTCCACTTGCCCCCTCCCCCAATTATTTACGGCAACTGACGCCCCTGGTATGACGGTAATACCTCAACCATATTCGAGTTTCTCAGACTTAAAACCTCCAAGCCGAGAAAAAATGGCGGTCACTTAGGCTATAACATATGTCATAACATGCCTCCATTTGACCTAACCTGGCCGAAGACGTAACGCGCAAAGGTCAGACAGAGTGATTTGGAAAGATGAGAATGAGGCCATCCAATGGTGCCACTTTCAGTACTCAGCAGGGGCGTATGAAGGATTTCGCAGTGGAGGCGGGGTGGCGCAACTCAAAATTTTCCACTGAAAACCTAGTTTAACGCGCCGCAGGCGTGCGAAATTTCCTGCACGGCGTACAACATCGTATGTTCTGGATCTACTTATTTATACATGCCTACCTCGAATTTTAAACGGTCGGGATTTCCGCATATGCATATTAAGACATATAAAGAAACTGACAAGGAGGAAACATGTGGCCCCTATACCCCCCCCCCCCGCCCCTAAACACGCCACTGGTCCTCTATCGCCAATAGTTTAGATATTTAGATTTTAGGGCGAGGGACCAAACCGTCCCCCCCCTTGACGGCGTGTGCGAGGAAGAAAGTCATGACGCGCCAGGTTAATGAGAGATACTGATAGGACAGAGATCCTGAAATCCTACGTATTACTGCGCGAACAGTTTAGACCAGTTTTGACGATTTCGAAGGAACGGCACTCGCCCCGTCCGGAAAAAGTTCCACAGTTCTATCCTGGTAACAATGACATAGATCTGACCTTAATTTTCCTCGTCGATGTTCACTACAGGGATAAGATTAACCACAGATTCACAAGACTTGGCGAGTTATCGATTAACCTTGGCGGTATCTTCTATGGGCTGTCTGGCAGCACCCACGATCCGGTAGACCACATGGTAGACCCAAGGCCGGTAGATCTTAGTAGAACAGAGAGTACTGAACAAAGTAAACATGAGTGGGCATTGAGGTTGGGCCTTGCAACCGATGGGTTTTCCCAGCTTGCTCTGTGTTGGTACTAACAACGGGGCGATTCTCTGGTTACGATAATGGCTAGTAAACCAGTGAAACAGCAAATTATGGAAAATCTTCAAATAACTCAGGCTGTAGCATGGGAAAATGGTGAGTAGACGAAATGCGCAACGTTTGTCTCGGAATGAAAACTAGGAAGTAGGCCTATCTGGTAATACAGGGAATACAGATGTTTTGAAACCACATAATGCTTCTTTGACATTCACTTAAAATAACATGGTAAAATCAAGCCTAGCACTCTTATTGAAAAGCCAAGTGTGAGATGCAAATGTCTATATATGTATGGACATCTCATGGACAAGCAGCCAGAATTTCAAGCATTTTTCATATAGATTTGGACCTTAAGACATATTGTTCCAATTATTTTTGATCAGGAAAAGTCATTTCTTTGGTCCCAACTGTGCAGAAAGAATCCTGCCTGCTCATGCATCCAACTGCTGCATTCATCCATTGAAATACTACTAGTTATTTTTATCAAAGCTATAAGACAACATAAAGTCAGGCATGGCATTTTGTGGTTTGTGCAGGTTGACATCATGCCATTGTGACACAACATCACTAGTAAGCTGGCTGCCTGCTACAGCACCAGGCATTACTCTGACTGTGTGAATATATATCTTGGAATAGACTAGTCCAGCTGGTGGTGATGGACCATCTTTCCCGGAACCACTGATCACCCAGGGCCCATAAGTGGCCAAGGGTTCCACTATCCTACAGCCTTTGGCTGTCTCAGACTCATGGCCACACTGTGGCCCCAGACTGTCTCATGGCTTTTGACCATCCCATGGTCCGTGGCCATCCTGAGGCCCAACTACTTCAGGCTTATTGCTATTCTGTGGTCCTTGACCATACCCAACTTCTGACAGACCCATTGTGTTCATGCTGGTCCCAGGTCCCTCATGTTTTCAGGGCCCTGACTGTCCCAGGGCCCTTGGCCATCTTGTGGCCCTTATCTCACAGTCCCTGACCATCCCATGGCCCCTAAATATTTCAGGCTCATTGCCTTTTGGTGGCCTCTGGCCATCCCAGCATCCCACTGTGTCCCTGGCTGTCTCAAACCCCTGACTGTCTCAGGCTCTTGACTTCCTCAGGGCTCCCAACTGTCTCAGGATCACTGACTTCCTCATGGTCCCTGAAGATTGCACAGACCCAGAATGTTTCAGAATCACAACCATCACATGGTCCCTGACAATCCAGGACCCCTGACTATCCCAGTGCCCCTGGATAGGGCCAGCCTTAAGCTGGGAGGTCACAGCTTCCTCCTTGTCTGTGCCACTGATCACACTATGTCAAAGCTGCTGGGCAGCCACGCAGACTGCCTGCTGTGTGGGTGACATCACTTTTGTATCCATACATGGTGCAATGTGTCACCATTGCCAGCAATGCCAGACACCTCTCGATTTTCATGGGTGGTTTATTGCACATCAAAATTATCAATCTGCAGCTTGTTCTGGAGCACTGATGTAATGTTTCTGAAATATATGCTTGGGTTTCAACTCCAAAAATAAATCTGAATGTGCACCCTGTAAACACTATTCACAGTAGTGACCTATGTACCTGACACACAGCATCCAAGGTACAGGTTATCTGAATGTCCCCTTTTCACTGTTTTCATCAACCTCAGGATGTGAAAGAAAAATTTTTACCTCATGGACAAGGCAAACCAAAGCACATTTATGTCAGTGCCATTCATGTGTTACGTGACTGTTGAAGTAAAATATGGGTATTCAGGGTCAGCATATTTGAAGAAAGTTTAAGCAAGCTGGCATTGCTGACAAGGATAGACAGAAAAAGACAAAGACAAACAGCATCAGATTTTTGAAAGGCTTCTTAAAACTACACGCATTTGCGATCATTTTTCGCAACATTTAAGCTGTTGTGGTCCATGTACAACAGTCTGCTCTGGTTGAAAACCATCATCATATTAGGTACTGATGCAATGCATACAGCTATTCAGAGCTACCATCTGAAGGCAAAAAGATATGTTGTCTCCCCAGCACCACCACCACATATTATTCCCCACCCCCCAAAAGGCATGGCAGTGGAACTCCAGAAGTCTTTTTGTGAGCACAAGGCCCTAATGCAGCACCACCACCAGAACCTTCTAATTTTAGTTTACATACTTCAGAAGCATAACAGTAGCATAAATACAGTGAGTTTATTCTGAAATATGTCACATGCTTGCAGGACACAAATGGTTATTTGTTTTATCTGTTTGACACACATGCACACACACACATGACCTACTTTGGGCAATGCACATGAGCAAAATGAGGCTAAGCAGCCATGTGCCATGAAGTAAATGAATAAAGAGATAAAGGAGACAAAATGAATTGGAAAAACAAAACTATCACAAAATATGGAAAGCACACAAATACGAACACACACACTTGACATGACTCATGGATTCATGGACATCTGACAGTCGACAGAGTTGCATTAAGGGCCCATATTGAAAACAATGATCATGAAGTTGAAAGGTATTACATATTATTATGCTGATAAGAATACATAACACATCATATGTTGTGCATATTGTTAAGGTGATAATGTATTATTACATAATCATTAAGTTCATGACAGTACTCTAGTTTCATGTAGCTTCACACACTGGGGTTGTTGGTCTTGAAAAGAGCTTTTGGGATGATTACCTGTCATGAAGTTTTTATGGCGACTGACATCTGGTATAGATATACGGGACAGACGGCCAACACAATATAGGGGATACGCAGTTTACAAGTCAAGTGATGAAGACCATATTTAGTGTAGTTGACATCTTCAGGTGCCAACCTACTTTGTGCGTCAGTCACAGCTAGCAGAGAAGGACACTGATTTGTGTCAAGAATCAACAATGCCTTATTAGGGCATAAAGCCCATGTTTAGAAGAAATGCATTCATAGCACGGTAGAATGATTTAGCACAGCACATGATTGGAAAATACATAATGCATTTTTTGATATTACTTGGCAAAATATTTAAAAAAAAAAACGACGCCAAGAAACTTTAGTCATATTGAAAGATACTCCATCACTGAGCAGGTTCTGGATAGGGAAAGGTTTCTTATAAAATGGTTGAAAGCAATGGACTGAAATACGACAATAAATATCTATGCTCCATCTTAGATCAGTGATATCGCGAGACCACAAAACAATGTAATATTCATGTACATCTATCTTTTATTGTAACCACCTCTGTATCTTTTTCGTCGGCGTTGTGAACGAATGGCTTCGACGCCTGTGGGTATTACAAGGTAAAATTTGACACATACACAAGTCACGCGCAAAATGCCGTGTCGTTTCCCAGTCCAGACGCTCGTCGTTTCTCAGCCGCCGGCCGGACTGACAGGCCCGGACGGCCGCCGGTCTGTTCCAGCGTACGGCAACGTGGGCGGCAACCTGTCGCCGCCGCCGCCGGCGCCGTCCGACTGCCAGGAGGCGCCGCTGCAGGTGCAGCAGCCGTTCAGCGCGCCCACGTCGCCGAGCTCGCCGGCCGCGCGGCCCCAGTGCCTGTCGCCGACGCCGGTCCCCTCCACCAGCGACCCCAACTGGCAGGCGACGCGCGCCGGCCTGCGAGAGCGCAACGCCGCCATGTTCAACAACGAGCTCATGGCCGACGTGCACTTCGTGGCCGGACCGCCCGGTGAGGACGGCGAGCTGCCAGGCCGCTCAGAGGCGTGGCTAACCTCCCGCTGAGAAGGCGGATAAGAGCTTGAGCTGAGAGCCAGGTCGGCCGACCTCGTAGCCATCATGTCGTGTCGTGTTGCGACTTAACGACCGCAGACTCGATATTCAGCTGCTCATTGTACAGGCGCAGTTGAAAGAGCTGCAGCTGGTGTGTGATCGTGCATGTTCAGAGGGACTGTCGCGCTTTGCCGCTGGGAACCCTGTCGTCGGTTGATCCGCGGACCATCTTCGCTTGGATGTCCGCCCTCTGGGAAGACCACCTCACTGACCGTGGCCCGCTCCGGCAGGCGCCTCGCAGCGGATCCCGGCGCACAAGTACGTGCTGGCCACGGGCAGCTCCGTCTTCTACGCCATGTTCTACGGCGGCCTGGCCGACGAACAGGACGAAATCGCCGTGCCCGACGTCGAGCCGGTCGCATTTCTCGTCATGCTGCGGTGAGCGCTGCCGCCGCCACTGCCGCTGTCGGCTTGCGGGTCGGAAACTGATGCTGTTGTGAACCGAAGGCGACGGGTGCCAGGCGGAGCCGACCGAGCGGCTGGGTAACGGACGGTAGTCTGGACCGGCAGGGCCCGCGCCGGACCGTCCTGGTCACACAAAGAGGAAACTGCTGCTGGACTGCGTTAAACGCTTCCTAGCTGTTCGCTTGCCATGTTGTAGCCAGCCCGGGCCCCGACTGGTCGGCCCCCCCCCCCTCCCAGCGCTGACCGTCCCCGTTCCTCGTCGCAGGTACCTGTACACAGACGAGTTTTTGCCGGAGGCGGACACCGTCCTGGCGACGCTGTACGCGGCCAAAAAGTACATCGTGCCGTTCCTGGCGCGCGCTTGCGTCAGCTACCTGGAGACGAGCCTGACGGCCGGCAACGCGTGCCTGCTGTTGAGCCAGAGCCGGCTGTTCGAGGAGCCGGAGCTGATGCAGCGCTGCTGGGAGATCATCGACGCACAGGTGCGGACCTGGCGCCAGCGGCGGCGAACAGTGCGCGCTCACGCCGGGGGGTCGTCGGAGGGGCGAGCAATGTCGAGGCCGACAGCTGGCTTTTGTATGCGGCTGGGTCTACGTGGGCATGGTCGGGGTTTGATGTGAGCGCGTAGCATCCGTGTGTTGTAGTCCGATAGGATCGTGAGTGTCGGTAAAGCGCATGCACATTAGTTTATGTTCAGGCCGTGGCTTCGGGTCAGACAGCAAATGTTGCTTTTTGGTGTTGGGACGTGCTCTGCCGAATGTCACTGGACTGATGAAGCCCGTCAACCTCGCCGTTATTATCCCCGAATGTATCCGTCTGACACTGCCCTCCGACGCCGGGTCCCCTTGACAATGCCGTGCGTCTGCGCAGGCGGAGGTGGCGCTGCGCTCTGAGGGTTTCACGGAGGTGGACCACGACACGCTGAAGTCGGTGCTGTCGCGCGAGACGCTCAACTGTAAGGAGGTGGTGGTGTTCGAGGCGGCGCTGGCCTGGGCGAGCGACGAGTGCCGCCGCCGCGGCGACGAGCAGCCCACGCCGGAGAAGAGGCGGGAGGTGAGGCCCGGCCGGGCTCGTCTGTGGCCGACTGGTGTCCTTTGAAGTGATATCACTGAGCTTCTTTTGTTGTCACTCTTTTCGTGGGGCCGGCATCAGCTGGACGACAAAGCTGCCCTCGGTACAACGATGGCAACCAGTTCTGATTCCAGCTCAAAGGATTTACCAAGACCCGTGCGAGTTCTCCGGACGGGAGGGGATTGCGCCGCTCTCCTGCGTCTGTTCCCGCTGCTCCGGCCATCCGGCGGCGGCCCGTGTTTGACGTGAGCGCCTCTGTCGGTCCGTTTCCAGGCGCTGGGCGACGCGCTCTACCTGATCCGGATCCCGGCCATGAGTCTGCAGGAGTACGCCGACACGGCGGCCCAGTCTGGGATCCTCACTCTGCAGGAGACGACCGACATCTTCCTCCACTACACCGCCAAACAGAAGCCGGCCATCGAGCTGTCGGCGGTGCCGCGCGCCGGCCTCAAGGCTCAGGTCAGACGCGCGTCCCGGGGACGGGGGCGGGTCAACTGTGGCTCGAGGTCTGATTCAGCGGCGGTCGGGGGGGGGGGGATGCGTCAGCGGCGGTGCGGAGCCGGCTTCAGGGACGGTCCGGTGCCGATAGCAGCAAGAAGTGCGCGCTGTAGTGACTGACGTTTAGCCAAGATAGGGATCGTTACCTGATAACGCTGAGGGGATCTGCGACTCTGGCAGACGCCCGATCCAAAGCTTCCTGGTGGGACGCTACCGAATATTTTGGCCGCGATTGACGAACATTTGCCGGCATACGTCGCGACGTGCCCGTCTCAGCAGCTGCCGAGACTTCGAACTTTGCTGACAGAATGGTAACGTGGCCGGATTCTCGGCGTCTGATCCATGCCACGGTCCGCTCGAGATACGTCTGGCTTGACCTAACCTGACCTGACCCGTGCCGCCACCAGATCTGCCACCGGTTCCAGTCGTCGGCGTACCGCGGCAACCAGTGGCGCTACCGCGGCCGCTGCGACAGCATCCAGTTCTGCGTCGACAAGCGCATCTTCATCGTCGGGTTCGGCCTGTACGGCTCGTCGAACGGCGCCGCCGCCTACCGCGTGCGCATGGAGCTGAAGCGGCTGGGCCGCGTCCTGGCCGACAGCACGGCCAACTTCTTCTCCGACGGCAGCAGCAACACGTTCCACGTGCACTTTCGGCACCCGATACAGGTGGGACGCGCGGCGGCGCCGCCTGCACAGGCCGTGTGTTGGCGCCAGACGGCCGATCGCAAAAGCCTGCTCGAGAGCAGGCAGAGCTGTGTGGATCGCGCAATGGCCACGGGGTCCGTGCATTTGCCGAGATTTGCTACTGACACTGCAGGGATACCCACGATAGATGTGATGCGCGACCTTTCTGGCCGTCTGACTACTGCATTGTTCTGAAACAGGCAGAGACGGAGTCCGGAAGTGCTCGGTTCTGTCGGCCGGCGCGACTGACTCCTCCCTGTCGTGCCGCCAGGTGGAGCCGGATACCTACTATACGGCGTCGGCCGTGCTGGACGGAGCCGAGCTTTCGTACTTCGGCCAGGAGGGCATGAGCGAGGTGACCGTCGGCGCGGTGACGTTCCAGTTCCAGTGCTCGTCCGACTCGACCAACGGCACCGGAGTTCAGGGCGGCCAGATCCCGGAGCTCATGTTCTACGGGCCGGCGCCGGCCGCCGACGAGTCTGTCCGACTTTAGGCCAGGGCACTGTCTGTAGGCCAGGACACTGTGTAGGCCGGGACACTGTCTGACTGTTGGTCAGAGCACGGCCCGGTCAGGCCAGAACTCGGTCCGACTGTGGGTCAAGACAAGGTCCGACTGTATGCCAGAACACTGTCTGGCCGTGGTTCAGTCCACGGCCCAGGGACGGTTCTGACTGTAGTCCACGGCCCGGTTCGACTGTAGGCCTGCCAGAGAGGGACGTTGGGTGCCATATCGGTCCGCCGCAGGTGGGACAACGGCGCCATGGAGCGTCGACCGATCCGGACCCGTGCATCAGTGAAATGAATTTGGACCACGATCGGCTCGGAAATGGAGAAGTGCATGCATCCAGCACGGCGGGCGGCGCGCCACAGGCATGCACGGCACAAGCTCGGCTGCTGGGCTCTTCTGACCTCTGGACAGTGTGCGACGAGGGCGTCCGGTCACGTGTTGTTGGAAGGTGCCGAAATGGGCCGACCGCTGTATTGTACCTTCCTTTGTTCCGAGGTGTGACTTGACTCGCCAGCTCGGGTGCGCGGCGGTGCGTGTCCAATGAACTGAGAGCAGCCCGCGTGTCCAGTGAACTGAGAGCAGCCGGTGGCCGCGGCGCTGCCTTAACGCCGTCTGCGGCAGGCCGCATCGTTCCCGATGTGATCGTTATTGATTTGACAATGTGTGCGGGGACAGCATCACAGTGTTTATATCGTCATTGTTTCGATCCACCTCACTTTACAGGTTCCGGCAAATGGTATGTCTGTCTCCATAAATACAGCAATTTCTCGTACAGATCGCGTCCTGTCATTGCTTGCTCCGTCTGACACCACTGCCTCCGGGGATGATGATTCCTTTGAACGCTCTCGAACTCGTCGGCACAAGTTCAGCTTCACGCACATGGAACAGAAGGCTTGTACAACGGCGGCGGCCTTGGTTGTGCGGTCATTTGGCGTTGTGTCTTCAGCTCTACTGTAGCCTCGCAACCCCAGTTTGAGGCCGGTTCAGTATACGGTGATATATTGCGTGGCCTTTCAATCGAATCGCCACGCGGCCAGCTTCACTGTGGCGTTGTTCTCATGCCATCGCCGCCGTGACCAGATCACGTAACTTGAGCGCGGTGGACGGAAACGACAGGACACTGCATCACAGCCGGATCCCGCTGAGTGCGATGCCCTACACCCCATGCGCCGGCACCTCGCCCCCGATCCCGGCAAGACTCATCAGCCGCGAGTATTGCGCGACAGCGGCGCCACTGGCGAACGACAGAAGTTTCAAGCATCGCTTCCCTTTCAAGACCGCTCCTGTCTTCAACATTCGCGGACTTTACGGCACAATCAAGTGGCTTCCGGTTGGACGGACCGGCTGACAGGCAGGCCCCACCGGGCGCTCGATGGCCCCCCCGCACCTTGGGGCGGTGACGGTACACTGCCCGGTACTCACCCATGATGGGGATGTTGATGCAGAGCGCGTTGGCCAGCGCCATGTAGGTGCGGCCGAGCTCGCAGACGTCCACCAGCAGGATGTCGCTGAAGTCGATCAGCATGTCTGCGGAGCTGGAGGTCAAGGAAGCCAACTGGCGGCCGGCGAATGGACGCGCGGAGCGGACTCGGCGCCCTAAAACAGCGGCATTAACTCGACTCCCCAACGCCCACAGACAGTCACGGGGGATCACAGAACATACGACATGGAGCTAGTACACCAGAGCACACCAGACAAAACGCCGCGTATCATTACGGTTAACTGCCCAACCGACGAAGACTACCCGTAGAAAGTCTAAAGGCGCAGAAAAAAATACATACGGCAGCCAGTGCCGAGGCACATATGCATAACACAAGAACTGATACAGCCACGCAGGCAGCCAAACACATCCAGCTCACACGCGCAACAGTGCTCTTCGGGCAGGCCATGGATGATTTTGCGTGATGACGTGCACAAGGACCATGAGTCTTGGCAATTGGAATGCAGCTACGTTACCATCAGCTAGGTCCCGGAGGAAACTAAACGGAATCACGAAATCTCAACAGGAAAACATGAATCCAAGGGTGCCGCTGGTTTAACTGCGAGCTACAGTACAATTAACTACGGCCTTGATGAACAATACGATAAAAAAACAGCCACCAGAGGTCATAAATATACCAAGCTTCACCTACGGTTATACCTTTTTCCAACACCAGGGCCACAAGCTTTGGTCCCGATCACTACGTCAACAGCGGCTTAGCTGCCAGCTTGCCCGTCGCTATCAGCAGCGCGATACGTTAGGTCATGCATCAGCGGTGTTGACAGGGCAGCCTTTTTATAGTAGCAATAAGCCAACGGCTGATAAGAACCTGGGCTGGTTGGTTGGTTATTGGGCCTTAGGGGCGCACCGACTGCAGGGATAAGAACGCGGGGAGGGAAGGAGCGTGCACAGCCGTGGCACGCAAGGGAATAAAAACCATACTGACAGCGATAGCATCATGCGCTTCTGGAAAATGAAGCTACCGACAATGAACAAGCAGACTCTGCAAGTACCGTGCTATTCTGATACGTTCACTCACTTCAGCCGTGTGGTACGGGGCTGTGTTTCTTTGTATCTCTTTCAGAGGCCACGGAAACCATTAGCGCTTTTGCCTCATCGTCACATTCTATGGACAAATACTCCACGTTAACATGACACAGACATTTCTCACAAAAAAACGACTATGAAAACCGCACACCCTGGGACACGTCCAATCTTCCCACCGACTGGTCGCGGTCATACGTCCGCTCCAGAGCCACACCCATGCGAGTGACCGTCCGCGGCACAGCAGTCGGCATGCCGTCGCGCCGTATAACAGTCTGTCCTGCTGTTCTGTCCTGCGTGACCCATCCGGCGACAGACATGGCCCTGCTGCTCCGGCCCCACGCCCGCCGGCCGGCCGGCTCGGAAAGGATACGCGGCGTGCCCTCCGTTCGGCAGGTGATGTACAGGCAGGCCCCGATCACCTGGTTACTGCGGCGGCCACGCGTCAGGCCGCGCGACAGCGCCATCTTGAAAAAGTTGTGCGCCGTGTCCACACAGTGCTGGTTCAGTCTGCGGCACGCACAGCACAGCGTGACGACTTTGTCCGTTTTTCATCCAGCATCAATATGACATGTCAGCGGTAACGCTACATTCGACGGGCAAGACTACACGCATAGGGCACTACACGCATAGGCTGTCCATGCTCTTAGATAAATGAAATACAACACATGACACTTCATGATCCACCAGCCCATCCGGAAGGGCGTTCATTATTTCTGTACGCCGTTGACAGCTTTGATTGTCAACTTGATGGGATTCGATGGGCATTGTATGCACAAAATGGTCGCAGATGGCACAAACGTGACGTCGATGATAATTTGGGCTTTAGGGCGCACCGACTACATGATTATAAGCACTCATGAAAAGTGACATCGAAGAGTCTGAAAACTTCCACCACACTACATATTACCGTAACTGCTGAGCTAACCAGTTTATTTTCTTCTTGGCGTTTCTTAAAGTGACTTCCCGGGATTCTTTGCCGACGCCGGTGTGAAATCCTGCGGACCATTACGAGATAATGTATAAGTAAGCAGCCACAAAACAAAAAATCAATACTACGCGTCAGAGGAAAACGCAGTACTGCCTCGACTAACGAAACAATCAGTCCAGAAAGAGATGTTCCGTGCACGATCCACAATTTCACCGCAGCCGAGGACTCCGTCCCGCCAGACAGTAGCCGCCGCGTTCTCCCCTCAAGCAGACAATAGCCGCAACGTCCTCGCTCGCCCTCCCCCCGTGGACAGAGGCAGCAGCGTCCTCCCTCTCCCTGCGCAGATAATCGCCGCAGCGTCCTCTCCCCGTGGACAGTGGCTGCAGCGTCCCCCCCCCCCCGCCGATAGTGCCTACAACGTCCTTCCTCCGGCCGCCCCGCTCACCTGCGGCCAGTCCCTTCGAGCCCTTTCCGTCCGCGCCGACGAACTGGCCGATGGCGTTGCTGCCGCCGTGGGCGTTCTCCTCGAACTGCACCTCCGAGACGATGATGTGCTCCTCCAGCACGGAGCCGCAGCCGGTGCAGACGGCGTCTCCCCGGCCGGCGTCCACGTCTATATCGCTGCAGCCGCAGTGCTGGCACGTGCGGGACGACATGGCGCTCCTCCGTCAGCCGGGTACGACTGCCGCCGGCAGAGAAAAATCAGCGCCGACAAAACGGGAGCCACCACGTAACCTATTACACCGAACCGGACCGCCGGACATGTTGTTCTAAACACTGAAAAACTGGCCTTGTGAAAACGCGTATTAATCAAATTGGTAACACTGCCTAAGCCACAGCGCAAACAGAATGAAAAGATGGGCTTGGCACAGAATCAGAACCATTCATCTTGAATAAATGCTTGTCTGGCTGGAAAGCGATGGTCGAGTTATCGTTTTGCACTGTGCCATGAACAAACGACCCATGAATTACAGAGCATTCATGAACAGCGCCACATGCGGTAAGGAGATCCCCTAAAGAGATGGGAAATTTTTAGGTTATGAACGAACGACAAAAGCTGTGTGAATACAGATATTTCAAATGGTAAAACCACTGGAAGACGACGATGTTTCGGAAATGGTCAGAAAGATGGCCTGGAGCCCTGCAGCACGATGGTTCTGTGGCTTCTGTCGATTTCTTGGGTCCATCAGGGAAAATGCAAGTTTAAAAGACTGATGTTAAAAAGTTTACTTTAAAGACTGATGTTAAAAAGCATTGTCAAACATCAAATAAATGAGTAGGGGATGAGCATATGGCAACTGGTTTTCCTTGGGAAGCTCATAACGTGATTTCCTCCTTTATCATGTTTGCAGTGTTCTTACAGACAAAAAAAAACGGGAGAAATTTAAGATTCGTATTTTTCTCTGATGATGTTACTCAGAGCACCCTCCCCCCAGTTTTTGGAAAACTAAGCACACCGAAATTACATCAGTTTGTTTTGGGGCTCCCCAGCAGTTGCACAGTTATTAGACCCCAGACAACGCATAGGCTAGGTCGAATTCAGCAAGTCGCTCAATTTGATTTTTCCTGTTAGCTGAGCAAAGACTCGCTCAGCATATGGCCTCGCTGATATGCATCTATGTTTTGATAACATTTCCAATGAGTAGGGAATTAAGAAAAACAGTAATATTATGACATATGGGATACAGGGTAGGGCACACAGTAAAGAGTAAAGAAAAACCACAATGTTGTGATGGAAAACAATCTCCATCCAAAATAACACCTCATTGTCACGGCACACCTAAATGTTATCTTTTCAGTGCACAACACTGCCAAAGAGAACAAACCTTATACATAACAAACTAGGCACTGCCACATGGAACTGTATTGTTTTAATGATGTTTCACCTTAAACAAGGGGAAGAAATGCAAACATCAAGTAATACGTGCGGACAAAGGGCGCTGGAAATAAAACGGTAATGATAACTACAGTGATCCTTGTTCAGCTGCTCTGACTGTTCTCATGAAATCAAGAAAGGGCCTTTATCTGGGCCTCACACATATCTCGGCCTTCTAGCCCAGACATGTGTGTGAATAGGCTGTTTTCTCATAAAAATCATACAGGACTACGACTCTATCTAGGTGACAGTCAAAATCTATCAGAACAAAAGCTTTGATTGTGGCAAAGGCTCAAACAACTAACTTAAGTGTGGGATATAGAGATTAGCCCCATAAACATTAGGTTCAAGTATTAATTCACTTAGGTTCAACATTACGTAAACAGCTATATTTTCTTAAAACCAGACCAAAATTTCCGGTGAAAAGGGCTTCTCCTTATAAGCTATCCCGGCACTGTATGGGGTATTCTGATAGTCAACAGTTGCTGAGGAAGGGGCATTTTTGGCCCCCTGCCTATCTTGAGAGACAATGTGCCTATTTTAACTATTCAAATGGTAATCGATAGTCCGTCACCCTAAAGCCCCAGCTATGCCCTCTTTGTTGACCTCAGTGTCATGGACATCACCACAGGCCATTTCAAAGCCCTGAATTGGGTTATTCGCCAACAGCTTCCCAAACATTCTGAGATGGCAAGATGATCAATATTGGCCATATGTAGCATCTTACACAGCCATTTCGTACGGCGATGTTCTATTAAATTTTACACTACAAATTCTATCAAAGTTGCCCGAGGTCAGTCAAAGCCACACGGTTAAATTGCGTCATGACCCGACCTTTGATCTTTTCAACGTCACTGACATCAAAATTTACGAGGACTCGAAAATGGCATTTACTTCTTTGTATCTGCAATCCTATGGCTGCTACAGCCAGACGTGACCCAGAGAAGAAGCTAAATTGGTCCTGTGCAAAGCAACCACCGACTAACACTGACCTCGCCTGGGGTCAATGTTGATTATTTGGTTATGACTTATATGAACTAATACTTGACTTCTGTGTCATCCCTGATGAGCTTCTTCTGAGTCATTCCCAAGGAAGAGACAGATGCTTCCGTCCTAACAATGCCTGACAACCAAACCTGGGATTCAGGCATGA
The DNA here is from genome assembly GCA_030062745.1 of Capitulum mitella. Classification (NCBI taxonomy): domain Eukaryota; kingdom Metazoa; phylum Arthropoda; class Thecostraca; order Pollicipedomorpha; family Pollicipedidae; genus Capitulum; species Capitulum mitella. The sequence continues at coordinate 19,634,598 of CP099847.1, read as the reverse complement.
ATGTCTAAATTTCAAGTCCCAGTCTCGAATACCATTTTCTACAGCCACTGCGCCATGTTACAATTTTGTCTACAAATACAAAACACTGTTCTACAATACTACAAAGCAGTCCTTTTCTCCACAGCATTCTATTTTTCCTGTTTGCTCCCTAACATTCAGCTCTGCTGACGAATAAAAGTGCATGGCTGCATGTGCCTGGCTGGTCCGTGAAACTGACATGATCACAAGCACTGACCAGTCGTCTGTGAACTACACATCAAGAAATGAAGGGATTTATCAGAGATGTTTTTACCTGATTGGGTTATAACCAAGCTCTGGGACCACGACCAAAAAGGCAGGTTTTGGTGGCACTCTACTGGCAAAAACCAGCCTTGGGGATATCCATCAGTCTTAAACAAGACCAGATGATGGGTTCAAAAATGAGGATGGAAATGCATGAAGGAAAATATGACATCAACAACCAGCAGCACAACAAGCTCAATAAAGCAAGATTGTCCAGGCATAAAACTTGAATGCAATGGATGAAAGACTTAAACATTAAATGGCACACAAGACATTTTACTAGCAACGCCCATCCCAACATATCAAAAGATGATTTATACTTTATTCCTTTATCTGCAGAAAAATTGTATGTTCTGCTACTGAAACAGCATGGGATCTACGACCCCCATTTTTGCATATGGAACTGACCAGCATCCTTGATGACATAACAAACACTGCCAGTATCACTGGCCACGTTCTATGGTGTGTCTCAGGAACACCCTGAGCCAAGGCCAGAACAGCCCAAAGCAACTTTGGGGAAGTCTGTGCAGAAGGAAGATAAGGCTACGACGTCACGGATTTACTCCAGGTTCCCCCTGTGAAACATCAGGAACTGAGGAAACAACTGTCAGGGTGTTGCCAACTGGTTCACACCGGACAATTACAACGATGGAGAAAGTTCATGTGCCATACAGTTATTATTTTTCTTCTACAGTATGGTATCTACATTACAAATATGGTAATTGGATAATGTATCTTGTTATAATAGGCTACAAGCTCAAATACATCAAGATCTGCTACAGGGCTACCTTGACGGGCAGAGTCAGGTGGTCCACAGAGGAACAAAAATTCTGCCAGTGAACCACACTGCCTTGTAAAGGTCAATCCTGGGACCAATCCCATTCACTATCTTCATAAATGACTTGCAAAATTTTGCAACTCTCAGCCATGTCATCTCACATGCTGATGGCATGCAGTGACCAGATCATGCCTTTCCAGACAAGCAAATTCTCTGTGTACTAAAATTTAGAATTCCAGAAAGCCTTTCCTAACTTCAGACATGATTTTGGTCTAGCTCAGTGAAAGTGAATGAGGCAAAAACAAAACTCATTACCACTGGCACCAAGCACTCTGCCAAGAAGGCCCAATATCTGTCCACCACTGTATCTGGCAAAGAAATCTGTTTCCCACAACATCAAGACTCTCTCCATCATCAATGAAAGCTCTCTGTCCTGGGCAATGTACATAAAACAAGTGGTGAAAAATGTAATGCAATGCTGGTCTCATCCTACAACTTTAGGCACCATTTTATGGAGAAATTCTCAAAATTCTGGTAGATGCATATGTTTCCCCACATTTGGTACTGCCTCCTGTGTGGGGTGCAGCAGCCAGATGAAACCTCCAAAACAACAAAAAATAATAATAATAATACTTATAACCCTTCCAGCAAAATCTGCTAGAGGGACTGCACACAATGAGCACATCATACCAGTGCCAACAGAAATAAGGTAGCCACATATCAAATAAATGACCCATAGGCCCATACCACCAAAGTCTACAGTGACTTAAACAAACTCCAACATCTACTTGCAATCAGCTCAGTATTTCATATGCATCAAACCAGATGCAACCTGGCAGCCACCCAAAAGTCCCTTTATACTGAGTTGCGACCATCTGGAAGCACCTGACAACCCACCTCCATCCATCACATCAACCAGGTGGCCACTCAACGCATTTTGTTGTGCTGCTGATGAGCACCTACTATATGGATAAGGGATAATGTTACTTGGCCACATCTGTGTGCCACTTTATGTCTTCCATTTGTGTTTTTTCGTTTAAATTTCATCTGTGATGTTTATAAACTTCATCTGTGTTGCATGCATTGCACTGCTAGGTTATATTTGTACCCATTGCTTTAAGCCATCTGATTTTGTACTGCATGACACCAAACTTGAAAAAATGCATTGTGGATGGTCTTAAAAACAGATGATGCTGATAAAGGTTTGCACAAGTGCCCCTCCCTTAGCATATTTAGTATCTGTTCTTTCTCTCTTGGTAAAAAAAGATGCAAGACAGGTCAAAATAGTGATCAAAATCATGGATTTTATCCTATCTCGGTTCCTCACTGAGTGCCATTTTAAAAGGGAAGTTTCTGACTTTTCATGACCAAACATAGGTTTGCAATTTCTGACATGCAAGATATCCAAATTTTTGCCATAGTATAATCATCAGCATGCTCTGAGCAATATGGAAGTCCCCTATTCTGACATGAAAAATTATCATTCCAACCACAATATAAACTGGCCAAAAATCCACTAAATTTTCCAAAGCAAGATGCATTTAACCCTGAGCCTGGTCCATTCCTTAAGAAAGCCCTGGATGCTGCACTGTGCCAGGTTCATGCCACATGGGACTGTTACTTTGGACCTTCTACCCTGGGCTAGAGGAGATTTTGGTAGGCTTCAAGGCCTGCAAGACTTGGTCTCATTGAACTTGAAGCATGTCTGTGAATACATTAGTCCTGTTTAGGGAGAACATCCATGGTGCTATCTCAGTAGTTGCTGAGTAATGCCATGCACTTATTAATGGATTCAGCACCCGCTATTGCTGCAGGGAGGGCACTCCAGTCCTTGATGATGTGCAAGCTGAATGCATTGCATCAAAATTGACATGCTGCTTGTGACTTGCTTATGTTCCAAGGATGCTCTCATCAGTGTCATCTGTTATCAAGGTTAGAAATCTTCCTGGACCCAGATCAACCATGCAGGAGCTGGGGCCATACTGAAGGGTTACACCTCCTACCTAATAACCATGAAAATTCTCCTACAGAAAATGATCAATGCATCACAACCAATCACACATACCATTAGGGCATATTCCACACTGAGATCAAAGAAAATGCAGATGAAAAAAATATTACAGTACAGCATTAACATGCTGGTATGGCCTGTACCACTCACATTATCACAGGTGGCACTATATCTTTGATGGATTATCTTTCTGGGACAATTCTTTAGCCACATGGAAAAACTGATAAAACAAAGTAGCACCACATAATGTATGATAAACATATGCATTATTACTACACAGCCAGTCTAGCATACAATTGCCATTTAGATATAACTTAATACTACACTTGCAGGACCCATCCTTTTTTGTGGACAGACCCTGGTCCATGTGCATCCTTTATCAGCCTATGGCCTAAAGTATCCTATACATGTGCCCAAGGCAGTTGATGAATTTGATGCATTGTGGTGGAGTAATGATTTTATCTGGCAATATTGGAGTCTCCTTTATTTATGCCAGTTATCACTGATTGTCCAGAAGATGCTCTTTCCAACATCAGTACTTTCAAGTGCCCTTCTGAGGTGCAGTTCTCCAGTACAACTCTGGCTTTCAGTCTGAGAACAACAGAAGGCGAATTTGTCAATTCCTCCAATGAACAAGTTGTTCTTCTCTGTACTCTCACAACCTTGGCCAGTTTCCTGAAATTGTATCCATAACTCCCAATCTACAAAATAAAGCCAAACAGGTGGGGCATAGGTCTGGAGCAAAGGGAGGAGGGTACCAAACACAGCCCCTGGTTCTTATGTTACAAACCCTGAGGATACAAAGCCTGAGTTCCCAGCTCCCATTCTCCTGCACCCCAATGTACATGCAAATGGCTAGACCAGACACATACTTATTAAAGCCAGTATATGTCATCCAGCACGAGCGCGCTTAACCGGAGACAGGGAGAACGATTGCAGAATGATGTCATGATATTGAAAACTTTCTCATAAGCTTAAAAGGAGCCCGGCATTTCAGAGGAACCTTTATCTATTGTTCCACATTGCCACTTAAGTTTTCTTCAACATGATTTCCTTCCTCGGCTAAGTATTACGTATGCTTACCACACAAATGAATGAAGAAAACAGACGGTGAAGGACCCCGCGTGGTAAGCGTTGCTTCTCAAAGTCTTTCGCCTTCAGACAAGTCCTGTCTTCGTAAATGACTCTGGCAATCCGTTACCGTCTCCGAAATGGAATGCAGCCATATCTTGGCTGTCTCCCATTTTGGCCACTGTCGCCAAGCTTTTGGACAACGCACCATTAACCTTGGCGGACACCAGAGCGCTGCAAAATACCGCAAGAGTAATGTTTTGTGTTTTGTTGAACCACGAGCCGCGCTCAATTTTCCTCGAATTAGAGACGGTTCCTTTTTTAACCTCTATGTCATGGATGGACCCTATAAGACGCATTTTTTGTTCTGTTTTTTGTTATCGGAATATCAAATATTGGTAGTGATGTAGGAGACCGAAGTCCGTGCTGATCAGAGCTTGGTACATCGCGACCCACACCTACAACCAATTGTGAAATTCCACAAGACTTTTGATTTTTGCGGCGAAAGTTTAACCCTCGCCGGACTGGCAGTCGGCACTGTTGTGTTCACAACGGCCGAATATGTGGCGCAATTAGAGGTGCAGCCAGGGTTTTCATAAGAGAGAGATGGGGGGGAGACGGAGCTCAGAGTGGATTGAAATCGTACAAAAACTGCCTGCTGGGAAAACGATGTGCAACAGTTTTCACAAAAATGTGGGCCTTGGGAGGGGGGCCCTACGGCCCCCTTTGGCTGCGCCAGTGGGCTCAATCGTGCGCCCGGCACGGCCGATACTTGGCTGGATGCCGCACCGCGGGGGCCCGGCCCGGGTCACCTCACGGCCGCAGGGCATGTCCGCGTGAAGGTGTAGCTTGCGCGGAGCGGCAGGGCATTGTCAAATACAGCACGGACTGAGGCGGTCTTGTCAGGAGTTGTGGATCGGAATGACAGCCGACGAGAAGTGTCAGCACTGGCGTGGCAGGCTTTATATGCACGCCTGACTGGAGAAGCGGTTGACCGCCCCCCCCCCCCTTCCCCAACTCGCGGACGTTTGGTCGCACAATAAAAATAAGCGTACGCTGGGAAACCTCGTGACGAGTACAGCTCGAAACTATCCCTATTTTAGTTTCGGATGATAGGTCAACCATTTGCGTCCCTATACATGTTTTCTCATAGCCGCTACACGAAACCGAGAAATAGTCCGGATCTCAAAGTCTGTGATCAATAAAGGCTAGGCAAAGGCACCAACGAATAGGCCAAATTTAGCAGATACCGATTCCCTTCTAATTTCTCCGATTTGTTTCATATATACGGGGAAACGAGTTAAAGACTCAGAGATACTCGCGCCACTGAACGATGGGCGCCTGCGGTCAACGCGTGATGAAATTAATGGGAACTAATTTTAGCGTTCCTTTATTTTGGAAGCATGAACCTTGCCAATTCATGCTAGTGGTTCTTATGAAGGCTTCCCGTGCTTAAATTTTTGAAACAATTTGGCATGTATCAATTTTTCGAAATGCCGGTGAGTTATTCGCAAACGCCTGTTTATTTCCAAGATATGCGTTATTTGAAACTTTTTGAAATTCCTGGTACCATTTGCAACTGTGAGAACCAGTTCTGCCATTTTCTATTTGTTCCAAGTCATTCATCGCCGATTTTGACAAGGGTGCATTTTGGCCCACAACAGGTATTGGTGACCGAACCTCAGGTCAATGGTTGGAGGTCACTAATACTTTCCCTTGACTTTTCCTCTGGCTACGCAACTGCAACCGCCGTGGCGCGATTGGGGATTTGGCGGCCAGTCGATCACTATACAATACACAAGTAAAAGGTACCAGGTATTGTAAATTATCAGTCCCATGCAGAAGGTTGAGGTCTCAAATTGATGCATGCTGTTTTATCTATACATTAGATCAATAACAACGTAGCCACAAAGCGAATCACCGATACACGGCGGATAGCAGTGACTGCCTGTCGACTGGTCGGCGGCTGTGCAACTCGCCTTAAAGTGCCGTAATACTGCAACCTATGAGACCCATTCAAGCGGACACAGTCTCAAAATGAGTTAGCTATATCCCCCGCGTATTAAACCGTTATTGCGTAGTTTATGTCCGGTCGCCGATGTAGGAGCAGGTAGCAGGGCACCGACTGTGGAGTCCACAAGCGTGGTCGACGTCCTTGGCGCCCCAGTAAGTAATCACTAACGTTATTTTCAGCAATTTCCAGTCGCTTTTTAGAAATTCTAATGAGGCCAGTCTACCCAGAATTATATTCCATTTACTGCATATACGCCTCGATGCTTCTGTGACCAGGATTGTACCTACAGACTACAAAGTAGACTCCAACACACCAGGCGCCATTTTGCCATAGCCAATATGCAGCAGTGTGTGAACAGCTGATCAGCTTGATCCTTAATCGCGTCATCATAATGGTTCTTTTAAAGAAGGCACTCGATTCGTCACACTTTTCGACCCTTGTTAAAGGAGCTGAGTGCACCCCCGGGTACTACCACACGCTCGGGTCGCGTCCTTCACGCCACGTAATCCTACCTCGACTGGAGACCGGTTCACCGCCCCCATCCCTTGAGGTTCTTCCGAGATTGCAGGAGCACGAAAGAGCGCCACGAAATTTTGTGTATCTTTTGCTTAATCCTTTTACATTCTGTTTCATGATATCCACCTCAGGTCGATTCGGGTGTCTGACCTAGGTCAGGTCAAGTGGGCAAAGTATTTCTAGGGGTTGCTTGACCACACATGGTCAAAGGCTTCCAAACATGGCCATAATCACAACTGATTTGTTAAGGTAAAACGTTCCTAAAATTTAAAAATCATTTGCATTTATCCTCAAAGTATGTAGTTGTGTGTTGTTTGATAGGGTAAATTTTCCCCACATCTGCAATAAAACTGTAGAAACTTTTTTTTTGCTTTGAACCCCCTCCTTACCAAGTTCCTGGCTATGCTACTGCACATGAAACATTGCCCTCTGTAGGCCAACTGTCAGCTGACCTGATTGCTGAATATGATGTATCAATATTTGGCCCAGATCACTCAAGCCCGTCTTGTCAGGTTGGGTGACTAACTTTCTAACCAGTGGCGTGTTCAAGGGGAAGGTCGTTCCGTTTGGGCGTCGAATGCACCCCCGCTCGGAACGACGATTCCTCGGCGCGCCTAATTGGTTAGTGACACGTGCTCCTTGAATTTGGCTTCAAAATTGCTCCTCAAATTGCGCCTCAATTTGCGCCGCAAATTAAAAATCGCCTTTTTTGGCCACGTGGGTATTTCAGGTGGGCCTCTGAGAACTGACAGGTCACCCTGAGGTGTTACCCTGAGGTGACGCGCTCTCCTGTCTCTTGCCCTGGACATGGCTTTGGCGTGGTATGTTCCGAAAAAATAACTACGCTGACTAAGGTGATTCGCCGTTTCGGCGAATCTTGTGCAAAATCGTTCAAGTCTAGAGCACATACTTGTCCCTTGACTACCCAGCCCGACTTTCTCGCACCCACGATATGTGATCGTATCGTTTCTTCTCTGAAAGAAATTTGACGTTCACCGTGTCCCCGCACACATAAAGCTGGAATGTAGTGCCGTATAGGAGAAGTGACTTAGTCAGCCCCCTCCTCACATCTCGAGAACTGTATGTTCGATTCGGTCGGAACAAACGGCAATCGATTCGCCATGACGTAAACCACAGGTTTTTTAAAGAGAAGATTTGAAAGTCTTGTGTTGGATGGACACGAGTGGCCAAAAACGTCTGAAAAGAGGTATCTTTGATTTGTTATAACTCCCATGTTTATTGACCGATTTTAATGCAATCTCGGGCAATAATTCGCCTGGACAAAAGTTCGTCGGGCAGAGGTTCGTCTAGGGCAAAAGTTCGTCTCGCATAAGCTCGTATGGACAAAGTTCGTCCAGGACAAAAGTTCGTCTAGGACAAAAGTTCGTGCAACAAAAGTTCGTACAGGGCATAAGTTCGCCTAGGACAAGAATTCGCACAGGACAAAAGTTCGTCTGGCAGAAGTTTGGTTATGACAAAAGTTCGTCTGAGCCAAAATTCCGTCTTGGGCAAAAGTTCTTCCAGGAAATAGACTCTACGTGTCATATGGTTCTCGCACGAATGTCCTTTGGGTAATATATGTGTAGTCGAGAAAAACTGCCAGTTATCAGAAGACAGCAAGAGGAATCATGCTGGTGAATGAGGCTCTGATTCCCCATGGTCGGATCTAGAATCTGTCCCATTCCAACCCGTGCACATCCAACTTTAGCCACTGTGCACCGAACTGACCTGTCTGAGTCACAGGCGAGCGGGTCACCGGAACAAGGTTCGTAGGTCAAGGGTTCGTATCGGAAAAGGTTCGTATGCACTAGGTTCATATGGCAAAAGGTTCGTGTGGTAAAAGGCACTTACCGGAAAAGGTTCGTGCTGCGAGAAGCTTGAACTGCAAAAGGTTCATATGGAAAACGTTCGTAAGAAAAATGTTCGTTACGGAAGAGGTTCGTAAGGAAAAATGTTCGTTAGGGAAGCGGTTCGTAAGGAAAAATGTTCTTAGCCAAAGGTTCGTAAACAAAGGTTCGTATCGGAAAAGAGGCGTTTCGGATTTGCGCAGAAGGCGTGGTATAGGATACTAGAGGCTGCAGGCCGCCAAAGGGTGAGATCAGACTTGGTTCAGTCCATTTTTCCCGATAGGAACCTTAACCCTATTCCCGGCAGGGGGGCTGAATCCGCGCTCCTTGGGTTTTCTGCCTGCCAACTCCAGGCTTTTTGGCGTAGCCGCACGAAACTTGGTGACTTTTCCTAGCTGTTCTTTCTACGTGGTGTAACAAAATTTCCCATTTTTCTGGTCAGAGGTGGAGACAGGCAACGTTTCTTGGGAGGCACCTTTGGCCATTTTTGGCTATGTTGAGGGTAAAAGGAAACGTCTGCCAAAAACAGCGTTTTTAAGATAGAACTTAAAACTTTATACAGAGACATAGTTAAATGGTTGGGCAACATACAGACAATTTTGTTTGTCTGAGGTCACTTTACAAGGTCAGGTCAAGGTCGAAAATCAAAATTAGGTTTTATAGTAGCAGTTTTGGTGCTGTTTTACCAAATGTCACGCTCGGAATCTGTATCGCCTGAAAGGGTGCCCTCTACTTGTGCATCACATTTCAGCTTGATATTAGGTCGGGTCAGGGAGCCATGACCTAAAATGTCGGTGCGCGCACCCATATCACAGCAGCCGTGAAATGGAATTTTAGAAATGGAGTGAGTTTAAATGATCGGAAATGTTTTCATATAATGTAAAATGCACACGAGATCATTCCAAGTGACTCTAAGGTCACTTGAGGACATGTAAGGCCAAGCATCGTAAGTTGGTCTGAAGAACATGTGACCATCACAGTAACCCCTTTTCATGTCCCTGGCACCGCCTATGCTATCATTATACAAACAGTGTCGTACGATTTGTACTTTTTCAGTATAACATGGCCATCATAAGCTAAAAAAGTGTTTTAGCTTCCTTTTTAATTCAGTTTTTGAAAAAATAATCCTCCTATTTTCGAAACCCTGTGAACGCCTATGAATTGTTCCCAGATTTCACATATATGGACCGATGGTAAAAGTCCCATCCATAATCTCTCGATTCATACCTATTTCATCAAAATCAGTCCATAAACAACAGAGTTATAACAAGTCAAAAATATCCCTCATTTTGACTTTTTTGCTCATCTGTATCCATCACTCTCAAAATTTTTCAAAACTTCTTTTTGTAAAAATATAGTTTACGTCACGGCGGCTCGATTGCCGTTTGTTGCGAAGAAATCAAATGTGTAGTCCCCGAGATCTCGGGGGCCGAATCCGCCCCCCCCCCCCCCCAGCGCCGGGAATCGGCCATACCGTTTAGCCCTCCGGGAATAGGCTTAAGTTAACAAAAGCTTTGGCTACGAATTTTTTTCCTTACAAATATTTTCCCTTAAGACCATTTTTCTTAAGAACCTTTTCAATACAAACTTTTTGCAGTACGAACCTTTTCCAGCGAGACGAACTTGGCCTGGACGAATTTTTGCCCTTAACAAATTCTTGTGCTAGACAAACTTATGTAATGATGACGATGGTGATTCGAAATGACGGACTCTTGTCCTAGAAAAACGTTTGCCCCATACAAGCTTTTGCCTTACACGAACTTTTGTCCTAAACCCACTACTGCAAGAAGAACTTTTGCCACAGACGAACCTTTGTCCCAGACGAACTTTTGTCCTAGATGAACTTCTACAAGATGAACTTTTGTCCTAGCCGAACGTTTATCCTCGACGAACTTTTACCCTCGACGAATCTTTTCACAATGACCCTTTTCACGGCGAAGTTTTGTCTCAGACAAACTTTTGCCCTAGACGAACTTTTACCTGACGAACTCATGCACGACGATTCTTTCGTCCGACGAGCTTTAGTCCGACCGAGGTCAACGCATTTCAGTATTTGAAGACCCGTCATTTTTTTCAAAATAATAAGCTGTGCCTTGATGCATTTTGCCAGCTTGCGGGAAGCTTGCGCTTTCCGTTCTAGACCATGAATGCCGTGATGCTTTTCTACGGTAAAACACAATGAAAAGTTTATTATATATACAGCTGACGGCAGACGAAAGGCTCGTGTTAACAACGGTGTACTTTGCATGTGGCTGTAGCCACAGCCGCGAATCAATCTAAGCATTGCACTTTCATTCCATATACCGTAGTGACCGGAGGACACGAAGTCGCAACGGGCGGCCCATGGTACCGCATCCACGGTCACGCACCCACACAGCAACGACCAGGACAGCTCAGCACAGCGACCTGCGCTGTCAGCTCCCGCATCGGCGGCGGGCCGGCTGTCCAGATGCGCTTCCTGCAGCCCTGCGTCCGCGATTCAAGGAATATGGGAAAACAGAACGTAAAAGAAATAAACGCGTGGGAAAGAAAAACAGCAATATAGGAAACAAGAAAACTCATTGAAAATAGCTAACTGTTGAGACGAAGTTCTCTGTTGGCGATCTCACATTCCTTCGTTCTGTGTTTCTCTGCACCAACATTATTCAGCTCTTGGAGTCTCACAGTTCCACAACTCTGAAGGCTGCATCTGGCGTCGGCCGAGGCGAGGTCACCTGTATCAATGGCTTTTGGCCTCGGCTGGCGCCTGTTTCATTAACGTTTCGTTTACATCTATCGAGCCCTCGTGCCAATTTGCATTTCCAATAATCAGTCTGAGACGTTGGTATACTGAAAAGGGCCGCCAGTAGCAAATATCGTTCTACACCTGGATCAGTCTTACTTCAGACGGTTCCGGAAATCGCAAGCCGGTGCCTGGTTTTCTGATTGGCGGAAAGCGTATCGCGCGATCCTCTCTTGGCTGTGCTGCCAAATCTGCTTGGTTAGAATATCACGATTGCACCACGTTTGGCAACCATCTCCGTCTCCGAACCACATAAAAAGGGCTTTGCTCTCTCTCCTAAAAAGGCCTCCCTCTCTCTCTCTTTTTCTCCCCGTGTGTGTGTGTGTGTGTGTGCGTGTGCGTATGTGTGCGGACCTGTGGCTCGGAAGCCCTCCCTCTCTCTTGCAGTCTGAAGTGGCGTGGAAACTCTCTTAGTGCGGCTGCTGGTGAATTGCTGCGAACGCTGTAATACAGCGTGGACTTAGAGCGAGGGCTATTTTGAGCACCGAAGTAAGGTCAATTGAAAGACCTCGACTCTGTGGCACAACTGAGGTCGCCAACAGGCATACCACTTCCAAGGAGAGAAAAACACCACTACAGTTGTGGTAGCACACCCAAATGGCCGCAGATGACGTGCGCCCACTGGCCAGTAGCAGCAGATCACAATGTCAACAGGTCACAGGGAAGCAGGTCACAATGCCAGCGGGTCGCAGGGGTGGCAGACTACAGCGGCAGTCGGTAACAGGTCACAACGGAGGCACGGTGCTAACGGATTATGCATTGGCAGAAGACGACAGTGGCGGAAAGTGACAATGATGGCAAATTACACAGGCATCTCGTCAAAATGACAGCTAATCACAATGACTGCAGGTCACAATGACAACAGATCACAATGGGAAAAAAAATCAAAGCGACAGCATATCACAGTGACGAAAGCAACTGGCTGCACTGACAGTGGATCACAGTGGCAGCACATCACAGCAACAGGAGATTACAGTTGCAACAGGTCGCAGTAAAAGGAGATCATCTGGCAGCAGATCACACTTACAGACCACACTGGCACCGGTCCACAATCACAACGCGCAACTGTGATGGCGGATCACTGCGGCACCACAGGTAGCGGATCACAGATCGGATTTCAGTTACAGGAGATCTCATTAGGAACAGACCACAACCGCAACAGGAAACAGTGATGCAGGGGCGAAGCTAAGAAGGGAAAAGGGGCCCGTGCCCCCCTGTCCCCTTGGAGCTGCAACTTGGACGTTTTTTGTGCACTGAAAAATCGAAATACATTTTACTGTAACTTGGAAACAAAGAGCCCGAAATCTGAGGAGTTTTCAGTTTTGATGGGAAATTAAGTTAGCGCTGGCCCACTCCTTGGCGAAATCCTGGATTCTCCTGGATCCTCTGGATTCTGGATCCCATTGGACTGACTAGAACTACTATTGCTAGGAACATCAGCGCTTCTGGGGACTTACTGGCCTCTCCGAGCTCAACAAAAGGTCAAAAGCTTAGTGACCATAATTTGCTATCTTGATGTAAGACGACCTTGACACAGTTAAAAACACGTGCGGAATGCGCTGACAATATGGATGACGTTTGCGCAAAAGACTGAATGAGACTGAACACCATAAAACACCCACAACGTTTGGTATGCGATGAGCACCCTCTCCGTGTCGAGATTTCTCCTGAACATACCCAAGAGAACGAGTTCATGTGTCAGTGGCCCTTCAATGCATTGATCTACAATTTTCGTAAAAGACTTGAATAGGTCTGAAACTTTCTTCCGTAAGGGGAAGTGGGATTCAAAAGCGCCCCTCGTCGTGTTTTCTTTTTCGCTATTTCCAGGAGTTAGGAAGTAGCTTCAGGAAACTTGCTGATGTTTTCATTTTTCTAACCTATCCTTTCTGCGTACTATGCTTTGTTTAGGGGCGGAGCCAAGCGAGTTTTTGGAAGGTACCTCAGTCCATTTCTTGCACTTTCTGAAGATAAAAGAAAAACGGCTGCCAACAATTTTTTTCTTAACCCTATTCCCGGAGGGCTAGACGGTATGGTCGATTCCCGGCAGGAAAGGTGGATTCGGCCCCCCCCCCCTGAGATCTTGAAAACTACTTGTCCGATTTCATCGCAACAAACGGCAATCGATTTGCCGTGACGTGAACTACATTTTTATAAAAACAAATTTCCAAAATTTTGAAATGTGTAGAAACAGGGTGGCAAAAGTGTCAAAATGGGGGGTACTTTTGGACTTCTTATAACTCCGTTGTTTATGGACCGATTTTGATGAAACTGGCATCAATCGAGAGATTATGGATAGGGCTTTTACCATGGGTACATAAATCCGAAATTTTCGGAAAATTCATGGGCATTCACAGGGTTTCAAAAATAGGAGGATTAGTTTTCTAACAACTGAATGAACAAGAGGCAAACACTTTTTGGCTTCTGCTAATCATGTTATGCTAAAGAAGTACAAATCGCATTACAATGTTTCTATAATGTTAGCATAGGCGGTGCCAGGGAAATGAAGAAGGGGAAACTGTCATGATCACACGCTCTTCAGATCAGCCTGTGACCTTTGACCTTAAATGACCTCCAGTGACCTTGGGGTCACTTGGAATGATCTAGTGTGCACTCAATATTATCTGTAAACGTTTTTAATCATCTGGATTCACTCTATTTCAAAAATTTCATTTTATGGCTATTGCGATATAGGGTATGCCCACTGACATTTTAAGCCATAGCTCCGTGACCCGACCTGATATCAAGCTGAAACTTGGTACACAAGTACAGGGCACCCTTCTACGTCATATATATTCCGGGTTTGGCATTTGAAACAAACGGCGACGAAATTATTGCGAAAAAACAAATTTTGACTTTTCACCTTGACCTGACCTTGTAAATTGACCTCAGATAAACAAAATTACATCTACACATTGCTCAACTATTTAGCTATATATCCACATAAAGTTTTAAGTTCTATCTTAAAAACTCTGTTTTTGGCAGACATTTTCCTTTTACCCTCAACATGGCCAAAAATGGCCTGAGGTTCCTCCCAGAAACGTTGCCTGGCTCCGCTCTTAAGCAAAATAGAATTATGAAATTTTGTCACGGCGCGAAGAAAGAACAGCTAGAAACAGTCACCGAGTTTCGTGAAGCTACGTTAAAAAGACTGGAATTGGCAAGCAAAAAACCCGAGGAGGGCGGATTCAGCCTCCCCTGCCAGGAATAGGGTTAAGATAGGAGTTGAAACTCTATATGGGTGTTTAAGTAAATAACTGGGAAAACGTACAGAAGTATTTGTATTGACCTAAGGCTATTTGAAAACGCCAGGTCAACGCCTCAAGTTAAAATCTGGCTTTAGATAAATGTTCTGACGCTAATTCTCAGAGGGTGAAATGAGGGACAAAGATGACTTAGAACGGTTCCCTCCACTTGCATTTAAATTTCAGGTTTATATCAGCTCGGGTCGCGGAGCTATCACCTGAAATGCTCGCGCGCAGACCCTATATTAAGACAATTATAAACAGGACTTTTAGACTATAGTCAATTCAAATGGCTGGAAACATTTTCTTACACTATGAAATGAGCTCAAGGCCATTCAGTGTGACTTGGCGAATATTTGAGGCCATGTAAAGTCAAAGATCGTGAGTTGACCTAATGAACATGCGGCTATGACAGCTCTCCTTTTTCATGTCCCTGGCACCGTCTACATTGTGCAATTACGCCAACACGTTATGCCAACATTATACAAGCAATGTAATACGATGTGTACTTCATAATTGTAGCATGACTAGTAGCAGCTAAATGATATTCGCAACTTTTATGTGAGTTCATTAAAAAAGTGTTATTTTTCATTTTCCATGGACGTGTAAGAATTTTCCCAAAGTTTCAAACATGTGGCCAATGGGAAAATCCCATAGATTAACTATCGGTTTATGTTAATTGCATTAAGATCGGTCCACAAACAGCAGAGTTATAACAAGTAAAAATACCCCATTTCGGACTGTTTATCCCACTACATTCACCTTTTCACGGTCCTCAAAACTTCCGTTTTTAAAAATAGTTAATGTTTTGGCGAATCGATGGTCGTTTGTTGCGATGAAATCGGACGGGTAGTTCTCGAAATCTAGGGAGAGGGGGGGGGGGAGCAAGCTCCCCGCCATAAGGGATTGTGCTCTAGCGCTGCGGGCACGGGAATATGGTTAACGTCAGTCGTTACGCAAAATTTGAGAACGATCAGCGTTGTTGTCGGCTGCTAACATGCGAAAACCATCGGGGCTTGCACCAATCCCCCCGTCCTGGCGAGGGTTAATACCTGTATGTAAGTTATGATTCTGGTAAGTATAGGATGGGAGATCAGTTTCGTTTTATTAATTTCCAGACCGTTGAATCAAAAAAGGCTGATAACGCTTGAGTCCATACCGAAAGTTCCAAGTCAGCAGCAGGTATTGGAGGAGGATTTTGTTTGATCGAGATCAGGACTTACTGTGTCGACGACGTACAGAACAACCAACGCCTCGGTAGCATGCAGACTGGGACCATTGGCTATTTTGTACTACTGTTTGGTCATGTGCCGTCTTATGAAGATATAATGACATTTGCTTGCGCAAATGGGGAATAAAAGGCACTATCGCACAAAGTAAAATGTTCCAAATACCCTGCGGAATTCGCAATGAAAAAGGTCGATTAACCCTTGCCAGTGTTCGCTATGCGGCCACTTCGTCAGTACTGAGGTGTTGATACGACCCCGTCCTCAGCCATTTCCGAACCTGGCGTGCTAGGGCGACGGCAGTAAAACGATCGCGTCCCTTGATCTTTTAGCTCTACGATGATAATCCGTGTGACCCATGTAGGTCGCACTGTGTCTTTATACACGACCTGAAATGACGCCATTTCACTGGATTCTGGTTTTCATTGGATCCTACTGAACGCAACCTATAGGGCACTTTGAGGTGGTCCGAAACTACTTTTAACCCGCCCCCAACTCTAGGATTGTGAGGGAATGAACAAACACAGCGCCACGAAACTTCGTGTACCTTTTGCTTGATCATTTTTACACCTTGTGTCGAAGGCTTGACCCTAGGTCAAGTTTGGTGCCTGACCTAGGTCAGGTCAAACAGACCTATGTCCAAAAAAGTCTACCGCCCTGTAACTTTTTCGAAAAACAAGATATCACAGTCATACTTTCAGGGATTAGTCATCTTGATAGATGCAACAAATCCGCTATCTCAGATTTTCCCAAATTTTCTGGGTCATTGAACTAAGGCCATGCAAAACATGCCATCGATTTTTCGGAAACTGGCGGAATTTTTCAGAACATTGTTAGTGTGGAGTGAAGCAGACATCTAGTTACCGTTATTGGACAAAGTGTCAATGACTTCCAGCCATTGACCTGAGGTCAGGTCACGAATAACTGTTGTGGGCCAAAATGTACCACCGTCAAAATCGGCGATGAATTACTCAGAATGGGTAGAAAATAGCAGAACTGGCTTACACAGATGTAAGTAACACCAGGGACCTCAAAAAGTTTGAAAAATTGCATATTTTGGAAGTAAATAGGTTCTCGCAAATAAAGCTCCGCCAATTATGTAGTTTGGTCACTAATGAAGTTTTCCAAAATCCAAGCATAAGAAACCATCACAAGAACCACAAAGATCAATAAAATTTACATGGATGGGTTAAGGTGGCGAAAATAAAGGAACACTAAAATTAGTTCCCGTTAATTTCTTACTGCGTACGGCTACGGCGCCCGCCTACAACCGGCGTGAAAATTGCCGTGTCTTTAGCTCATCGTTTCAGCGTATATATTGAACAAATGTGGTAAATTAGACGTGTATCGGTATCTGCCGGCCTTTACATGTGCATTGGTGCCTTTGCCTACGCGTTATTGGTCACAGCCCTTGAGATTCAGGCCGTTTCTCGTTCTCATGCAGTCGGCTGTGAGAAAACATATATAGGGTGTAAATTGCTTCCATATCATCTAAAACTAAAAATGAGACCAGTTTCGAGCTCAACTCGTCATAAGCTTTCCAACGGTGTGCTTAGTTTTTATCGTGCGACCAACCGTTCGTGAGTTAGAGGGGGGCGATCAGCCCCCAGTCGGGCGTGGTCGTCGTCGACCGACGGTCGTGCGCGGGTTAACTTATTGCTTGAGATATATGCACAGACATTTGAAGTTCATATAGCGTTTTTAAAGTCATTCATATTTGTTGATTACCAAGGTTTTTTGGTATCCCTTGAGCTTATGGATAGTGCTGAGTGTGAAGGTGATTTGGCACGCATTTCTTCGTGGCCGACGGATATAAGTCATTTGCAAGAAGTGGAATCTCATAAAGGCATCAAACTAAGCAGTATGTTTGATTACTCAGGAGGGTCTACGTCTTCGGTGTCAGATGTGTGAGCATTACAGTTCCAAGCCGTTAGGAAAGGAAGCAAATTTCACCAGACCTTCTTGCTGGGTCCCCAGTTTAATCATCCGTGCAAACCCGTGCCTAGTCGCTAATCGCCATGCACCATCTTCAGAGTCGGCAGACCAGTAACGTCTTGGAGCATGCCAGTCTCCCAGAACAGAGCATAGCGTTGCCAGCCCTGGTCGATTTCCATTAGACGTGCGGTCTCACGTGCGACCAGTTTCCGGCAGCTGCAGGCCTGAGCCGAACACGGCCGCGCCGAGCCCTCACGTCCCGCGAGATGGCTCAGGTGCGCCGGATTCGCCCACTCCGCCGGCAGGCAGGCGTTTGCGGCGCACCAGCGGCACGGCCTGCGGGACGGCTCGTCTTCACGCCACCAGGGCGTGGCCCGGCTTTAATTAGCCTAATGGCTGCCGAAAACGCCGCCGGGCCGTCCAAATGGGCCTGGATGGCTCCGGCCCGTCCAGTCGGCGACACCGGCCCCCGGCGATGACGGACGACTCGGCAGCGCCGGCATGGCGGCGGGGGGGGGGGGGGGGGCGGGGGAATCCGACCGGCCGTGGAGGGCTGAACCGCGGGCTGCAGGCGGTGCGTGATTCGACAGAAGCGCAGAGTGGACTGGGTGGGCACTGCGCTCATTGTGTTAATACTGGAATGATGCTCGTCCTGAAGCGCGTTGGTCTTGAGAAGTACAACAATGTATTCATCCAAGGAATACTTTTGCAAAAGGAAATGCTTGAGGAGAAAATTTTGTAGGCATAGTCCTGCAATTTTCTAGGCCAGAAACAGCTACAGGGCGGTCCATTTTGTCCATGTTGTCCCATCCGCATTACAAACCATTCTGATTTACTGACTGGAACGTGAACCTAGAAGAAATCGTTCTATTTTTCGAGCCCTTGCAGCTGTTTTTCCTAATGGTTTCAGAACGGAACTGTCCAGTGAGTCGAGTTGTTTAGTTCTGTCGAGTTTATTATTGCAACAAAATTATTTTCCTAACCCAAACATTGTTGGGTTCTAAAGTAGCTTGAACTAGAATTCTGAATAGTTCCCATAAACACATCCATCTATAAAACAGATCTATTGTTCAGCCGTTCAAGGCCGAGTTCGACGTACTCAGACAAAGACGTCTGTGATGCCCAAAGCCGTCTCATTTTCAACAATGGGAGTGTTACGTTAAATGACATTTTTATCAGTAATGTAACTGGATACTTCCCCTGAAAAAGTCGGTGTAAGCGACAAACAATGCAAATTAGCATCCGGTGTTTCTTGGAATCGCTATATGATATCGCAAATTCTAACTAGTCTAGAACTCCTCACGTCACCGGTTTACGCCTCTCGGTTTATTACGGTACCATTTCTCATTGGCTGACACCACGCCATTTTTGTACCTCCTGACCCGGATCATTTCCGTTTGTAGGGACTACAAACAGCGCACCACTCGTCGTCAGTGATGCTCTTGTAATTTTGAAGGCATAGTGGAAGGGTCTTCGTATAGTGTGGGTGCCGGTGTAGATGTTTGGTGAGTGACTGTGAAGTGAATAGGAGTTAAACTCAGAAGATTTTCTCCGTGGGTGACTCGCGAGAAAGACTGGCACGAGTGAAGCCGCCACTAGTTGAATTATCACGCAGGCAGTTAGAAATGTGCTACAGTTACCGAGGAGAAGATATCGTTAGATTTGTTTTGTTTCAGATCATTGTTTCTGAAAGAGATCCGCACTCGTCTATATCAGTTCTAGATATGTCTGGAAAATATGGCAACGAAAATGATTCATAACTTGCAAGAGCCACTAAGGGCTCTCTCAGCTTCTTTTCTAGGGAAGTGACATGTTTCGATAGCAGAATTTATCTGCCATTATCTGTCATTTGGCGACCTTTGACAGCACATGCAGGGTGGCCAAATCTGTTGGGATGGTTTGGCAGGGAGCCCTCCCCCCCACACACACGTACAGCCATTCCCATTCTGGCGTGATGGATTGGCGAATCCAAAACCAGCCGGAATCCTGGCATTTTGGCTACTTAGTGATCCTCCGCTGGACCCCTTCAAGTCACACAAGGCCCTTGCAGGCGACCTTAAAGAAGATCGTGTCAGTGGATTCCTATTGTCATTGGATGTTACGAGACGTAGCGCAGGATAACAGTTATCTATACATGCAAATAGGTAAAGGGAGTTTTTGAGAGGCTCAAGGCGACTTCAAAAACTGGATGAAGACTGAAACTACTGCTGTTCACTTATTTCACGACCCCTCTGAGGTCAATAAAAGGTCAAAAAGGGTCACTGGCCTCAATTCATGATTGTGGCCTGAGATAAACGTGACCCAGAGAAGGATGAAGGTATGAAGGTCTCTGATTCCATAGGTTACTCACATGCGTAAGATTATCTTATGATTAGCAAAGATAAACAAGACTGAGCACCGTAAAACATTTTAATCGTTCGGTATGCGATGGCAACAGTCGCTGGATTATAATTTCTCTATGCTTGCCCTTGGGAAAAGGTCATAGGTCAGTGGCCTTAAAAGGTATCGGTCCTAAAATCTTAGAAGATATGTTGAAATGTTTTAAAAGTCTGTTAGATACAAGTTCAGAGCAATCGGAATCTGTTCTGGGAATTTCTGCAGGAAAAAAACTCAGTGGGGCTGCACATCCTGTACAAGCGAACGATAACAGCTGAAAACAGTTTCTTTCTGGATCACCAAGGGGTGGAAAGAAAACTGTGACAGGAAAGACGGACACTGGAACATCATTTTTCCCCTGCTCGACCACAAACATGGTTTCTTCCGATCTCGTAGATTCTGTTCGGCGGGAATTTTACTCAGTTCGGCGTGCCGTGATAAAATCATAGATGGTCCGTAACACAAGACGACGCGACGGAATCGTCAAAAATAAAAATGCCATATGTCCGAACATTAGCGGTCCAAACATGCAACGGTTACAGTGTCCCCAGACCCATTTCAGCAATACAGTTTTGCCAGCCATTTCTAGGTTTTTTGAAACAGCTTCATAAAACCTGGCCACGTTTCCTATCTTTTTTTTTCTCCGTATGATGTTGTGGGGCGTGTTCAAGGATCGTAAAATGAAAATGATTTGGAGAGGCAAAACGTGACGAGGACACAAGGATTATAGACTTAATGCTTCAGAAAACGTGACATCTGATGTTTTGAAAATGTACATACGTTGATTTACCCATGAAAGACGAAAACAAAGCGCAAATTACGAGGACAGAAAAAAATGGGCGCTGCTGTGCCGTGGCAAGAGCATGAAGAGACAAAGTTGCGAAGTTCGCAAAACAGGATATGCTAACGAATATAAAAGAAGCAATCTACAAATATTACTATAATATGATGTCACAATACGGAAATGAAAAAACATCTTGACAAAGGCATTACCACGCTAATCTATAAGTTAATGAATAAGGAAACAATGAAAAACACGTTCAACAATTATGGTGAAATACCGACGGCTTAGAAGTTGACAGTTCAAGGTACCATCAGAATACAAACAAATGCAAACCCTCCAAGAAACATAAATATTGCAAAACAGATTGCAAGAAAAGCCGCAACTAAATAATCATACCACTATAAGGTCGAAATTTCAAATCTGCATTTTTCACAGGCGCGAAATCAAACCGAGCGTTTGTAAGGGATTTTTGTTCAGTTTTGTTTTCAGTTCATTTTTGGCATTATTAACGGCACAAGGAAAATGGCTGCCAAAGGTAAAGCCTTTAAGATGAAACTTAAAACTTAATACGCATATATGGATATGACATATGTGTACATAATAAGTGCACAGGTATCATACATCTGGCAACAGTACAAATATATTTGTGTTGACCTGAAGTCACTTTGCAAAGTCATGTCAAGATGAAAGGCAGAAGCGTTTGTTTATGTAAATATTCTTGACGATAATTCCCAAAATGGAAAAGACAGTAGATGCGACTGAGCACAGCTTTACCTGTCTTTTTAAGTTTCAGGATGATATAAGGTCGGATCACGGAGCTATTAACTAAAATGTCCGCGCGCTTACCTCGTATCGTGTCGGTCATAAGCAGGGATCTTAGAAATATAGTCAATTAAAATTTAAAATGATTTCAGTCGTTTCCAGGTGCTATGAACTAGGCCAAAGGCCATTTTGTGGGACTATGAAATCATCTGAGGTCACTTAGGGTCAAAATTCGTAAGCTGACCCGACAAAAATATGACCATAACAATGTCCCCTCTGTCATGTCCGTGGTGCCCCATATGCTAACATCATACAAACAACGTAATATGATGCCATTTCTGAGGCCTGAAGTATGCATATATATATATATATATATATATATATATATATATATATATATATGCATGTATATATTCGTCCCATTTTGAAGCCCTCTGAACGCGAATGAATTTTCTCAAAATTCTAAACGTATGAGCTAAAGGGAAAGGTCACATCGATTAACCACCGACTCCTATCGATTGCGTTAAAATCGGCCCATAAACATGGGAGTTGTAGCAAGTAAAAAATGTCCCTTTCCGAATTTTTGCCCATTCCCCTCATGCGTTCCTCACGAGATTTTTAAAATCTCTTTTTATACAGATATAGTTTGCGCCATAGCAAATCAATTGCCGTTTGTTGCGATCAAATCAGAAACGGTTTCTCGAGATCTGGGGGGGGCGCGAATAAACCCCACACGGAAATGTGTCCCAGCGGTATGCGTAAAATAGACCCCACGGATTGCAACAGACGCCTACACCGAGTCACCTTGACTAAAACTGGGCGCTCACTCTGACTAGCAGTGAGTGCACCACCTGAATTATAAGTACCTCTCTCTGCCTTCCACTTTATTTCCTCTGTTTAGCGACGACCTCGACTCTTTATTTATACCGTTTATGTGCCCTTCACTGACGAAGAATGAATATATATATATATATAGATATATATATATATATATGTATATATATATGCATACACGAAAAGACCAGTCTGAACATGACCCGTAATTAATGGAATAATCACATTGTCATGCGTGAACTTGGATTGTCGTCTCCCCGGCTCGGAAGAAGCTGCAGTCCGAGTCGGCAGAGAACTCGGCGTTTTACGGACAGCTTAGTCCATCACAGCAGCGGCCCGGGCACGGCTGCCGTCACTGAGGTCTGAGCGCCCATACCAAGCCACGACATTCCACGGCCCGGCCGGCCGGTATCAGTGCCTCACCATGACGGAAAAACTTTTGCAAACCGGATTTTAAGAACGCTTCTGTAAGCCGCGGAGAGCAATGGTCGATATCAGCTTCCCTCCCATGCCCGGTACGTTCGGAAAGCCTGAACGAATGCCATGACATAGCTGAGAATATTTTTCGTAGTAAGAACAATAAAAGCGTTATACAGAAACGACCGGCCCTCTTGATTCAGCCTTTTCATTTGGCGCCCTTTGCAGCATGCTCGATATCCAAATGCCTATGAACTTTTAAAAAAATGTCTACGCCCCAGCTTACTAGGAAACAGGCACGTGCAACGCATTAGAAAAACGTCTCCATTTTGAAAGTCATGGTTTATTACTAAAACGCCATGCCAGTGTTACGCTGTACTTTGACCAACTAAATACTGAGAATCCGTAAAGGTCGACCATTTGGAACACACAAAATATCGAACTGACCATGGCGGCTGGTGTAAATACGTGTACTCCATGCCAGCTCACCCCGTGCCGTGCTCAGCAGGCTTTTACTGTTCTCTGTCGTTGTCAGTGCTGGAATGGTTAAATCAATGCCTTCCGGGTGAAAGCTCATTATTTCTTGTTTACTGAAGCCTGGGTGTGGTTCTACATCGACAATCAAGGGAGCCATTGTGCTATTTGCATTTATATCGTGAAATCCGCAAATGGCTTCGATACATTTCCAGATTCATGGCGATAAGCTGAATTCGAGATGTAACATTCCACTTCTGTCGGAAAGAATATGCAAAACGTATATTTCTTTCCCAGAAGTCCTGGGACTGACGTTACTGACGACCATATCATGACCGAAGTCATGGAGACTTTCAAAATTCCGAGTCAGACTTCCGATTGGCTTATCACTCGTTTGCTATATGTCATCGGATTCGAGGGTTACACAAACCGTCGGGTTCAGTGACCAACTGGCTGACAGTGACGAACTTCAGTGGCCTCGATTCACGCCTGGAATTGCGTGACACGAATAGAAAAGAGTTCGTGACTGTGCAAGAACCACGTAGCATAGCATGCTGTTTTGCAAGTGTATTTTTGCACATCTCGACTAAAGAACACGATGGTCTTACCGAATTTTACTTTGGATGTCGGAAACAGGATGAGACACGGATTTTCTCCAAAATGCCACAAATATAAATGCGCAGATGCTATCGTTTGGTCTGCCATGGATGGCCGCTCAGATTCCAATGATTCTATGTATCTTCTCTTCAGCTATACCGTCCAGCATGTGCAGAACACAAAAAAAACAAGGGGCAAAGAGACATGCATAAAAAAGCAATGCTGAGCAACTACCGGCCGCTTTGGTCCAGTCGGTACGGCGCTGGACGGCGGGAAAGAATGAGAGCATCAATAGCTGCCCACGTCCTGTCAGGGCCAGCCATTCATTGGGTTGTTGTCGGTTCCAGCGAAGCCGCATGGCTACTCGTCCTTTCCCTCCGAGTCAGCGGACCCTGTGTCACGGACAGAAGATTGGCCGTGTCCAGAAATACTGCGGCCCGGCTCAAGGCAGGCGTTAAGCGCTTCCGTTAGCATGAGCTTAGTCAGAACGCTACCCAACTAATAATCAAGCCAGCAAGATGGACTGGCATTTTGCTACCTGCTGTGATATAAAATGCCAGCAGAAATATAAGGACTCTCGGAAATGTTCCAGACGAAAAAACGGCGTTGCCTGCCACCAACGGCAGTACCGGGAGCACATGAGTCACTCGGTTACAAACACCAGACACGCTCTCCCCCATCGGCAGCAATCTGCAGGCTCGATTGGTCTCTGCTGCCGACTGGCGTCGGGGTCCGCTGGATTACGATCTGCCACCCCCGCCCCCTCCCCTCCAACAGTATCGACGCGTGCATTGTCGGCGTTGGAGAGGGGCAAAGCCCGGCCACAGAGCTAGAGCTGGTGCCAGCCGACAGCGGCGGCGCCGGCCCGCGCTGTCCGCGAGTGTCCCCGGCTCCGGACGCGGCGGAGGGATGATCTGAGAGCTCTCGGAGGAGAGAGCGGCCCCCTAAATCAACCGGCGATGGGGCCTCGATTGGACACAGTTGGTGGACGGCTGGCGGGGGATCTGTTACAAAGACGAGGTCCGAGGGAGGACCAATGACAGTTCCGCTGGCAGGCTTTAAATTTAGATGGTAAAGTTTTGCTTTAGAGCTCTATGTATGGTGCGAAACTTGACTCCATTGTGTTTGTTTCAGTCGACGGAGCCACTGCTGTGCCGCTTCACGTCACGGCGAGGAAGATGTTGGACTGAACGAATAGGAAACACAAATGTGCGCGACATCGTCTGATCAGAGCGGGAAACAATGGCGCTTAAACTGCAAATCAAGTCCGACAGGTCTCACGGTAGAATGTTGCTGAAGAAGGGTCCTGCTCCCTACCGCATCACACGTCAGGTCTAACTTATCTTGACCAGACGTCAAGACATTTCACCGTGGTGCATCCTACTCAGCGTCTTCCTCATGTTGCCTCACGCCTCTAACCAACTGGTCGAGGTGTCAGACGGTTTTCGCGTGAAACTGGAACATTTCATCACATCAGGCATGCCTCACAATTCGCGGCAACGTCACGCGCAAAGAGAAGCCAGACGCCTCTGCCCGCTAATTCGTCCCGGGGGGAATGCAGCCCGCTGCATTCGTCAGAGTTCTCTGAACTTTCTCATCCGGCCTTGATACGCTATCTAAGTCAGGAAGCTGAAGTGTATGCGGCGTTTTCCAGCTTTACGATTGTGCGTTGTCCGGCTCCGTGCCTGGGAATAAAGCTACCATGCACTGCTGACGGGCCAGCGATCACCGCCTGGCCCGCGAAATCAGATGTCTGCTGCAGAGTCGAAACTGCTCGCCGAGTCCCAGGGAGATCAAGACATGTCTAGCCGTGACTGTCGGCACTGTCGGGACTGACCGGAACGTTCTTTGTTCCCGGTCCCTGGCGTGCCTGAGGTGGCGCCAGGTCTCCGAATCGGTTAGCCGCCAATACCGCCGCCGATACCAACGTCGAGCCCGCCGCCGATACCGCTGCCGATTCCGCCGCCGATACCGCTGCCGATTCCGCCGCTGATACCGCTGGGATTCCGCCGCTGATACCGCTGCCGATTCCGCCGCTGATACCGTTGCCGGTTAGCCGCCGATACCGCCACCGCCTCTTAGCCGCCTGCTGGGTGCGCCTCTGCGCAGGCTGAGCCGGTCGCGTCCTCCGTCGGTAATTTCCGGGTCCTCCGAACAGGGCCGGAGCCGTGTCTGCCGGCGGAACAGTGGCGCTTCCGGCGGCGGCGGCGGCGGCGGCCGGTCGGGACAGCGTCTTGACAAACCGACAGCCAGAGATGGCAGCTCAGTTCACAACATCTGGGAGACAGCTGCGGGCGGTAGCTCGGTTCACGATCTCGGGAGACAGCTGAGCTGACATCAGCTCGGTTCAGGAGCTAGGGGAGGCAACTGGAGGCGGAAGCGAGACACGATTTCTGGGGGCAATAGCAGGGAACGGTACGTGGGAAAGGTAGCTGGAGGCCGTACCCAGACCCCTTTCACCCGTATGTAAAGCGGAACGATAACATGAAACTCCAGCTGGGGTGCATGAGGAAAGGGGCGCACTGTGCGCTGTTTTATCATCATCCTCTTTGATCACTCGGTTGTGGTGCATAACAGACCAGGTGATCACAGGAAGGCAGTATCGTGATGGAGCAGTATGGCGCTCAGCAGTTCTGGTGGTGGCAGGGGCAGTGAGGTGATGGAGCAGTATGGTGCCTGGCAATTCTGATGGTGGCAGGGGGCAGTGAGGTGATGGAGCAGTATAGAGCCCGACAGTTCTGGTGGTGGCAGGGGCAGTGAAGTGCTGGAGCATGCTGTGTGGTGTTTGCCTGATCTGTGTCGAGGAGAAAATATCAGAAAGCTGTTTGTGTTCGTAAGTGTCATTGGGATCATGTAAGTCATACCAGGTCAAACGGAAAGTAGCAGATAATGTGTTCTTGAGGCCAAACAACATAAATTTTAAGGCTGTGTCTCCAGTTATGTCTTTCATGCATACAAAGTGTCATTCGGCCGTAGTTCGGTCACACGATTATCAAAGAGGATCACGTGGATCAAACAGCTGACGCCAGTCCGACCTGTTCCTTAACCTATTTTAGCCTACTGCAGGTTAACCTGGATCACAAGGTCAGTTTAAGTCGTGACCTGACCTTTGGCCTTTTGTATGTGAATGATCTAGGTTTTTGCAAGTCAAAATTGGCATCAGTTTCTCTGTACCTGCAATACTTTGAACGTTACAGCTATATTTGTTTCAGAAAAGAGGTTGCATCGACGCTGTGTAAAACTAGGAAATGACCATCGTTAACCTCACTTGGGATCAGTCATGACTTGCGTGACCTGATACGTGGTCTATGTATCATCTCTGGTAAACTGTTTACGAGTCATGTGGGAAGGAAAAGACAATCTTCGCCTAATCTTAATCTTAATCTTAATCTTCGCCGGGTCGGCCTACCAATCCACCGTCACCACTCTAACGTCTCTGGGCGCGCCGATCATGCCGCATGTACCAAAAACGGCGCAGATATTCCCCTGGAGCTTGCAAGTTAACAAGAACAGAAAGCAACATTTAGTGTCCTAGTGCAATATATATAATAGAATGAAACCTGGGGATCTGAGGCGTGGCCTGACATTGGGTTACAGGTTGTGTGATAAAAATGACCAACTTGTGTGGTAAAATGACCAACCTGTTGCATGACCAAACAACCAATCTGTAGTAGTCATAAGCGCTTACGTTCCAATTGCAAAACCACAAAATTGAAATGTTCAGTTTCGAAAGCGAAGAAGCCAAAACTAAAAAAAAGAAAAGAAACATTCCGCACGCTGACCGCACCTTGGCCTACCTTGACCTCGCACAATGCTGATCATGGATCATGTTGGATATTTGAAAATTTTGCAAGTTATATGTGAGCAGGGGCTGATGGTAATTTTGACCTGGTGAAATTGTTGGTCACCATGCTTTGTATATGACACGCTTGGATACCACGCTTTGTATACGTTTCGTTTGACTGACGAATGCGATCCGCAATATTTTATGACGCTCCATTTTTTGAAACTTTACTCTCTTCAAAGTTTTGCGGAGTGACCTGACTTCTTGGCCGAATGACTTTGACCTTTATTGAAACGTCATAGACTTTCGACCCGACGTGACCACGAGCAAAAACTTTCTTTTGAGTAAAAAAAAAAATGAAAAGTAGCTCAAAGTTCTTGTGCCTCGCCGTTATTTCGTTATCCCCCCAAAAAAATAACACCCGGTTTGGCCACAGGTAGTAAAGTTCGATGACCTGGTCAATAGCTGGCTATGGCAACCTTCCACAGACGTGAAGGGAGATGTCACTGTTTACTGTGCGTGGCTGGCCCAAGACCCTTCAGTGAGCCTGCAGAGCTGCTCCCCTGTAGTCGTTTCTCTTCCGTCGTCAGAGGGCCGTCGGCGGACGCGCGCAGCGGAGGACGCCAGGCTGCCGACGCCGACGCTCGGCACCAGTTGCGCCGCGGGCGGTGCGTTGGAGCAGCGGAGCGCTGGAGCGCCAGCCATGGCTGGGCTGAGCCTCCTTGGGACCGCGGCGCTGCTGGCGCTCGTTTGCGGTGAGTTGGCGGGGCGAGGCTGGGCCGGAAACCGTCGCCGACCCGGGCCGACGGGCCGGAGATGAGAGCGTGCCGGAGACCGTTGGATGTCGGCGCTGACACTGCGCTGTGTTCGAACTATGATCAGCGTTATCTGGCGGAACAGTCCCCGCTGGCTGCGATGAAATGTTCTGAAGGCGGAATGTTTTCGAGACTGGGAGAGCAAAAGCCGTTTTCAAAGTAATCTGTTTTCGTGCAACACCATCGGAATCATGATAAATTTTCTAAATTACGCAGGGCAGCTGCCTCTTAGGCTTTCCCTTCTACTGCAATCCGCGTCTGTAACTGTGCACCCCGTCCAAACAGCGGAACAAAACTGGCACAAAAGTCTCAAAAACAAGCAACTAGCTTGCTTATACAATCTCGAAGATTTGTTTTAACGCCAGCAATGTTAAGTGTTTAGGCCTCATAATCCATGGCACGTTGACTAATTTTTATTGTCGTTGAAGAAATGTTAGTCAAACCGTTAAAATTTCCATTGTCTAAATATAAGTCAGAATACAAATGCTTGGCTATATTTCAATCGACCTCCATCTTCGCCATAATGGTCATGTTAGACGTTAAGAGGAAAAACTGTCGGTGTAAATCAAGTTGTACCTGATGAGGCTTTGACTGTTAACGAAAGTCTGATAAATGCGCAGAAAAACTTAACTGATGGTAATTATCTGCAAATGAGCACGTGATCGATAAAGCCTGCCATACAACGACGGAACAAAGCATTTCAGCCTCGTACTGAAATACCGTCCAAGAAACGTGTAGCTCTTGAAAGCTGTGTGTGGTGTGAGTAACAGCATCATTTATCAACAGATGGAATTCATTTGTCTTACGTTGAGGTTTCATGAGCGGTAAGATAAAGATTCCAGTAATATTACTCATCCGAGAATAAAACGGACGGCTGACGAAATTCAGCACCATGCAAGATATCACTTTTGGGGCTTCCCTGTACTCATGATCAGGCGTCCAACATCTATCATTAGCAAACGCTGGTGTAGGATTTTCAAAATATGATGTCATAAGCTTTCGTACAAGCATTTTCTCGTACCATTTTTGGGATCTGAGTTGGCATCAAGCAGACATTGTTGTACTGCCCCGGAACCTTCTGCCAGATCGGGCGCGTGCAAACTAACTGCTGACCTGTTCATCGAAAATTAAAGGGGCATAGACATGAGCGACTCGACCGTGCAGCAGTCATGTCCGTTTCCTGACCATGCAAATACTAAGAACCGAACCGGTTCGTAACCGTTATGCCAAGCCCGGAAGACCTCCGATGGGGCCAGGTAACTCGGCTTGCCGGTCGTTGTTAATTATTGCCTACGTGGTACCGTAATAACCAGTGTCTTTGTGCGCCAGACAACATCTCTTGCAATTATGCTTGTCCACATTGAGGCTCTGTCGCGAAATTTGCATTTAATTTATCTAAAAGTGGCATCAGCAATGTCGTTTTTCCTTTTGTTCAACCGAAATGATTCCTGTCCCTCGAGGAAAGGTTCATTTGATCATGCGTAGGAAAACTAAAATAGCTGCTATTCAGGAGAATGTAATGAGCCCTCTTCTGACCATTTTTGATGGTGGGAACTGGTCCCAAGTACTTGACAAGGATGAAACCTCACAAGGACAAAACTGATGTATGTTGTTGCCCCAACGGAACCTCAGATGTTCAGAGAAGAAGGCGTTGATTGAGAAAATTTAGCACTTGTATATAGAGCAGTTTCAGCAGCATTCTATGTTCCTTTTGAGTCAGCATTACCATTTACTTCAGTGATGTAGAGACCAACCTGGGTGAGATCTTTCTCCTGGTAATTTGGAACGAGTTGGGGCGTTGGGACTCCGAGAATCGAGAAAAATAAAGTTGGACTCTGATGTCTTCAGTATAAATAACCTATTCATGGAATAAATATTGATTGCATTAATTTTTACTGAGCCGACTTAACACCTGCACTCTCTGCGACTGGTCAGAACGTTTTTCATCTGCACGCCTGACGAGTGGGTGGCTCTATCTCATTTTTTCCTGATCAATATAGAGCGGCGAAACAAAAACAGGTGTGTAGCACGTCTCTTTGAAATTCGAATGATTGATCCCTTGAGGTCATCTGGTGACCTCTTAGGATACGGGTAAGGAGAGTGCGCCGCAGTTTTCCGTCTCCGCTATCATCGTAGGAATTTGATGGCATGTCGACAAGCAAGCCTAGCAAAGAACTCGGATGCAGACGCCGTTCACTTCATAAAGGTTCGGATCAAATTTATAAAAAACATGCTTTCGTGGCGACCTCGTTTTAAAACTAGGCGGTGATTTCTTGCCACTGATTGTTTTCTCTCGGGGTCCAAGTCAAGACAACGAAAGATTAGATACTATAGTGTAGCTAATGTACATATATATATATATATATATATATATATATATATATAATAATGAAACTTTCTTACGCTCCCAGTGCTGAATATGTTACTTGATTAACAGAGCCTTGAGTTATGATTGTTGCGAAAGGTAAAAATCATTGCCAGTACTGAAATCGAAGGCGATAAGCACTGTTTAACCGGTTCAAAGCCGGAGAATTTGACAATTTGCTCACCTCTCAAACATGCATGTGTTGTCAAGTGCTTGTCAAGACATTTTAGTACCGCACATTGGCCCTGTATCTCTTGAGGCTCCTGGGAAAAAGCCAAAGTGTGGATTAGATCTAGAAAGAAAGCTTGCAGACCTTTGAAAATGGCGTTGTAATTCCGTGACCTCATACGACTTGTTAATATTTAGTTTCAGTTTTGGAAAATACGAGGAAAAGATGTAACATCAGGTGTTCAAAATTTCAGGCTCATGATGCGGGTAGTTCAATGGCAATAGACGAAAAACCTCATGAAGGATTGCAGCCACATATTGTTTGTTTGTGATACCCCCTAAAGTACGCAAAACATTTGATGCATGTCCTGGGAAAAACGTCAGGACGGTACTACCAGCATCTCCTGTGGTCCTGTGGCTCCCAGTGGTGATTCAAAGTAACGTTGTTATACAAAGCAGTGGTTTCCATTATTTCATGACTTCTCCGAGGTTAACACGCGCACTGGAAGGGGGGTCTATTTGTGCTCCTCCCACCTGTTTTTCCTGAATATCTCGAGAACGGACCGAAGCTGGTTGCTGCTACTTTGTGACATTTATGTCAATTGAATAACTCGTCGAATGTCGCAGAAAAATCGGAAATCAGCCGGACATTTTTGAAGTTTCGAGCATTTGAAGTCAGGCAAACATGACGGAAGCGACGGTTGTCGCTGACAAATGGGAGCTTTGTGAAAGAACCAGCGTTCTACTTAAGGCTACCGTGTGAACACAATCAGGCGATGTCATTCGAGCATAAGTGATGGATGTACCAAGACCAAAGCCAGGGGCAATAAGGGTCAAGGTCATCTAAGGTCAAGGTCAAACAGCTTGTGGCGTGATCCATATTTGCTTTGCAACATGTCAGTATGTATGAAACATACATTCATAGACCCTAATAAAACATGTGTGCGCACACTGATATGCTTACATATACCAAGGTCAGTGAAGGTCAAGGTCATTAAAGGTCAAGGTCAAATATCTTCTGACTTGGGCCAGATTTGTTCTGCGACATGTCGATTTGTATGAAATATGCATTCAAAGACCCTAATAAAAACACGTGTGCACACATGGTTACGCATACATATATACCAGAGTCATTTCAGGTCAAGGACATCAAAGGCCAAGGGCCACTTTTTTGTGACCTGGTTCAGATTTGCTTTGCAATATGTCGATTTCTATGAAATATGCATTTAAAGACCGTATTAACCCGCCCCCTGATGTTTTTCTGGGATTGCAAGAGAACGAACAAACACAGAGCCACGAAACGTGGTGTACCTTTTGCTTAATCATTTTTACAACTTGTGTCAAAGTTTTAACCTCAGGCCAGATCAGGTGCTTGACCTAGGCCAGGTCAAACGGAGCTATGTCCAAAAAAGTTTAGCGCCCTCTAACTTTTTCGCAAAACAAGATATCACAATAATACTTTCAGGGATTAGTGATCTTGATAAATGCAACAAATGTGCTATCTCAGATTTTTGGGAGTTTTCCAGGTCATTGACCTGAGGTCAAGACCATTTTTAAGACATGTCGTTTTTTTGGAAATTGACGGAATTTTTCATAACATTTTTAGTGTGGAGTGAAGCAGACATTTAGTTACCGTCATTGGGCGAGGTATCAATGACTTCCAGCCATTGACCTGAGGTCAGGCCACAAATAACCGTAGTGAGCCAAAATGTACCACCGTCAAAATCAGCGATAAATGACTCAGAGTGAATAGAAATTGGCGGAACTGGCCTGTACAGACGGAAGTAATACCAGGAACCTCAATAAGTTTGAAAAAATTGCATATGTGAGAAATAAGCAGGCTCTCGGGAATAAAGCTCCGCCGGTTTTGTACATTGGTAACTAATGAATTTTTCCCAAATGTAAGCATGAAAAAACATCACAAGAACCAATAAGATCAATAAAATTTACAGGATAGGCTTTTCTCGCGAAAATAAAGTAACGCAAAAATTAGTTCCCGTCAATTTTTTACTACGTACGGCTGCGGCGCACGCCGTCAGCCGCCGTGAAAATTGGTGTGTCTTTAACTCAACGTTTTGGCGTATATATTGAACAAATCCGAGAAATTAGATGTGTATCGGCATTTGGGGACCTTTACTTGTGCACTAGTGCCTTTACCCATGCGTTATTAGTCACAGCCCTTGAGATTCAGGCCGTTTGTCGGTCTCATGCAGTCGGCTATGAGAAAACATATATAGGACGTAAATTGCTTTCATATTATCTAAAACTAAAAATGAGACCAGTTTCGAGCTCTACTCGTCACAAGTTTTCCAACGGTGTGCTTATTTTTATCGTGCGACCAACCGTTCGTGAGTTAGAGGGGGGCGGCGAACTGCCGCCCTCCTCTAACTTACGAATCATGCCCATTCGGTCATGGTCGTAACTGACCGACGGTCGTGCATGGGTTAAGACACGCTTGACACATTGATACTGACATGTATATGCATATATACATATACATACATACATAAATATAAACGCTGGAAGTGGCCAAATGTACCGATGTTGGTTACCTTCACTGTAAATACGCCAAAAGACACATGATGCGACCTCACTGACTCTCAAACTGTCCCGTGTTGTTCGAAATTTGATCCGCAAAAGATGAAAAACTGTTGCATAACACAATGAACGACACTCATGCGTAAGACTGAGTAGGACTGGACATGATAAAACACAAACACCAACACACAAGGCCTAAAGGTCAGTTGTGAAAAATGTCGGAACAATCGAAGTAGTCACTGCAGCACAACTTGAAAAAAACCTCGAGGAGTAGCACCTACTGTACTGGCGAGGGTGAAACAGTTGCCATAAGGAGAAACATAATCGTCCGCCTCACATATTTTTCTAGTATAAGCTGTCCAATAATGGCGTTAGGCCGCTCAAATTGGTCTATTTTCTGCTGTGCTCTTAGGGCATCTTTGACCGTTTGAAACTGTAAAGTCAGTCCGACACTTTCCACTACGGTCCGGCAAATTCAGATGGCCGGTCGAGCGGCCCATCCATCCGCGGCAACGGACGGCCTTAAGCGTGTCAGACCGAAGGATGCTGCATACGGAACAGTAACCACCGGTCAACCAGCTGCTTAACTTTCTGGAGAATTAGCCAGAGTAATAAACTTACAATTCTTAAGCAAAGGTAGCTGAGGTCAGGCCAGTTCAGGTCGACCAATATCAAATCAATGGAGGGTATTGGGCCTTTTTCTTACAGATCTATCCATCCTATATTAACACAAACTTGTGCCAAATTACCTCACAGGATTGCTTACCCCTAAGTACTAGTGACTTGGTTAGATCAATCACTCCATGGTGAATACAAATCGATCATCCCAAGTGACTCTTAGGTCACTGGAGGTCATTTAAGATCAAAGGTCAAGAGTTGATCTGAAGAACATGTGACCATGACAGTTCCCCCTTTTTCATGTCCCTGGCACCGCCTATGCTAACATTACACAAACATTGTAATACGATTTGTATTTCTTCAACATAACATGACTAGCAGAAGCCGAAAAAGTGCTTTTGTCTTTTTTGTTCATTCATTTGTTGAAAAACTAATCCTCCTATTTTTGAAATCCTGTGAACGCTTATGAATTTTCTCAAAACTTCAAATGTGTGGATCAATGGTGGAAGTCCCACCCATAATCTCTCGATTCATGCCAACTTCATTAAAATCGGTTTATAAACAACAGAGTTATAAGAAGTCCAAAAGTACCCCCATTTTGACTTTTCTGCCTCCCTATATCCACCCTTTTAAAAATTTTGAAAACCTTTTTTTATAAAAATGTAGTTCACGTCATGCCAAATCGATTGCCGTTTGTTGCGACGAAATCGGACGAGTAGTTCTCAAGATATCGGGG
Organism: Capitulum mitella; assembly: GCA_030062745.1. NCBI lineage: Eukaryota > Metazoa > Arthropoda > Thecostraca > Pollicipedomorpha > Pollicipedidae > Capitulum > Capitulum mitella. The sequence goes on along the minus strand of CP099847.1, from coordinate 19,599,626 downwards.
GGGGGGGCGAATCCGCCCCTGCCGGGAATCGGCCATATCGCTAGCCCTCCGGGATTAGGGTTAAAGCACCCAGAGGAAGAATGCCTTCGGACGTGTCGGCCAGGGTCAGAGTAATATTTAGACATTCAAAAACGCACTTTGTTTCGGCATGTATCACCTTTGCCGTTGCCGGTCGGACCGTTGCTACAGGGCGTAGCAGCGGCCCAGCCGGCACCGGCAAAGGTGCTACATGCCGAAACAAAGTGTGTTTTGAGTGTCTAAATTGCTCCGCGGTGTTGCACTCAGCTGTCTGGCAGTGCGCCCATTGTGATGCTGTTGTTGCGCTGTTGTTTCTGTCTTCTTTATTGAGGCGTCGGTGCCAATAAGGTGAAGTGTGTTTTTTATTCATTTTCGGACTGTTGGACCAGATCTGAAAACCTGGAATTTTCTATCCCGGTATGACAGGTTATGGATGTCCAGCACGGCGTGGTCGAGAAGCTGAATATTGTCAGCTACACATTCTTCATGTGACCTCTTTTGACCTTGGCAAACTTGCTCAGGATCATTGAGGTTAAGATGGTTATATAATAACTATGACGACTACCTGTCAACAGAATTTATTTGCAATCGGTTGACGACATGGAGAGAGGGAGAGGGGACAGAATACGCCTCATCAACACGTTTTATTCTGAGAGTAGACGGCCACCAGGGCGTGTGTTAACGGTTAAAACTGACCCGGTTTCGGAACAATAGCTTCAGAACATCTGCTGCGATTTCTAACAGTCTCTGCGTACATTAACTTAGAAAAAAAAACGCTTCTCGGGTGCAGCTCAGTGGCAGTCTTGGGCCAGAGACAGTCGGCTGTTCCAAGTAAGTGTGTTTGGGGTAACCGTGTGGCTCGAGAGTCGGGTGAGTCGAGGCAACGTACTGGAGGTAATCGTATATCGCGTTCGATACAACAGACGGTCGAATGTCATGAGTCTGTGAACGGGGGACAGTCGAGTGTCTTTAGTCAGGAGGACCAAGTTGCTGGTTTCGTGTTCATTGTGACATTAATGCCCAGGGCTGTAGGGTGCCGAACCTGCAAGGAGAACGACTGGCTACGATTGACGCCTTTGCATGCAGCACCATGGATTTATCTTTCAAAGCCGGGGGCAGCCCCCCCCCCCCCCGCTTTCAGTCAGCCCACAGCCCAGGCTCGGCCGCCGGACTGGCGCCGACGGCCGGGACCGGACGCGGGCGGGGGGGGCTGTGTTCGAGCCGGCGTGGCCCACCAAAGCCATCATCTCAGCGGCTGGTCGGCTGGCTGGAGTGGTTCGGCCTTGCAAAGCTGCAGCGATCGACGGTCGGACGAGCTTGTCCAGGCCGTGGAAATGTGTGTGAGAAGGCAGTTCTGACTGTAGCGTGCCTATTGTTGCCAAGCTGAAGGTCGGGACAAGGAATTTCAGTCGGGCGAAGTGCGATTTTGATGTTTTGCGGTTCATTGCATTCCTCGTCGAAGACTATACCTCACACTGTGGTGTTACAAAAGCCATACTCCCAGTAGAATTGAAACAGTCGCCCTTGAAACTGGGCTGGATTCTCTTAAATTTGCCGAGGCAGACTTCAGCGAGAAGAGCCTTAACTTTGATTGGCTGTAAAACTGCCGTTTTGAACGTGACCGAAAGACTTCCTTGGGAGGGCTTATGTCCGATTGCCTGTAAGCAGATTGGCTGTACACATGTACACATGTGTGCTTATGAAGACCGAGCGCATCGCGCCATGAATAACTAAATATTTGCGTTCAAGCTCACTTCTTTATTATTTCTCTCCTGTCCGTTATTTCTACACAAGACTCACCGAGCTCCATAAGAGTTCTAAAAGCTCTTTAGCATCGCCCTGATCCACTGCATTACCCTGTGAAACCATTCGGATGGAATGCATTAAAAAACTGGCTTAACTTTTGTATTTGAAATGCTCCAATGAGCGAAAGATACTTCTACGGCTTCAGTTTCCAGTTCTGCATCAACTTGTCTAATTTTAGTGATCGTTTGACAAAAACCTAGCTTCTCACTCATTTTTGTACCTAGTTGGCCATGTGCGGCAGTCCTTTGGGTCTGTTGCCAGTGCAACTCTGTAGTGCATCTCGGAACTTTCTTTTCAAAACAATGATAATTTGAGATACCTTGAGGCGCTACCCTTTAGTTGTCCTCAGTGTTATTTGTTTCCGTAGTATGTTAACTAGTATGTTCAGAAGGCTGTCAGCCAGTGTTTCATGGTGAATGGAACAGCTTAAAACATCCAATATCTCTCTCGGATGTACTTCATGGCAAACAGTTTAGTCCCATTGACCCCAAAATATGTGTCTGTTGTTGCATCCGTAAAGATTTAGTTGATTCTGTGATGTTTAGTAGCTTTTATTGACACTTCGCGCTTTGCATGCGATAAACAATTTGTTTTCGCTACGCATAAGAAATTGATTTGGCACAGAACTACATAGTGCGTACGATACGTTGACACGCTTTGACACCATATTTGTACAGAAATGCATATCACTGCTTTATCTTCTTGACTAGCATGCTCTGGCTACAAAACTTCATGAGTAACGAACTTGCTGTTAATTAAATACAATGTCAGTGGTAAAGAATGGTAACTTACAAAACGCCTTCCGTCTACTGTCTCTCTAATCTGTCCTTAAGTATTTTTACAAGCCATCCGCAACTAGTTCCCGAACATAGACTATCTTCACGCTCAGCTTTGATGAAACAGATTGAAAAACTCTGGTCATGAAGGCAATCTAATAAGGGAGCCAAATTAAAAGAAGTAGGCGGGGAAAATATGTATATATTTCTGGTATATATGTATGCATATAAAACAATATGGGAAAAAGGTCGAAAAAGGAAGTATAGAAAAAGGCGAGGATGTATATATGTATATATGTATACATATATATGGGAAAAAAGTAGAAGTATATATATATATATATAGCTTATTCCATTGTTTTTAAAGGCTCATTAAGTGCAGAAAAAACTGTATAGAGCAGAACGTTTGCATGCCCTTTTTAGTAGGGCAGTTTGTGCCAGGGATGTGATAGCGGCGGGGGCAGATTCTGCCCTCCCCCAAAGTTGTTTCTGTTCGCCATTCCCGGAGTTTTTGGAGCTTCTTCGCGAAACTTGGTTACCTCGCCTAAATATGTTTTCCGCATGTGCTGACTAAATTTCGGAAATTTGCCCTCTACAGAGGCGGTTCCAGGACACCTTTCAGGGAGGCATGTTTGAGGAATATCGCTTTTCTGGGGACCGCGCACTTCGGCGTGCTATTTCTATAACCTTTACAGAGTCGCTGACAATTGAAATAATATAAATGTTTATATTTTTCACATTTTCAAGAATTTACAAGAAAAAATGTTTGGCAACAGCGGACCCTTGGGCACGTAAAAGGGGCATTTATATTTAATTATTTCTAAGAATCCATGGCTTGCTGTATGGATGAAACGACGCTTAAGTGTTATATAGACACATTTATCCTAATTTACGCATACAATGCACCTATATATGAGTATGCTACCAGGGACGTCTCCAAGCATCGGTTTTACGGTGCGCATCAATAGACCTAACAGATATCCGGATCTGTGTGATTTGTTTTGTTAGTTCCACATATTTCACAATAAAATACCATATATTTCAATGAAAATGAAAATGGTAGACGGCTCCAGGGCAGTGCAGTGTAGAATGGATATTCCATTTCTTCTTATTCCTCAGAAACTATGACTCAGTTTGCCATGTAAAAAGTCACCCCGCTTTCTCTGGCAACTGGATTCGCCTATGAACATTTGTCATATGTATATGATATAGCATACGACACATAAGAAATATTTTCCGAATGCAAACAGGCCCACCAGACTCATTGTAAATTATGGAATGAATTAACATTTCCCAAAAATGATACCCCTTTCATATGCCCTGAACACGCCTATGAATTTTGAAAATCAATTTCTTCTTGACATATATGATAAATTTGTTAATTGCTCATAGGATAACGTGCAATAGAGCGAAATCGGTCATAAAATGTGGTCAGAAAGTTTGTAAGAGTGAACCCCAATTTATATCTCCCATTTTAACCCCGTTATACCCCATTTTTAGAATTCTCAAAATTTTTCGTTTTTAGAAATGTAGGTTTAGCTACAGGTTATCGAACACCATTTCCCGCTGGAAATCAGACTAATTGTTTCCGAGATCTCAGAGGGAGCAGAATCTGCCCCGCCCCATCACCACCACGGAACCGTACATAGCGGGCAGGAGCAAGGAATAAGGTTCATCGCTTTTGTAGTTCCCCACGTCTGTTGAGATGCTTGTTAATCGAACGTCGGTTATACTGTGACACATACAGTACTGGACATATTATTATGGATTTTTGTAAAAGAAGCTATACTGCTTGGAAACATGGGTGCAGGAGCTGATCGGTATTTCGATGCATCGGTATATCGATGTATAAACAATTTCTGAATGCATTTTCATATTCAGTATTTCTAATGAGTACTTTGTATTGATAAAAGCCCGCTTTTAAGCACTCATCCACTCAATTTGACTGAACGTCATTTTTTGCCCATTTTTAGAAACACAACTTCAGCGCTGGAACCTTTCCAGCTGAGTTCACTCTTGAATTTGACTGGTATTCTAGTTTCACTTTCGATTCATTCTGGATACAAAAAAGTTAAATTATAGCAAAATAATCACATTTCCATCGATTTATTGACGAATTAGTGAGGATGGGTAAAAGGGCTGACCTCAGTCCCCGTAAGAAAGGTCAAATAAAGACTTTACTGGAAAATTCTACTCTTAAACAGGTAGAAATCGCCAAGGAATTGAAGGTATCGACCCAAACTGTTAGTTTAGTTAAGAAAAATTTACAGAAAGACATTCCATTGGAGAACAGGAGAGTTGGAAAATGTGGCCCGAAGAGGAAGACAAGTGCAAGAACAGACCGCAAGATTAAAAATATGTCATTGAAGATGAGAAGGGCTTCCTGTCAAAAGATTTCAAGCATTCTTGCTAAAGAAGGGTTCCATGTTCATCGGAAAACCGTTAGTCGAAGACTCCTGGAGTGTGGACTGAAGGCCTACAGGCCTAGGAAAAAGCCGCGTCTTACCCAGAAAATGATTGAAGCAAGAATGTCATGGGCAAATGAGCACAAAGAATGGACTGTAGCAGATTGGTCTAAGGTAAATCATTATTACAGAATTCTATATTGATCATACTAATTTTTAGAAATAGTTCTATCGCTAAGTAATCTGTTTTTAAATTTGTTTGCCTAGAAAATTATACAGGCAATTTTTCGATGAAAATCATGAATCTGTAGAGTAGGATTCTTGATGTCTTAAAAAAGTTCTCGATAAGCCAGCATCATTAATTCATTTCAGGTGGTGTTCTCTGATGAAAGCACCATATGTGTGCTGGATGACAGGGTTCAGACTGTACGACGACGTCCAGGAGAAGAGTTCAAACCTGAATGCCTGAGAAAAACTGTGAAATTTCCTCAAAAAATCATGGTATGGGGAGCAATTTCTACAAGCGGTACAAGTCGCTTACACATAGTGGAGGGAACTATGAATGCCAGCAAGTATATATCTGTACTAAAGAATCGTCTCCTACCTCAAATCAGGGACTGGGAGCTTGCTGATGACTGGATTTTCATGCAAGATGGGGCCCCCTGTCATACTGCCAAGTCAGTGAAGGCATGGTGTGGAGAAAATCAGGTGAAATTGCTCTCTTGGCCAGGCAACTCACCTGATATGAATCCCATAGAGAACCTATGGGAGGTTCTCAAAAATGAAATACATCAAGTGCCAATTACAAGCAAAACAACGCTGATAGCACGTCTTATAGAAGTGTGGTTTCATTCTGACAGATTGAAGGAAATGTGCTCAAAGTTGACTGAAGGGATGCCAAAACGTATTGAAGCTCTTTTGAAAGCAAAGGGAGGACAGACAAAATACTAGAAGGACAATAATAATTTCTCATACTAATAAAATGATATTTGATGTGTATTTGTCGTATATTTTGATGAAATGAAGCAAATTTTATGATTTTCTCAAAAATCCATAATAATATGTCCAGTACTGTAGGTGTGTCATAGCGATAGCTATAGGTGTATCATGTAGTCTGAGTTTTCAGTCCACTGTGAAAAACAAAGTCTACAAACCAAGAATACGTGTGTTCGATAAGTCAGATAGTATAATTAGTTAATTTCGGGGGGCTATAATAATACGTGATGAGGAGTACGGGTCAAAGCAAAGCTGACCAAGAGCACGTCTCAGGACTAAAATCGAGTCGTGAAGTGACTCCAGGCGCCCATTGGAGTCCAAGTTGGAGTAGACTGTCTATTGGCACGCCCAGCTGTCCCAAGTCCCCTAAAAATAAAGAACAGAAGGAGAAAGGGGGGAGGAGAGTTGAAGAATGAAAAGATGTCCGAACAATGCTACCACCTTCGAGTTGGGTACTGAAGACATCCACCAAACCTGGCAGCCACAGCTTCTGTTGGACAGCATCGTGAGCTTCACTCAACATTTAGGGTTTTCCATGACTTATTTAAGTAAACAGTCCGAATCCGACTCCTTTGGTATACCGTGGATCATAAATGCATGCCAAAGTGTTGTTGATGAACTGCTTGCACGGCTTACGATACGTCACTGTGCCAATGTTAATTTCTGTAGGTAACTGAAAAAATGTCGACACAGAAACTCTGCGTTCTGTGTCTTTCCTCGCTCTTGCCAGCTGGGGTTTCACTACCGTAATTTGTTCTCAGCAAGGTCTCAGGTTTCACCAATCGCTGATGTTTCACTATAAAGTTTTTAGAACTCAGTTATCACTGGATAAACATCAGGTTATCAGATATTCAAGTCTCTGTACTAGGTTGTCACCTTCTTTAGAAGCGCTCCTCTGGATTCGTTCCATCAGGCTTCACTTCTGTTGCGGAATTAAGGTAGCCAACTCAAACTGAAGTTCAGGCGACCTGCCTTAACCCGTCCCCGACTGGGGGGGGCAGTTGACTGCCCCCCTGAGGTTTTTCTGGGATTGCAAGAGAACCAACAAACACAGAGTCACAAAACGTCGTGTACCTTTTGCTTCATCAATTTTACATCTCGTGTCAAAATTTTGATCTCAGGTCAGGTCAGGTGCCTGACCTAGGTCAGGTCAAACAGACTTATGTCCAAAAAAGTTTAGCGGCCTGGAACTTTTTCGCAAAACAAGATATCTCAATAATACTTTCAGGGATTGGTGATCATGATAGATGCAACAAATCTGTTATCTCAGATTTTTTGGAATTTTCCGGGTCGTTGACCTAAGGTCAAGCCCATTTTTAAGACATGTCGCCGTTTTTTTTCGGAAACTGACGGAATATTTCATAACATTTTTAGTGTGGGGTGAAGCGGACATCTGGTCATTGGGCAAAGTATCAATGACTTCCAGCCATTGACCTGAGGTCAGGTCACGAATAACTGTAGTGAGCCAAAATGCACCACCGTCAAAATCTGCGATGAATTACTCACAATGGGAAGAAAATGGCAGAAATGGCTTGCACAGACGTAAGTTATACCAGGAACCTCAAGAAGCTTTAAAAAATTCCATATTTTGTAAATAAACAGGCCCCCGCGAGTGAACCTCCGCCAATTTTGCACATTGATAACTAATGAATTTTTCCAAAATTTAAGCATGAGAAACGATCACAAGAACCACTAATATCAATAAAAGTTACATAGATCTTCTTTTTCCCGAAAATAAAGGAACGCTAAAATTAGTTCCCGTCAATTTGGCACCGCATACCGCAGCGGCGCACACCAACAGCTGGCAAGAGAATTGCCGTGTCTGTAACTCAACGTTTCGGCGTATCTATTGAACAAATCTGAGAAATTAGACGTGTATCGGCATCCGCAGACCTTTACTTGCGCGCTGGCGCCTGTACCTATGCGTTATTGGTCACAGCCCTTGAGATTCAGGCCATTTCTTGGTCTCATGCAGTGGGCTATGAGAAAACATATATAGGGCGTAAATTGCTTACATATTATCTAAAACTAAAAATGAGACCAGTTTCGAGCTCTACTCGTCACAAGCTTTCCAACGGTGTGCTTAATTTATCGTGCGACCAACCGTTCGTGAGTTAGAGGGGGGGCAGCCAACTACCCCCCAGTCGCCCATGTCCGAAACGCACCGACGGTTGTGCGCGGATTAAAATTAAGCTTGGCCAATTACAGGTCTGAATAAGTAATTTGATTTCTAGACTCCAGTGTTAGCTACAATCCTCAATGATGTGTCTAATTAGCTGACGCAAACCCGCGTTTTGGTCAACAGTCTGTTACAACATGAGCTGCAGTAACCACATGTGTGTACACAGTAAATATAGTGTACAATGTAATGTATGCATGCATGCAATATCTGTACTGTCCACTGCAATATCTCCGCGCACTATTGTACAGGCGGCTGTGCTCTCTTGGGTTCCCTAATGTTTTATCCCGTTTGATCTTTTTATTTTCAGATCGGTTCATTTCTTTGCTTTACTTTGGCCCAGCAAAGACAGGAGACGGCCGCGTGGCCGATTCACAGTCGGCGGCGGGCGGCCGGCTGCATGTCAACATGTAGGACGGACATCGTATTGTGTACATAGGGCAGTTGCTGCAGAGTACCCAGCTATCGAATTTTGTGGGGAGTTACTAAATGATAAACGTGCAATCCTAAGGCGCAAGTAGCTTAGCCTGGCGCCGCCTGGGGTGTAACAGATAGGGCATCCCCTCGATTTTTCATAATTAACTTCTGAACCATAAGAGCCAGCCCAACCAGACTTTTCGTACCTCTTTGTCAATTAATTTTACATATTTTGACACTAAAGCATCTCCGTGTTAGGTAAAGGCATGGGGATATGACGTCATGCATGAACCCTGGCATGTATGTTTTCGCCTCTTCGGGCGGTGGCGCAAACATGCTTCGTTTTTTTATGACATTCGCGAATATAATGCATGGATTATTTGGATTTAAATAGGGCACGATTCCCGAAAAGGATATAGAACCGTGAGACGTCAACATTAGAGGTCATACTAGGTCAAATGCATGATGACAGTCGAACTGATTTGCATTGTGGGTGACAGAAGTGGTTGCCGCTGACCTTCCCCATCGCTCAAGCCAGCCAAGCAATTCTATAGGCGACTTTTACCAAGATTCACCAATTTCGACGTGAGGTCATGTCAAGTCACGTCATAGGTTGATGTCAAAACGAAATAAAGTACAACATTGCCAGTGGAAGATCGTTCAGTGGCAGCAGAAAACAATTATGGTTCCTAGTCAGAAAATGAAGAATAACTAAATGTTCTCACCTGGCTTGACCTTGACCCAACAAGGAGCAGACAGAGTAGATTTCATTCTCACGAGACCCCATTTCAGTTCTGTACTTGACGCAATTAAGAATCCAAACGAGTCATAATTGCTCTTTGTCAGCAGAAGTAATACAACCTCATCTGACGTGAACTAAAATGACCTTGACTGGACGGAGAGCAGGTAATGCAAAACTGATCATCAGGAGGTTCCACTTTCGTCTTTTTTTGCCACGTGGATCAAAACGGCTGTAAGTGTCGCTCTTTGCATGTAAAGCAAGACCAATAATTAACCTGACCTAGACTGACCTTACCCGACTTTTTAACATTTTGGCATGCTTCTGATGCGGACAATCGTGGCCTTTCGCTTGATACCCAGTTGAAGACTCTGATACCAGTATTGCTGATGATATGATTTACGAACCGATCTTAGTTTTTCCGACGTCGTATTATGCGTTTTACGTGGCCTGTGACGTCAACAGTCATGTGACCAGGTCTTAAATAGTATTTTCTGAATCGCAAGACTCAGAGCTATTGATTGTTGGTACACCAGTTCAGTCCCGACGGTAAGATCCTGAGATAACAGGGCTGTCCTTTTTGACACTCCCCAGACGGTCCTGGGTATAAAACACGCCAGGCAGTGCCGGGTTAGATCAGACGAATCCAGGTGAACCCAAAATCAAGTGAATGACATCAACCATTTTTATTATTGTTTCAGATCTACTTATCTCATACCAAGGCAACTTGGTGGGAATTAGTCTGCAGGATGCATGAACATACTTCAAAGCGCAAGAGGCGCAGGCCAGCTCAATTAACACACGCTCGGCCGGGGGTCATTTCGATCGCCTCCAAAATAGATTTTTCCAAAATAAATTCCAGACGGTGTAGAGAAGCCTTACCAAATTTGGCACAACTATGCCAAATTGAATGGCGGATCTTTTGCATTAAAACATCGTCATGGCCTTCAAGACCGCTAAGTTAGAGCTAAGTTAGAGTCAAATCCGGAACATGGTTTTCGAAAATATGCATTTTGGGATGAGCTTCAAACCGTTGCCTCAAATAGAATTTTAGTCCGGCATTGACTGGGGCATTGCCACCTTCCGTTGACTTGGGAGGGCATTTAACGCCCCTCCTGTCTGTCTCGAAAACCAATGGTCCGATTTGGACGATTTAAACGGCAGTCAATAGCACTGGTCCATGCGATTTTGTGACACATATTTTTTTTAACCCAAGGGTCAGCGATGACGTCACAGGTCAGGTCAAACAGCCGAAAGTGATCCTTTTGTTCAGAACTGCCTGATTACAATAGAAAACAGACCGAGACTGACGTTTCGATGATAATTTATCTCAAGACGTTTGGCGTATTATGCTGAGTACTACCTGACTCAAGGTCTTTAAAGGTCAAGGTCATAGGCTAGGTCAAATGTGACGCCTGTGCTAACGGGTCATGTCATGCATGTTTCCGGCTTGATTTAGCACGGGGATTCTAAAAAGTCACTTTCAAAGAGCTTTAAACACAGGTAAGGGGTTTAAAGGGCTCCGATTGCCGTGCACTTGCAGTATTGCATCATTTTGTACTCTGAAATTCGGGGTAACGCGAACACATCAGTGGCCTCGATCTGGAGCCTCTGGACGACCCAGCAAGTCAGTTTGGCTCTTATTGCACACTTTCGTGTTGCGTCAAGGAATGTTGCACAAAGTTGTAAAGACCGATATTTCTGCATAGGTGACCAGGAACGTCAGACACCACGTACTTACTCACTAAGCAGACATTGGTACAGAACTACCAAAAATCAAACCGTAAAGAAATGCTGCATTGCTGCAAGAGCCTTCTCCATGCAGTATCCTCGTAGCCTTTGAATTACACATCTTATCACCCCAGGGCTGGAAAAACTCCTTTTATATCAAACATTATCGAAATGCCTTCCTGACTTACCTTCTTCCCAATTACATACCATCTAAAATCCAAAATTTCTACATAAAATGTTTGAATGAAAGTTTCAACGCGCTGCGGTCTCTCATTTCGGAGGTATTCAGAAAATGCGCCAGTGGGGCCTTAAACGCCCCCCCAGTCAATTGCAGGTTATGGGCAGACTTTGTGTGAGGCATTGTATGACTACACAGATAACTAAGTGAACGCAATTGCAAAACTAATCTAACTGACCGGAGGTTATGTCAAGAGTTTCTTGGTAAACCTTTACACGTATGTATTCCGTGCAAAAACATGCTTTGCATGGTGTTTTTTGGGGGGAGGTGGACGCTGGTTTCGAATTTAGTGCCCAAAATTACCTAGATATGGTGCACGTTAGGGTATACGGGTGTCGAGGAGAAATAGATCAGATGGGTTTTTCTTCGGTCTAGCATTCCGTACCATGTCCGCGTACTGTTCGGAGCGAGAGGGAGGATGCGATGAAGTTTCATTTATCAGTGCTAAATACTCAATTTAGCGTTATGATTGTACTGGATAGCGATGGTTGGCTCTGTGGAACGCATTTTTGCAATTTTCACCTTTTCGAGGTCGCTTAGGGTCAGTGATCTAGGGTGATTTCAGATGACCTTGGACGATTTCTGTGAGAGAAATGTTATGTTTTAGGAATTTTTGGACGCCAAATTCGAATTCACCATCAGAATTTATCCTGCGAGGCGACAGAAGAAGACGCATGACACATAATCATAGCCATAGCGATATCATAGCCATACGGCATAAATTGAGATGAAGGGATAGTTTAAGCATAACTACTAAACCAAGTGCCACAAATTACATATCATCCATTGCAGTTCTGTGTGCCTTACAAAAATGGATCGATACGTGTAAAATTTTGCAGGTGTCGTACATATTAAGCTCTAAATTCCCACAAATGGTTGTTGGATCGGCTCCGCAAATCCGCGGAAAAAGGTGCTACATATTCCACATTTGGCCTCGCTTGACCTCCTTTGACTTGATCTTAGAAAACCCGCATTCTGACGTTTGTAAGATTGCAACGCAGACTATCTGCCCCGGTAGTTTCTCGTGTAATAAGTTGAATGGATCAGGAAAGAGAAGGCAAGCAGCGCGCGTAATTGTCGTGATGCCACCATGATACGTTTTCAGACGTCAATAACTTTTTCTGAGTTCGCGAGGAAACGAACTACGTAGTAATTCCTCCGTGATCATTATGCCTCACCGGCGATGGAGATACGTCTTTGACGATGCGAACTCCTGTCGATCGATTTTTATAATGCTGCACATTTTAACCCTGACTTGGCGAGGAGCATTAGACCCCCATACCCCAAAGTTTTTCATTCATAATTTGTGTCATATCTGCTGTCTCACCTTGAAGCTTTCACAGACCAGTTTTCGATCTGTTTTGCAGGTCAGATTTGGATTTTAATATTTCCCGTCTCATTGAGTGAGATGTGGCCTGTATGTCAAGGTCATGTTATTTCGGATTTCGCAACGCCTGTGGATGGCGTCATTAAAAACCTTCATTCCTCTGGTAATACCAAAACTGATGATTATCACAGGAATTCTGACCACTGAAAAGTATAAAAAATAATTGTCATTACTGAAGTCAGACGCAGAGGCTTATAACCAGCTGAAAGACATTTTGTGGTCATGTAGCATCAATGACCTCATATGACCTTGAAAAGGTAAATGACTTTTCAAAACCTGATATGTTGTCTAACATATCTCCGAATAGTTCTGAAAACTGATGTCATGTCTCGGCCGCCTCACGAGGAAGATGCCACAATATGGCTCACATCTAAAAGTACGGCTTACAAACCCTCAAAAGTGACGTGATAATTGAGTGACCTGACGTGACCTGGTAACAAATTTTGGCAACAAATGCGGAAAGGCAGTAAGGTTGGCTTTTGCAAATCTCAGGATCTTGACTTAGGTGGGTCAACGACAGTAGAATAAGAACCTCATGGGATTGGTAACTACCTTTCTCATCCAGCGATGGTTAAAGTGTCGCTAGAATTATTTCATATTATGGACGCTTTCCACGACACCTGGTACTCGGGAATATTTCAGAAACCCACCATGACATGGGACAACCAACATCAAACGTGAACAATTAGACCAGTGATGAGCGCCACCTTTGTCTATTTTGTTACGGTCACGTGCCCTGGGGCCGGAGGGCGCGTAAGTTTAACATTGGAACATTTCATGTGCCTGTCATTTTACGTGGACAACGCAAATTTCCCCAAGGCACATCGGCAATGGTTGCGATTTTTCGGCAGCCCGGCATTGCTCGATACTTTGCCCGAAATGGATATCCTATCGGTCACATCCAGTAGGACCATTTGAAAAGTGGTAATGTATTATAGATATGTTCTTTGCAGGCTGTCATCTTCAATGTCGTTTGGTGTAACCATACCTAAGCTTAATCAATAAGGAAAGATTTTAGCCAAACACATTAGCGCTACGTCCCTCTCCAAGCGATTTGCCGTACCGCCTTTTCCAATCCGCAAACATCATTAGTGGCCGTTCTTTGTTTGTGCTGAGCAAACAGGAACCATCTCTTGGGTAACACGCTTTCCCACCAGGTCTCCAGGGGCGCCATCGGTGACTCCAGCGTTCCAGCTTCTCTCTGATGCTCTTTTCTCCGAAAGCCTCCCATCCCATGCCATGCCCATGCAGCTCGTCCAACCACACCGAGTGGCTCACGAGTTTTGTGACATTTCCTGGTCTGCACCGCCCATTCATCAGCATTCCGTCCGCACGCTTACATCTGGGCAAACGGACGTGGGTCACCCGGGGGCCGGAGCGGAACAAATCGACGGTGAAATGGCGCCTCCCAAACTCCGAGCCCATCGATCCGGGCCACAGTCGACGGGGCGCCGGCGACGGCGCGGCGCGGCCAAAACAAGCCGCCGACGGCGACGGCGCGCTCTGGCCGCCCGTTGTTCGGCTGGTGATTGTCTTCGCCAGCTCCTGATCGTCCGAGCCCGGTTCCTGGTTGTCCACGCAGGCTCCTGATTGTCTCCGCGCCGGCTCCTGATTGTCCACGCGGGCTCCTGATTGTCCACGCCAGTTCCCGATTGTTGGCTTCGGATCCTGCTTCTCCGCGCCGACTCCCGACTGTCCTCGCCGAGCCTTGATGCCGGTCCTGATTGTGATCCAGGCTCGTGCGATGAACTCTGCCTTTCCAGCGAGGGACGGAGAGCGCTGAGTAGATTGAGATCAGCGCCTAGCTGAGCTGATGCCTTCGGCGATCTAGTTCGCAAGCCAATGGCTTAGCGCTACCAACGAGGCTGAACAGATTAAAACTGCCTTTCTGCCGCGTGACGTGAAATTGGAAGTGGGTGACAGTTTTTCCTAAATAAAAACAGAATCAGCGTAACGAGAACAGTACTGAGCTTTACAAATGTAGCGCACTAGCAACATTATATGAGCAGGGCGTGCTCTTCATTGATGGCACTGGTTACCGGGAGATGCTTTAGCTTTTTCCTGTGCTATCGCTTCGTCATCAGCGATCGTGAAAAAATGCATTCTCTTTAAGGGACCAATAAAGAGAGCAATGGAACCATTCGGATTCAGAGTGCTCCGCCTACGGTCCCGTGTTCCGATGTGTGCCCAAGATGATTAAGCACCTCAGGCACAGCCAAGGGGGACCGGGGAACCCGCCCTCTTCCCTTAGGCCATGGATAGACTGAACACGACACAAATTTAATGTGATGGATGGACACAGTCTTTTAGTCGGTGGGGGAGGGGCAGAATTTTCAGGGGACCCCTTAGGCAAAATAGAACGTCCTCATAGGGAGTCTCCCGATTTAAACACGGGGCTTCTCCATCCAGCAAAGGGCCTCCTTATCCCAAAACAGGGCCTCCTGTTCCAGAACAGGGGTCTCCGGATGCATAGACGAAGCCTTCTAATCCAGAATAGGAGAAGGGCATTCCGATCCGGAACAGGGGCCTCCTGATACATAAAAAAGGGTCTCCTAGTCCAAAACAGGGCCTCCTGATACATAGATAGTGCCTTCTGATTCCAGAATAGGGGCCTTCTGATTCATAAAAGGGCCTCCCGAGCCAGCAAAGGGACCTCATTAACCCGTTCCCGTCTGGGGGGGGGGTTGACGGCCCCCTAAATTTTTTCCAGGGCTGTTGGAGAACGAACAAATGCAGGACCACGAAACTTTGTGTACGCTTTTGCATGATCATTTTTACGCCTTGTATCAAAGCTTTGACCTAAGGTCAAGCCAGGCGTATCACCTAGGTTGGGTCAAGTGGACCTATGTCCAAAAAAAGTTTAGCGCCCTGTTACTTTTTCGGAAAACATGATATCACAATGATACTGTCAGGGACTTAGAGATCCTTGACAGATGCAACAAAGGCGCTATTTCAGATTTTCCGGTGTTTTCTGGATCACTGGCCTAAGGTTCAAGCCCATTTTTAAGACATCCCGTTGTCTTTTCGGAGACTGACGGAATTTTTCGTAACATTTTTAGGGTGGGGTGATGCAGACATCTAGTAACCGTCAATAGACAAAGCATCAATGACTTCCAACCATTGACCTGAGGTTATGTCACGAATAACTGTTATGACCCAAAATGTAACGCCGTCAAAATCAGCGATGAATTGCTCAGAACGGGTAAAAAATGGCACAGCTGGCTCGCATAATTGCAAGTTATAGCAGGAAGTTCAAAAAGTCAAAAAAACTGCATATTTTGGAAATAAATAGGCTTTGCAAATTAAGCTCCGCCGATTGTGTAGATTGGTTAGTGCTGAATTTTTAGAAAATTTAAACATGAGAAACCATCACAAGAAGTATTAGGATCAATAACATTCACAAGGATAGGCCCATGTCGCAAAAATAAAATAACGCTATTTTATAATTACTTCCCATTAATTTTATACTGCGTAGGGCTGCGGCGCCCGCCGGCAACCAGTGCGAAAGTTGCCGTGTCTTTAATTCAACGTTTCTGCGTATATATTGACCAAATCAGAGAATCTGGACGTGCATCGGCATCTACGGACCTTTACCTGTGCTTTGGTGCCTTTACCTAGACGTTATTAGTCACAGCCCTTGAGATCCAGGCTGTTTCGCGGTCTCATGCAGTCGGTTATGTGAAAACATATATAGGGCTTAAGTGGCTTACCTATTATCCAAAACTAAAAATGAGATCAGTTTTGAGCTCTGCTTCCCACGAGCTTTCCAACAGTGTCTTTATTTTTATCATGTGACCAAACGTTCGTGAGTAAGAGGGGGCCGTCAACCGCCCCCCTCGCAAACGAACGTGTATGGCGCCAGTGGACCGCCAGTCGGGCGCGGGTTAAGATAAAACAGGGGCTACCTATTTCATAAAGGGGGCTTTCTGTTTCAAAAATTGCACCTCTTAATCCGGTCTCGACTGGGTTGAGGGTCCAGTCAAGGGCCTGAGGTTTTTTTCCGAGATTGCGAGAGAACGAACAAACGCAGCGCCACAAAACTTTGCGTACCTTTTCCTTGATTGTTCATGCATCTTGTGTCAAAGTTCTGATCTCAGCTCGAATCATGTATTGGGCCTAGGTAAGGTCAAGTGGATCCATGTCCAAAAATAGTTTAGCGCCCTGTATCTTTTTTGGAAAACATGGTATCGCAATAGAACTTGCAGGGACTAAAGATCTTGAGAGATGGAACAAATCTGCTGTCTCAGATTTTTCTGAAACTTCCTGGCCATTGTTCTAAGGTCAACCCATTTTCAAGACATGTCGTTGTTGTTTTTTCGGAAACTGACGCATTTTTCTGCAGCAATTGAGTGTGAGGTGATGCAAACACCCAATGACCGTCACTGAGAAAAGTATCAATGATATCCAACCATTGACCCGAGGTCAGGTCACCAATTACTGCTGTGAGCCAAAATGGACCTACGTCAAAGTCAGAGATGGAATGGAACGGATGGAAAATATGGAACGGATGAAAAATAACAGAATTGGCCCTCACAGTTGCGAATAATGCCAAGAAAAAGTTTGAAAAGTGGCGTATGTTGAAAATGACCAGGCTTTTGCGAATAAAACTCCGCTAATTGTGTAGATTGGTACCCACTCAAAATTTAAGCACGGAAAACCTTTACAAGAACCATTGGCATCAAGACACATCACTTGGCAACGTATATGGCGCCAAAATAAAGGAACGCTAAAGTTAGTTCCCGTTAATTCCATACCCCTTTCGGCACCGGCGCCAACTGTGCATTTGGACAAATAACGCTGTGTCTTTAACTCAACGTTTCCGCGTAAATATTACAGAAATATGAGAAATTAGACGTGTATCGGCACCTTCGGACTTTACCTGTTCGTTGATGCCTTTACCCAGGCCTTATTAATCACAGCCCTTGAGATGTGGCCCGTTTTTCGGTTTCATGTAGTGGGTTATGAGGAAACCTTAACCCTATTCCCGTCAGGGGGGCTGAATCTACCCCCTTCGGGTTTTTTGCTTGCTCATTCCAGGTTTTTTGACGCAGCTTCACAAAACTTGGTGAGTTTTTCTAGCTGTTTTTTCTACGTACTGTGACGAAATTTCGAAATTTCATTTTGCTCAGGGGGGAGTCAGGCAACATTTTTGGGAGGCGCCTCAGGCCATTTTTTGCCGTGTTGAAGGTAAAAGGAAATTGACTGCCAAAAAGGGCGTTTTTTGAGATAGAACTTAACAATTTACATGGATATATAGCTAAATATCTAGGCAACGTGCAAATACAATCTTGTTTATTTGAGGTCATTTTACAAGGTCAGGTTAAGGTCAAAAGCCAAAATTTGGTTTTATGATACTTATTTCGGTGCTATTTTTTTCAAATGCCAAACCAGGAATATGTTTGACGTGGAAGGGTGCCTTCTACTTTTGTATCAAGTGTCAGCTTGATATCAGGTCGGGTCACGGAACTATGACCTAAAATGTCAGTGTGCGTACCTTATATCACAATAGCTGTAAAATGGAATTTTTGAAAATGGAATTTTTGAAAGAGTAAATTGAAATGATTGAAAACGTTTACAGGTAATATTAAATGCACACGACATCACTCCAAGTGACTCCGAGATCCATGGAGGTCATTTAAGGTCAAAGGTGACAAGTTGATCTGAAGAGCATGTGACCATGACAGTTCCCCCTTTTTATGTCCCTGGCACCGCCTATGCTAACATTATACAAACATTGTAATACGATCAGTATTTCTTTACCATAACATGACTAGCAGAAGCCAAAAAAATGTTTTTTACCTTGTTTCTTTCAGTTGTTGAAAAACTATCCCTCTTATTTTTAAAACCCTGTGAACGCCTACGAATTTTCTCAAAATTTTATATTTGTGTAAAAATGATAAAAGTCCATCCATAACTTCTGGATTCATGCCAGCTTCATCGAAATCGGTCCATAAACAACGGAGTTATAAGAAGTCCAAAAGTACCCCCTATTTTGAGTTTTTTGCCCCCTGTATCCACCCCTTTCAAAATAAAAAAAAATTTTTAGTGTAGTTTACGCCATCGCAAACCGAATGTCCTTTGTTGCGATGAAATCGGATGTGTAGTTCTCGAGATCTCAGGGGAGCGGAATCCGCCCTTACCCCCTTCCGGGAATGGGCCATACCGTTTAGCTAACCGAAAATAGGGTTAAGGACGTAAATGGCTTACAAATTATCCAAAATTAAAACGAGGCCAGTTTCGAGCTCTACTCGTCACGAGCATTTCAGCGGCACGCTTACTTTTATCGTGCGACCAACCGATCGCGAGTGAGAGGGGGTGGACTGTCAACCTCTCCCCAGTTTGGGCGTGGTCGGCACCGACTGCCAGTCGGGCGCGGATTAATGCAGAAAAGGGCCTTTTGAACCCGATTAAGGACCACCTAACTTAGTTATGGGGGCCTCCTCGATCTGAATTCTGATACCATATGTGTAACTTTAAAACTTTCAATGTGGGAAAAAGAAGTTTCGCAATTTTTCGGAAGAACATGTTCTTGCTCCTCCCCCTCCCGCTGCGCCACCCCTGGCTGTGAAAGGCTTTTTCAGCCTTCAAGGAGGACAGTTTACGATTTTATTTCATGCGAGCTTTATTAACGGTTTGCTTCTGCAATGTACCAAACTGAGCCTCACGGAATGTGCAAGATCGCGATCCGCAAATTCCCCTCGAGAGAGGCAAACAAAGAAAATGACGAAGATCAGTACGACGTACGTCTTGGTAGCTCAGTCGTAAAAGTATCTGATTTTAACCTCAAAGTTGCGCGTGGGAATTTCATTTCATTGACTGCTGATCTGCGATGCAATGGGCAAATACCGGCGCAATTTGGTTCTCAAGATGCTTCTTTTGCGGGCTGATCGTCGCTTTAGTTACTTTGTTGATGGAAAGATGACTCGAAAAGCAGTTATTTATTTCCAGCGGACGGCGCAACTTTTCTGCGATAGCTCATTTCGGGAGCAAATGCCATTTTAACTTAAAACTATTGCAAGATAATCACTTATTAACGTCCTGACAGAGTGTGAACTTACCGCAGTATCCTAAAACAGCTGAATTGCTAGATTCCCGTTTGCGGCGCGCAGGTTACCAACATGACGTTTGAGACCAGACAGCCGAAGAACATGTTGCATATTTCGCACTTTCGGCACGATAAGCTAATAGTGTGGTTGGGAATTTCCGAACGTTATTTTGACGTCTGCATAAGACTTTAGACATTGTCTCTCCAGTAACTGCCATAGGCCTTATGTTAAAATCTCTAAACATTGGGTGGGTGAAACCCTCCCGTCCTCCGGTTCTCAGGCCGAGGCAGCAGGCGTTTTGCCTGTGCATGTCAATGGCATTCAGGTGAAAATCAATGAGTTTTATGGATCTGAGACACCTTATGGAACTGCCAACGGAGGCACTTCTTTGAATGACTGTGCAAGACTTGATAGAAATACTAGGGCGCGGAAATAAAACCCTTTAAAGCACTTGGAAAGCTGTCATGTGTTCGTTTTCACTCACCTTGAAAAATATCTCAGTCTCGTAGGCGTGGCCAAAAATGGCCTCGGATATCATTCAGCAGTGGAATTTCTATTATCGCCAAAATATACGGGTGTCAAATTAGACGCACGGACGGCTGACTATTGCATTCCATGTTTCATTGTTGATGGTGGGCTAAATTTAGACAGAATCATGATTATTCTGTTGCTGGAGTAGAGCCATTCCTTTGCCTAATCATGCATTGCTGCTAGCTTTTTGGTGTCTCAACGTTTCTGAAATATCTGAAGGAAAAGCCGATAGAACCATACATTTCGCTAAAAAAATGTGCCGCGTGAAGTCTGTTTAGAGCTCTAAACGTTCTTATTCTATTCCAGATGGTTGGCAGAATTTTTCACTCAGCAGAATGCTTTTGCAACAGCGTGCGGAAGAATGCTTGGGTTGTCCGATAACGGTGGTGGATTTTCGCCATCTGCTCTTTATTTTCAGCTGGCCACGTGAAAAACCGAAAACGGAACCAAAATCCTATGGCCGAGTTTCCGTCCGACAGTTGCGGCTGGGGATTCTCCTTCCGCCAGTAGTTCACCATGTCTTCAGGGCGTCAGTGCTTAATCTGACGTCAGCTGCAGACAATACTGACCGAAACGTAGTGTTACAAGTAACACTCCTGACGCAGACGACAGTCCGAAAAAAATGTGAACACTACCAAACTGAACTATTTAAAAATGGGAAACAAACAACGCTTTCATAGTTTAATGTCAGGCCGTAGGCCGCGGGATAATCCTTTCTGGAGCAAAAGTCATGGTGTTTTGGTGCGAAAATTTACATGGAAGTAGATTAGTCAAACGTTGACTTGTGAAAGGACCCAAACGAAGAGATAATGAAATCATCCACTTTCTGTGAATCATTTCGTCTGGCCGACGTCCTGTTTGATGTAATTTTTCAGAGCGACAAACTAGTCGCAAGACTTTTTAAGTAATACCCCGAAATTCATTCACCAAGATCATTCACCAAGATTGCACATATGTCACAAGAAGCTGTCACAGCAAAGTTCAGAGGAGATTCATCGAACGAACCAGGGAGATAATAATGTTAGAGTACAATTACTTTTCCTTTCTTGGTTACCAAACAGACAATCATCTAATGTTTCAGAATTTTCAGAACTACGTCCCATCACACTTATGCCAGATATTCTTCAAAGAAAGGCTTTTGGACTCCAGGAATACCCGAAACAGACCATAAGTTGCCTCAAAAAGGAAACAAAAACGTGTAGAATATGACCCTAACCACGAAGGAATCGCTTCCCTTAATATTGCCCAAATGAGTAAGGAAACTTTTTTATCGCACAATTTGACGTCTCTTGACAGGCTGATCTGTTGTATCGCAGCTGGATGCTGGGCTCGTCAGGTTACGAATACATCACAGAGGACTTCGAAATTCACGTCTGCATAACTTTACTTAACAAGCGTTGAAAAAATGACCAACGATATCGTGCAGATTTCATCGCAGTTCAACCCAAGGTGCGACTTAAGTAGGCCTTAATAAACATAATTTGCAAGGATTACACGTCGCTCACTAACACGTCCTGACAAGCCCCGTACCCTCTGTGGCGTGGGCGGGTTACAAATCCTGACGAGGCCGTTCCTGATGTAGACATTGGCCTGGTTAGAACGTCGTTTGTATCGCGGTAGAGGTCAGCCTGGTGAGCATGTCGTCTGTATCGCGGTAGATGTCCATCTGCTGAACACGTCGTCTGTATGGTCGGCCTGGTGAGCATGCCGTCCGTACCGCAGCAAAGGTCGGCCTGGTGAACATGTCGTCTGTATGGTGGTAGAGGTCGGTCTGGTGAACATGTCCGTATGGTCGGCCTGGTGAGCATGTCGTCTATTTTGCCGCTGCGGGATCACAGCCGGCTCTGTTTGAAGGCGGGCCAATAGCCGGCGCAGTTTTGAACTTTCCGGGCCACGGCTCTAATCTGGCTTTTGTTTGTCGCCCATTGATTGGCGTTGAACAAGCGCGGCTGCCAGCCCCTCGGCCTTTGTCCTCAATAAACTCCGCTTTTGTGCCGCGGCCATTACCCAGAGGACCTCTGGACGGCAGGCAGTCCCTGTTCGCCCCGGTGACGCACTGATCTCGCCGGCCTTGTCGTCTCGTTTGTACTCTGGGCGTGCCGGGCCGCGGGCAACGGCACCGATATTGGCTGGTTTTGGCCTACCGCTCTGGTCCATTGCATGTGTTTAGAAGCGGGAAGAGCCAGATTCTGGTTAACTGTGGTCAAAACATAGGCTGTGGTTAGCAGCCGTCATTCCCTTATGGTTTGGAACCGCAGAATTCAGAATTCAGAATTCAGCGCACGATGGCAAATCCAGCCGCCAAACTTGGAAATGGCCAAACCGTCCTGGCGGAGGCAAATGGTGGAATGACTACCATTTTTCCTAACTTACTAGATGTGTTTTTGGCCGACAAAATGCATGTTTACAGCCCACATTGACCATATAACTTTTTGTCAAGCATCTGGAGGATCAGAGGATCAGAGGATCGTCCCCTTTACGCAGCTGGGCCCTTCCCTGTTGCTGCACGGTTCTCCGCCAGCCGCCAGTCCGTGATTTTGAAGCCTCCTCTTGGACGGGCCTCTGAGCTGTGGGACAGCTCAGTAAATCTGCATATCGCATGCGCGCTGGCAGGTTTGTGGTTTAGGTATCCGGACCCCTACGTTGTAATGTCAATGAAGGTTTTGTATCTGATTTATGCAATAGGTGTATAAATGAATACGCAGCACACCATATTCACCATTTCCGGCTCATGCACTTTAGTTTACTTTAGCATTACTTTTTTTATATTACGAGCTAAAGACTAATCCTATTTTATCTTATTACAACAATCATGCTCACTCAAGCACTTAAGTATATTAGAAATCAGGAAAGCAATTTTAGCCGCTGCAATGTGTTCATAAAAACTCTTAAAAAACGCCAAAAATCAAGAGACAATTAAAGAACAAA
Organism: Capitulum mitella; assembly: GCA_030062745.1. NCBI lineage: Eukaryota > Metazoa > Arthropoda > Thecostraca > Pollicipedomorpha > Pollicipedidae > Capitulum > Capitulum mitella. The sequence goes on along the minus strand of CP099847.1, from coordinate 19,576,429 downwards.
CACGATTTTTAACGAAGTTTCGCAGTGCAGAAGTCGTACCAAGCCATATTCGTATTAATTTGGGCGGCATTCCGTTGCGACGGGTGCACGTTTCTTGCATCGACATGCTAGGATTTGTGTTGGTCAGTGTCGGCGTTTTTGTCTTTTTAGAAAAAATGGCCGTGAGAAGTTGATTTGTCTTTGTTTTTTCGGATATTATGACTTAAGGGCAATATCGCATCTTGCCTTATTACAACAGTCATGCTAACTCAAGCAATAAGAAATATGAAGAGTTAAGGGTCCTTTAACCCGGCACCGCCTGGAGTGTTTTTATATGCGCGACTGTCTGGAGGGTATCAAAAAGGGCACCCTTCTGTTTTCTCAGGATCTTACCTTCGGATATGAATCGGTCTACCACCAGTCACTAGTCCTGTGTCTTGAAATTCAGAAAACACTATGTTAGCCCTGGTCATGTGACTGTTGACGTCACAGGTCACGTAAAACGCAGAACACGACGTCGGAAAAACTGACACCGGTCCGCACATCATATCATCAGCAGTAATGGTCTTCAAGCTTTCAACTGGGTATGAAACCAAACGTCACGATCGTCCGCATCAGAAGCATGCCAAATGTTGAGAAATGTCGGGTCAAGGTCAGCCTAGGTCAGGCTTAACATTGGTCTTATTTGACATGCAGAAGATCCATACCTCCTCGCAGCTGTTTTGATCTACGTTGCAATAATCTACGTCATCAGAAAGCAAAACCTTCTGATGACCAGTTTTGCATTACCTGCTCTGTATCCAGTCAAGGTCATTCTTGGTCAGGTCAGACAAGGTAATTCTTATTTTCCTGAACAAAGAGCAATAATTACTCGCTGTGATTCTTAACTGCGTCAAGTGTGGAAATGAAACGACATCTCGTGATAATGAAATCAGCACAGTCTGCTCCTCATCGATTCAAGGTCAAGGCAGGTTAGGACAGGTAGTCATTCTTCATCTTTTAACTATGGACAACAGTTGTTTTCTCCTGCTGCTGAACGATCTTTCACAGGCAATGTTGTATTTTATTTCGTTTTGACATCAACCTATGACATGACCTAACATAAGCTCACCTCGCATTTGGTGAACCTTGGTAAGAGTCGCATATAGATTTGCTTGTTTGGCTTGAATGATGGGGAAGGTCAGCGGCAACCACTTCTGTCACCCACAATTCAAATCAGTTCAACTGTCGTCATGCATGTCGCCTAGCATGGCATCTAATGCTGACGTGCCACGGTTTTATATCTTTTCGGGGATCTTGTCCTAATCCAAATAACCCATGCCTTATATTCGCGATGATCAAAAATTGAAGCGTGTTTGCGCATATGACGTCATACCTCAATGAGCTGAACTATCATTGAAATGGTTTTGATGCCAAAATACAAAACATTGATAGATAAATAGGTTCTAACTGTGTGGTTAGGCTTGCTTCTATGGTTCAGAAGTTATTCATGAAAAATCGAGGAGTGTCCTATTTGACACCCTTTCTGGCGGTGGCGGGTTACTGCAACAAACACATATATTTGGGCAGAAATTTTCTTGCGTTCTCCAGTCGGGGTCAAATGATTCCTAATCATAAAAAGACGCAAAGGTGAAAGAAAAGACAGATCACGTACAAAAAAAGACAAATGGACGCCCGCGTGGAGATCCAGGCTTGTTACATTTTAAAGGACCATATATGTATTCTTTGGTGATTGGTGGAGAGGAAATCATATGATCCCTCTGTCGATTACGTATTTAGGTCTCATGGGTCAGAATGACATAGTTTTTAGCATCCATCCTCGTCCGTAGACTGTATATCAAGCCAGCGGATTCTAGTATGAGTGACTCATTTTCTTACTCCCCGACTCTTCGTCGACAGTGCCAAGTGCGTTGGTGTTGGACCAACGTGAAAATGGGGTTGTGGTTAGGGGCTCTGTTAGGGTTAGGGGCTCTGACTGAAAACTGAGAGAACTCTGACACAAGCGCGTGACCAATATCACGCCAGTGAGGAAAAAATTTTACTGTATACCAGCTGCAGAGCTCGAGAGAGCGCGCGTCGACGTGCTTACAATCCGATGTCGCTGTCTACTATCCAGCATTTGTTCACAGCGACTGTAGTAGCTGCTGCCGGCGGCGCTGCGTCCAGCGGCCCGGTCGGTCGGCCCGCGGCCGTTCCATGTTTTGGATGACAGGCCCGCCGTCGGTCGGCTATATCGAGAGTGCAGCCAAGCGGGAGCGGCGCCGATGATTCAGCCCCGGCTCCCGCGTCAGCGGACCGCTGATCTGCGGTCGCCGCAGACTTTGTATCGCGCCGCAGATATACGGCTAATGGCGACGAGCCGACCGAAATCGGCGCTGGCATGAACTGTAAAATTCTGAAGTAGTAATTTAGTTCCGCTGACAAACAGGTCATCATTGTCGGACCATGGTCATTATAACACGTTTTCATGCAAGCTCAAAAGTCTGGCGTAACTACGGTAGAGATTAAATGAGCCCTGTTCACAACGCACATATCTGGCAACCTAGGTAGCCAGTTCGTCGTTTTTCTAGGTCCTATTGGATTTTTCCCAAACATGGCCGTATAATGTAAAGTAAATTAGACTGTAATAAAAGTCATCACAAAAAGCAAACTCTAGAAAACATATATTAAAAAGTCACCTTTCAGTCAAATCTTGCAAGATTTTCGTTTGCAACATTCTAATTACTACACAGTGTTGTAACTATTCCAGATGGCGGCCGCCATTTTTGTGCAAATTAGGTGGTACAGTTTTTTAGTTTGGGTTTCGTGGTGAGCGGAAACTGCTAAAAAAGACATCATTCAAATAAACTAAACGCATTATGTCCTCAAGAGGATGCTTGAAATACGTTTTGTCTTCTTGAATGCGTCCAACATAGCTTCTTCTTGCATTGATTTATCAAGGGAAGTTTCGCCTCGGAATCAGCTGTTCCTTGTGGCGCTGATGGAATGTTGCGCGTGTGTTTTTGCGGCGTTTTTGTTACAGCATATTTATGATCTCTTTTGGGGAGAAGTCTGAGAAACAGACAATTGTTATGTAGGTTATTTATAGCCAGTTACTTCCGGTAATCTTTACAAAACTTACCCTGCTGTCCGCGCCCCAAGGTTCCTAGGAAAGACTCTACGGTGACACATTTTCCATCGTTTCATCCGAACTCAATAAAAACAGTTAAGCTCCCCAGTTGGCAAGCTAGTCTGGCCGATCTGGCTACCTTCGCCGAGGGTGCCCAGTGGAATAATCTAGAAGCGGAGGCAGAAAAAAATTGATGTTGGCTGTGCCGGAAGAGCTAAATTAATTCTTAATCTAACCATTTGCCGTACATTTGCCGTATTCGCAACCGTAAATACTGTGTTTTGTTGCTTTCCTTAATTTCCCTGTACGGCATTCCCGACATCGCGTCTGCTAGCTACCTAGACAGCCAAATGCGAATGTTGCGTTTTGAACAGAGCAATGGTGATGTTTGGAATGGTAAAAGCCATTGGTTTACAACAGACTTACGCAGCTTAGCGACTGAAACGAAATTCATTACCGGAATAAGATTCACTGTAAAGAAGACGTGTGACAGAAAAACGATTCCTCATCCACACAGATGAAGCTGAGACCACAAGCTGGCGCGTGTGTCAGCGTCGATGGCTTGGGGCTCTTACAGGGATGATCCCTGTGGTCCCCGATTTCCCGTCAGCCTTCAGGGCGTCCAGGAGTTCGGACGAATTTCACATTCATGGAATCGCCGATCGCTGCTGGATAGAAACGTGAACCCTGTACCGCCAATAACAATAAACGTGCCGTTAATCCAAGTGGACAAGGACAAGGGCTCTGCCTTGTATTGTACAATAGTCGTTTGAGATGTGCAAAATACTTTTCACCTCCCGTTTCTGGATCTTTATTTTTTGTCAGTTTCTTGTTGAACCAAATATGCCACATGACAGTCTTTTAGTAAAAATATTGGTGTTTCCAGACGCCTGACTATCCCGGAAGATTTAGCCCCCACCCCCTTCTTTTGTCTGTTATTTTAAAATGGACCCACGATGGCAAGTCATCCCACATCAGCCTTTCTCCACAGAAACCTCATTGCCTCAACACCTCCAAAAATGGCTGAGAGTGAGGACGTACCTGGTGTGCCGTGAGTGAGGATGTGCCGGGAAGCGTTTGGTGTCAGGATATTTTATGACCTTTTTATCTCACTAGTTCTGGCCTACCGATTCGCTGTTTGCAATTTGTGCCCGAAAACGTCTGAGTGGCTGCTATGTTCAGTGTTACACCGATGTAAATGTTACCCTTTCTCTCAACTTTTCGGACGTGCCTTTTTCAGTACGTTGGCTGTTCCGAGGCTGCACTTTGTCATCCTTTCTCTCCTTCGGTTGACTGTGAAGAACAGTAGTTGACCTTCTGCCTATTGTGCCAATAGGCCGCTGTGGTAGGCACCTGACGGTCAGCCCCCAGTGTTGGTAAGCTGCAGCGGTGTACGGGTAGGCGTCAGCTACGTGTCTCGTTAGGCCGCACCGGCGCTATATTTGGCTAATGCCTTATTAGTAGGCAGCACAGGTGTAACATCGACGTCACCACAAGTGGTGGGAAGCTGTGCCGGCCCGGATCATCTGCGACTTATGTTGCCAGGCTGCGCCGCCATGCGTCCGGTCTCCTGCCGCCTCCGTCGGTAGGCTGAACCGGCACACATCAGGTCACCCGTCTCTTTTGTTGGCAGGCTGTGCCGGCATACGAATGCTGTACTCGTCCATTGGTCAAACGGTGGTGCGAGGCTCCAGCCTGACCCTGATTTGCCTGGTGGACCCAGAGGACAAGAAAATCTACCAGGCTAAGTGGTACAAGGACGGGAAGGAATTTTACCACTACCAGCCCGGGGCCGAGCAGCCCATGGTGGTGTTTCCGGTGAATGGGACCTCCGTGAACGTGAGTACCTGGCAAGTCAAATACAATTCCTTGAAGGTGTAGTGCCATGAGTTTTGAATCTCGTTTCTGAAGAGCTGGAAATTTCGGAGGAAATGGGAAGTGAGAAAGTGGCATCAAAGAGGCGTGACTGTTGCAGAATGATTAATAGTCTTCCTTACAACAGCTGACAGCAGTGCCTAATTGAAATGCAGACATCCTGAGCTACGTACAAGATGATCATATGGTGTTGTTTCTCCGAGTCATTGTTGCCATCAATAGCAAACTAGTCGACGTGATGATATATGCCGACCGTTGGACCCTCCTGAAGCCATGGGTGATGTTTTGTGCAGATGGAGAAGTCAAGCGGTTCTCGCGTGGTGCTGGAAGAACGTTGACCTCGATACCAGCGGAAAGTACGGCTGCGAGGTCACCACAGAGGTTTTCTTCGATACGGTGATGGCCAAGGGCAACGTTTCCGTCGTAGGTGAGATGGTTTCGGGTCATGGTGAGCAAAAGGAATGTCGAGCGCCTGGAGAAAATGGCCATTTTGCGTTTCATGCTGCGGCTGACTCGTACCATTTTGATTGCGTGCGATAGGGATCAATGCAAGACTGGGGATTGCCGAAAATTATTTGGGGGGTGTCCGCAAAGGATTTCAAATAGTTTTTCCCAGTCATTGCCATAGGTCTAATACTAAAATCCCTTAATACTGGGTGTTGGAACCCCATCCCCCGAGATCGCCAACCATGGACCCATGGTCTGCTTAATTCGATTACGTACTTTCTTTACATAATTTAGGTACATGTATGAGTGGGAAATATTTTCTTCCGAAATCTTTTTGATTATTTGTTTGGTGTGAAATACCGTGTGCTGCGCCACTTTCGCCAGAGCTGCCGAAACGGAAGCCTTACATTTCAACCAGTGACGTCATAAAGCGGGACGCTGGGGACATCATTGGAATCAACTGTACCTCTGAGAAGTCCCGGCCGGCGGTTAATCTGACGTGGTACATTAACGGAGACAAGGTAGGTGACGTCGGCCAGTGGCAAGTAATGACTCAAGGTTTTCTAAATTTGAGCTTGCATTTGTATTTCTGTTGGTTGCCCACAGTTGGCTGAGATGTGCTGCCGCAGCCGTGACTGGTCGCTGAGGTGTATTGTGCCAAGCGGCTGGCTATACCAAGCGGTGGCTCCCCTCAGCGTACGCCCGCTGCTGGCGATGATGAGTGGCCATCAGCTGATGGTGGCCATTGTCTCTGACGATGGTTCCCATCAGCATATGACCGCTGTTGGTGATGATGAGTGACCATCAGCTGATGGAGGCCAGTGTCCCTAATGTTGGCTCCCATCAGCGTACGACCGCTGTTGGCGATGATGAGTGCCCATCAGCTGATGGTGGACAGTGTCCCTGATGTTGGCTCCCATCAGCGTATGACCGCTGCTGGCGATGATGAGTGGCCTCGGTCGAGCGTGGCTATACCGTCCGGCCCGCTTCCTATGGACACGTCATCGCAGTAATGCGGCCCCGTCCATTAACAAGATTAGCCGGGATATGCGCGGCGGGTGGCGCTGGACTGTGTCGACGACTCCGGCCGGCCGCGCTGCGCAGCGTGCGTCTCCAGTGGTGCCAGGGTCGCGCGGACCATGCCATCAGCTAACGGTGACACCCGTGTGATGCTTCATGTCAGGTCACGCCAGCTCGGCATACTGGCGGCTGGTCGAGTCGTTTCATTTTGAATGCGTCGGAGGGGGGGATGGCTGCCTAGCCGGCGGGAACGCAGGCGGATGTAACGGCACGGATTGATCTTCTCGATCGAAGATTGGTATCTGAAGTGCGCAACGTTTATGATCTGCGATAGCCAGTAACGACGACTCCACCACTGGAAGATCAGACCACAATAACATCCAGCTGCTAGTTGTATGGCTATATGGCCCATTCCAGGACAGAATTACCACATATCAAGATGAAGTTATTTTGTTAACGATTTGCTAAAAAGCAACACGTCAAAACATACCCCAGTCTCCCACAGTGCACCATTTTGCATGCATGTATTTTGGATTTAATAGTGATTGTGCCATTCGACACCGTCAGTGGTTGGAGCGGATTTGCGTGTCTATTACCACAAGTAATTTCTGAGAGGACAAAACAGAGGCTGGAGTTTTCAAACATAGGCATGATGCGGAAAATTCCTCTCCGAGCTAGAACAGACGTACTGCTGACGGAGTAAATTACCTACTTCGTGACCAACAATGCTTTAACGGCCAGGCGAAGCTGCCGATACCTTTGTAAAGGTAGTCCCGGAGTCAGGGAATTGAAACAGTATCAAGAAGATCAAGAACACAATGGGACATGAGTCGCGTTTTGAAAGAAATTAGTTTACGTCAGCTTTAAAAAGGAACGCCGCACCTTAACACTATTCCCGTACTCAGAACGTCAGGGCGCATTCATGTATGGAAAGAGATCATTGTTCCTCCACCCAAGACCTCAAGAACTACTTGTCCCATTTCATCGCAACAAACGGCAATCGATTTGCCATGGCATCAGTTACATTTTGATGAAAAAAAAAGTTAATTGGCATGAAGTGAAAGCTATTCGATGCGACTCCTCCCTTTTGGTCCACATGTTCGATTTTTTAGAAGATTTATAGGCGTTTACAGGACCTGAAAATAGGAACATTTTTTTGAAAATTAGATTAACATAAAGGTTTGAAGTATTTTTTTTTTGCTTTTACTACTCATCTTGTCTTTAAAAAGTGCAGATTGTGTTACTATACATAATCTTTCCATAGTGGAGGCCAGCGGCGTGAAGAAATGAGAGAAATCATGGTCACATGTTCATCAGGTCCGCTTACGATCTTTGGCCTCAAATAACCTCAAATGACCTTCGAGTTACATGGAATGACCTAAGGCTTATTCCACAGTATTTGAAAGTGACTGAAATCATTTGAATTGGCTATTAATCGAAAAGTCGTGTTTATTACCGTTATGGTATGGCGTACGTGCGCAGACATTTTGGGTCATAACTCCGTGGCCCCTCCCGATACCAACTTGGGACTTAAAACTTAGGTAGAAACGCCGTGTTAAGTCATACTTATTCGAGTTTTCATTTGAAAAATTGGCGCCAAAAGTATTTTCATAAAACCAAATTTTGAATTTTTCCTTGACCTGGCGTTGTGAAGTTACCTCAGGTCAATAGAAATATTTCTGCACGTTTGACCAGTTTTTACCTATACGCTCATATAACATAGTAAATTATATTCTAAAAGTTGTACCTCATTTGGCGAACATTTTTTTCTTGTACTTTCAACAATGTCACCGTTGGTGTGAGGTCCCTTCCAAAAACTTGACCTGGGTATGCCCTGGACAGAAGACCACAGAAATTCGAGATAATATGTCGAAAAAAATGGACAGGAAAAGCGACAGATGTTTGCAAAGCCGTTAAAAAATGCTAGAAATGACGAGCAAAAAAGCAGAGAGGGACTTCCGAAGACCCCCCAGGACAGGGTGAGCGCGCATTTTGGGTTACGAAAGACGCTTTGTAGCTGGGACTCACAGAATCCGAGGTTTAATATTCGATTTTCCGTGGTTTTTTTTCGTGTGTCTTACTCGGCCGAATGGGTCCGGTGTTCTTTGCTGCTGCGGGTGCTTCAGCATCCACAACGCTTTGATGGTAAGTTATTTTGGTTAACCAAGATAATGCATGGGCGAGCATCGGTAATCCGTTTACAAAGCCTCAACGGGTACGTCTGGCCGTGCCCTATTTACAGCTGGTGTGTGACGCAGCGCGACAACAGCGAGTGGGCGCCTGACAAATAACGCTTGCGTCCATTGGCTAACACTGACCTGTAATGCGTCATATTGGCGGACGACTACAGAATATAGTTTTTAATGGACTGTGTATTTTGAAACTTCTCAAGATTTTCAGAACATGGAGTATTGAAAGCGTTGTCAGTGACATATTTCAGACTAACTGTTTGTACGGAGTCATCCAAGACGGAACATTCCCTTCGACCCAGCAATGCCTGGGGTACTTTGCCACCCACGGCAGCCAGGGAGGGGGTCAGCAACTAAGAGGTTGATTTAAATCATCCTAACAGAAACCGTTAAGGCGAACATTTCTCATTGCAGAACATGAAACCTGCCCTCTTTTGTTGAATCATGACATCACAGGTCGCGAAAATGTCAGAATGTATGATCAAAATTGTGCTATGCTTTTAATCACGCTTAGCAAGTGTATCAGTTGAGTGACAACTGCAAAGTTTATATTAACCCTATTCCCGGCAGGCGGGCTGAATCCGCCCTCCCTCAGGTTTTTTGCTTGCCAATTCCAGGCTTTTTAACGCAGCTTCACGGAATTTGGTGACTTTTCCTAGCTATTCCTTCTATGTACTGTAACAAAATTTTGAAATTCTGGTTTGCTCAGGGGCGGAGCCAGGCAACGTTTTTGAGAGACACCTCAGGCCAATTTTGACCCTGTTGAAGATAAAAGGAAAATGACTGCCAAAAATAGCGTTTTTTAAGATCGAACTTAAAACTTTATATGGATGTATAGCTAAATAGTTGGGCAACGTGCAAATACAATTTTGTTCATCTGAGGTCACTTTATAAGGTCGGATCAAAGTCAAAAGTCAAAATTTGGTTTTATAACAAGAACTTCGGCGGTATTTTTTGAAATGTCAAACCCGGAAATATATATAACGTATATTCATGCCTTATACTTGTGTATTACGTTTCAGCTTGATATCAGGTCGGGTCAAGTAGCTTTGACCTAAAATGTCAGTGCGCGTGCCCTATATCACACTAGCCATAAAATGGAATTTTTGAAATAGAGTGAATTCAAATGATTAAAAACGTTTACAGACAATATTACATGCACACGACATCATTCCAAGTGACTCCAAGGTCACTGGAGGTCATTTAGGGTCAAAGGTCACATGAAGAGCATATGACCATGACTGTTCCCCCTTTTTCATGTCCCTGGCACCGCCTATGCTAACATTATACAAACATTGTAATACGATCAGTATTTCTTTACCATAACATGACTAGCAGAAGCCAAAAAATGTTTTTTACCTTTTTTCTTTCAGCTGTTGAAAAACTTTCCCTCTTATTTTTAAAACCCTGTGAACGCCTACGAATTTTCTCAAAATTTTATATTTGTGTAAAAATGATAAAAGTCCTATCCATAATCTCTCCATTCATGTCAATTTCATTGAAATCGGTCCATAAACACCAGAGTTATAAGAAGTCCAAAAGCACCCCCATTTCGATATTTTTAACCCCCTGTATCCACCACTTTCAAAATTTTGAAAGTTTTTTTTCAGAAATGTTGTTCACATCATGGCAAATCAATTGCTGTTTGTCGCGATAAAATCGGATGTGTAGTTCTCGAGATCTCATGGGGCCGAATCCGCCCTCCCCCCCCTGCCGGGAAACGGCCATACCGTCTAGCCCTCAGGGAATAGGGTTAAACAAAAGATCGCAGCCTGATGTATCTTGCACGATGCCATAAGTGCAGTAAAATCTGATCTCAAATAGCTTGAAAGAGTTTTGAAACTTCCGGTTGTAACGTTATGGCGAGATGCGTGGAAGTGGTGGCCAGACGCTGACAATACTTTATTCTCCTGGCTGCTCTCTCCTACTCAGATATTGTTTCCCTTTCTCCTTGTGTGGTTTCAATGTACGGCCATATGGACTCTCAGGGTCACGATCCTTACGCCTCGTGTTGATATATATAGCTTGTTGAACAGTAGCAGCGCTCGGCCGACGCCGCCCGCCAGCGCCTGGCGGCGGCCAACACAGCCGTCGACGCCCGGCGGGCAGGTCCATCTAATGGTTTTAGTACCTGCTGACACAGAATTACACAACGTTCTAACAAGAAAATAATGATGGTCCATGTCTCCGCTGGAATTCAGTTCAAAATTTCTAAAATATTTCCACCGTCAAGTTATCAGTCATCTGTTGCTAAATCCCCTCAAAAAAAACAAGTATTTACGCCATTCAACATTCAAGTGCCTGCTCAGTTTTCCACTGGACTATGCGCATTTTTCTATGTTTTTCTTCGGGATATGGCTCCCGTAATGAACAACAAGTTACCGCGTGACAGCCGACGCGTGCGACCGCAAATCGCCCAACATCATAGTGCTATTTTGCTTCTGTTTTCGATATAGTTCAACGCATACATGCTTGCGTCACGATGTTTTAAATTGGTCAATTGGCAGACAAGAGAAATTTGGAGGTTTTACTGTGTACGGTTTGGGCGCAGTCGGCAAACAGAATGGGGGCTATTTTTAACCCCCATGCCGCCGCGAGTTAATTGTTCATAATCAAAGGTATGCTGGAAAAACGTTGAAAGCATCACGCGAAATCCAATGCAGTGAAAATGTGCGGCCTCTTCTCGTTTCTCCGTACCATGCAAGTATTTTTGTCATCCTTCACAGTACTGAAATTACTGGTATGACCGATGCGTGGCAGGCACTGAGTTCAAGTCTCAGAATGGCACCTAAATTTGGCCTGAAACCGAAAGGGTCAGCCAATCACGGAATGGCCGTGTCGTGGAGTTGTACGGCACGATAAAGGTCCTCCAGTACCACCCATTTTGGCGCTACCAACTTGAACGCCTTCCTAAGCCCGTGACGAATAGTGTGTGGCTCGGCACCTGAGTCAAAATTACTCCATATGTGGTAACACTTAGGTGGCGTAGTCAGGACCCGGCAACACCTTAGCAAAGACTTACCACAACACTACCTGTTGCAATACGTTTGAGTTAAATTAACTAAAAACATTCCTTTTCTAAAACTAAGTCACTACAAAGGCATGGCTTCCCGGTCGAAATATTATAAAACTGCTATGATGACAGCAGAGACGATGACGTGATCTGTGATCTTAAAAGTCACTTGGTTACCCTGTGGGGGGCGTACCATGTTATTGACTCTTACTATGAAGACACGAACTACATTCCTTTTTTTTTTTCGGTGCCGCCACTTTATAAGCGAGAAAAGGGACGGGGTTGCCACCATGCCTTCATTCAGGGCGTAGGTGAAAATCTTTACATCCAGTGAGGGTTAATACACCATTCGTCATAAGTGTGGGAAGGTATTCAATCTGGCAGGGCAAATGTCGTCTAGAGGATGAAATGATTTTATTTCCAAGTAGTTTTGACGAGCGGTTCCAACTGACTTCTCTGCGACACTGTTGACTCCGAAGGCGTCGTCTCTCGTACAGTATTGAAATGCAGTTCAAATACAATTTATATGAGAGTTTCAGCACTCACAAAAGTTCAAGCCGCAGTCCATTTCTCCCTGGTCCAATCATGGACCATTCCAAATCCGTTCCACCAAAACCCCGCATTGCATCGTTTTGACCTGGACCTCTCAAATGGACTTAAAACTTATGTGTTTTGGGCAAACAACATTTTTTCTCGCCTGTGAATACCGCCCACATTTGATGTACATAGAGGCCAGGGAAGGGCTCACTGGTGAAGTTCAGTTAAATGTGTGGGCGGGGCGGGACGACAATTTTCGTCTCTAATTTGCATCCTGTTTGGCGTTTATGCATCTGTCGGACTCAGTTTCGTCGTAAGTTTTACCTTACGACGAAAAGGCAAGGTAAACTTACGACCTTGCCTAAGTTCGTAAGTTTGGGTAAGGTCGTAAGGTAAAACTTACGACCCTACCTAAACTTGTTCGGGTTAAATAGCTTCACCCGGATTATTGACGCAAATGACCTGTCTCCTGAACTTAATGATCCCAAATCCATTGCTGTATGTGCTATTGGCTATATGCTTTTCAAGACCTGGCAATGTGCGATAGGTTTCTCATTTACAAAAGTCGGAAAACATACCCCCTTCTCGCGCGTCCTGTGACGGACACAGGCATCGGAGCGGCATTAAAATGTGTTTTAGATCGTCACCAAGGTTGAACCTATCGTGTGTGCAAATTTCATCGTCGTCGGTGCAGCCGTCTATGTTGTGCGTCTGACTAAAAATCTGGGTTTCCACACACACACACACACACACACACACACGTACGCTGCTAATTTAGCCGTTTAGAGAAACGGTTCCCGCTTGCTTCTCTGCGCGAAGAACGACGCTGTTGGCACTGATGACATCGTCTACCGTCGTCGTTGAGCATTCAAATGCATCTCAAATGGAAACTGAGAGATTCAGAGTTCTAAAAAAAAAAAATCTACGCTACATCCCATCCCTCTCTGGTCTAACTATGGTCCATATCACTAAAACCTGACGTTTCACCATTTTGACCTGGACCCCGCAGACATAATTGTAATTTAGTTGCTCTGGGCAAATAGCGTTTTTGGTCGATGAAAACAGTTCGCATTTGATATACCCAGATAACCAGGAAAGAGCCTGCTGTTCAAGCCCATTTTGATGTGTGGGCTGTGCGGGATGACAATTTGCATCTCTAGTTTGCAGTCCGTTTGACGCTTATGCATCACTTGGTTTCCGTTTCTCATCGTAAATTATACCACTAACATTGTTCGGACTTGAATGGCTTCACCCGGGTTATTGGCATATATGGTCTTTCTCCTCAACTTAAGGATCCTAAATCCATCGCTGCTCGAGCTATTGCTGTATGTTTTTTTCAAACTTTTGCCAAAGCCATGAGTTTCTCCATTGATAAAGTCGGCAAACATGCCCATCTCTCTCGCGTGCTGTGGACATCGGCGTTGGGCTGGCATGAGTTTATGACGTGGATCGCCACAAGGGTGGAACTTGTGTTTACAAATTTCATCGTCGCCCGTGCAGCCGTCTGTGCTGTGCGTCTGGCGAAATATCCGGAAACACACACACACACACATACATACTTAGGCATACGCTACTTATTTAGTACATTTGACAAGTGGTTCCCGCTTGCTTCGCGACGCGAAGAGGTGATACCGTTGGCGGTTCCGCATCGGCAGCCCACCCCTGCGACTTTTCTGCGTCGTCTCCAGTTGCCCTGGCCGCCGCCCATTCCGCATCGGCAGCTCGCCGCTGTGACGTTTCTACGTCGCCCTCAGCGTTCCTGGCCTGTGGCATTCGTTCTGCGTTGGCAGAGAGGCGTTGGCTGCGTTGGACCTCAGTCTCCTGCTGCCGCGCAAACTTGCGCCGCTCGGTGTCGCTGTTTGGTTGCCGCGTGTCAGTCGTGGACGGACGTACCCCATCATCCGATCGCTGTTGCGTTCTTCGTGGATATGCATCCCTTTTTCACGTTTTAAAGTCTTTGCCGATTGCGCCATCGCCAATTAAAGGTTTTACGGCTTTTACGACGTAATAACGCACCGCGCAGCCTTGTTACGTCATAATATGTTGATAGAAACGGATGAAAAAACCGTGGAACTTGGACAATGCAAAAGAATTGCGATGGACATTGTTTTATGTTCGTACACAGCTTTATACATGCTTTGCGCCACATTGAATGAAATGGATGTTTTTAACGTTTACGCGTGCCTTTTGTCCGTGCTACGTGTTACCATTCGGGAAGCTGATGAAATGTACACTTTAATGCCTGAGCTATCTGCCTGTATTAGCAGCCCTCCGCAGCCGAGGATCTTAATTCTATCGCTGTCCGAGCTATTGTTATGTCTTTTAAGCCCTGGCGAAATGTCGCTGGTTTCCGTAGTGATAAAAGCAGGAAAACACGCCCCCCCCCCTTCTCCGCGCGTGCTGTTACGGACACCGACGTCGGAGCGGCATTAAATTATGTCGGAGATTGTCCCAAAGGCTGGGCCTGTGCATGCAAATTTCGCCGTCACGGTGCAGCCGTTTATGTTGTGCGTCTGGCAAAAAATCCCGTCACACACTCACACACGTCCGCTACTAATTTAGTACATTAGAAGACACATTGCAGGTATTTCAGCAGAATGCAGCCCATTCGTCCAGGGTGAGGTAACCAGGAACTCGTTTTAGTACTTCGCTCTGAGACGACAGGACCCATTTTATGTTGGTTGTTTGATTGTTAACAGTGCAAGACATATCCACTGCAAGGGATTTGGTATCATTTCGACGACCGTAAATCTAAATAACGACCTAGCTGCGACATTGATAACACAGCGCTCCAACGCGTTGCGCCCAGCGACAGCGGAGTTGAATGTCTGTGATAGAAGTGCTGTGTGATCTTGTTTTGCCTCACATATGCCAGAGAAAAAGTCAGTCAAAACTTTCCAAAAAGGTTTGACGCAAAAGTCAAGCGAATAGTGCATGTTTTTTCTGCCATTCTCCTTGCTTATACCGATTTTTTCGCCATGTTTATCCAATATCTGCGTCTTGTTTCCCAAGCAAAATATTGCCCATCCTTTCACCAGCACTCCATCGTCCCCACTACAATCAGTACCTTGGCCGCCAATGGCCGTCACTGATGCGATGACCAAAAGAGCGAGTTCGGCACCAGCGCCACCGACACGCTGGACTCATCCTCAGACCGGCATCAGCTTCATCACTCGGTACCCAGTGGTGACGGACGAGCTCGGCTTGGAGACGGTCACGCTCGGTCTGCACTTCCCGCTGCGAGAGACGCACTTCCGTCACGACCGCGTGACGCTCAAGTGCCTGGCCGAGCTGTGTGACGTCCACCACGCCAGCCACGAGGTCCAGGTGCGACGCAGGTCGCTGGCGCAGCGGGCCAGCCAGCAGGCTGTCGGGCAGCCGGGAGGCGCAGGTCAGTCGACTGCTCGCTGCTCTGGAGAATAGTGAAGGTGTTTTTTGTAACTTGAAAGCCTTTGCCGTATATTCTCATGTGATTTTGACACGGGATTTGTCTCGATCAAGAGGATCTGTTGTTTTTATGAAGTTTTCGTCTGCAAACTGGCAAACCACGAAACGGCTGTCTGATTTTCCGCTACGGTGCCGCGTAAATAACATTTTGGTCATTTTTTGTGTTTGCAGGATCGAGAGCGAGTTCGCACACGTCTTTGTTCGTCATGCTGTCCAGCTGGACATTCCTCCACGCTCTGGAGACAAAAGGCAGCACTTAGTGTGGGGCGCACTGGGAACGTGGGTGCCTCGCAAAAACCGGCGAGAGACCAGAGCGGACTGGAGCATGGAAACGCTTCGCTGACTTTTCTGTTCTGCCGGATGTGTGTATCCGATTCTCGCCTTCGGCAATGCAACTGGATCGGACGTAACGAGATCATTCTAGCGAGAAAAGACTGGTGAAGCGCAAAGCGTTGTGATAAATCTGGGCTCGGTCTGAAAGTTTTCGTGTCAAAGACCAAGTGAAGCTGGTAGCATAGCGAACGGATTGTGTCATTATTGCATGCTGATACCATCTCTCGTTCGGCTAGATACTGGAAGATGGGAATCGTGTCTGACCGACCCTATACTGCAGCTACTTGTTGACACCGTCTCATTTTAGCATGAAAGTGCTGTGGGTGGCATGGAGGTCGCCTAACTTAACCCAGCACCGCCTGGGTGTTGTCAAATAGGGCATCCACCTCGGTTTTTCTTGAATAACGTTCTGAACCGTTGAGTCGGCCCGAACAAATTGTCAGTACCTGTTCACCAATCAGTTTTACGTATTGTGACATCAAAACCGTTTTCATTCTAGGTCAGGCCATGAAGATATGACGCCACAAGTGAACCCTTGCATGCATGGTTTCGCCTCTTGTGGCGGTGGCGCGAACATACTTCGTTTGTTATAATATTTGCGAATATGATGCACAAATTATTTGGATTTACATAGGACATGGTCCCAAAAAAGATACAAAACCGTGATAAATCAACATTGCAGGTTGTGTTAGGTCACATGCATGATGACAGTTGCACTGCTTTGTATTGTGGGTGATAGAGTTGGTTGCCATTGACTTTCCCTGCCGTTCAAGCCAGATAAGCAAATTTATATGCGCCTCTTACCACGGTTCGCCGTTATGCAGCGTGAGGTCATATTAGGTCACTCCATAGATAGGTGTCAAAATGAGATGAAATAGAACATTGTATGTGGAAAATCGCTCAGCATCAGCAGAGAGCAATTATTGGCCATAGTCAGAAAAAGAAAGATGACTACCTGTCCTGACTTGGCCTGATAAAGAGCAGAAAGGGCAGATTTAATAAATCATGAGGTATCATTTCAGTTTTGTACTTGGCGCAGTTAAGAATCCCAGTGAGTAACTATTGTTTTTCAGGGAAAATAAGTCAATGTTATCTAACTTGACTTAGACCGACCTTGACTGGATGAAAAACAAGAACATGCAAAACTTATCATCAAAACGCTTCACTTCATTCCTTTTTGTGACGTGGATCAAAACGGCTGCGAGTAAACATCGATCTTTGACATGTAAAGTAAGATCAAAATTTCACCTGACTTAGGTTGGCCTTGACGTGACGTCTTTTAACAATTTGGCATGCTTGTGATGCAGAAGATCTTGGCCTTTCGTTTGATACCCAGTTAAAGGCTCTAAGACCACTGTTGCCAATGATATAATGTATGAACCTGTGTTAGTTTTCCGGCGTCACGTAATGCGCTTTACGTGAGCTGTGACGTTGTCAGTCACGTGACCAGAGCTAACATAGTATTTTCTGAATCGCGAGCCTCCGGGCTATCGATTCTTGATAGACCGGCTCAGATCCGACGGTTAGATCCTGAGATAACAGCGGGTGTGCTTTTTGACGCCCCCCAGGCGGTCATGGGCACAAAAACACGCCAGGTGGCGCTGGGTTATGGTCAGTTGACGCGAAGTTGGCGTTTCCCTGAAAGAGACTGACGCGAAATAAACATTCGGCCGGTAGACGCCACAGCCGGCAGCAGAGCTCAGTGGCGCCATCATCGACAACAATACTTCACATACTGACATCCGTCGACAATAATTCAAGAAGTTCCCACTTGGGAGGGTCCTGCCAGAATTCTCGCTCCGAACCGAACTTGGTCTCTCCGTCTCCGAGATCTGATTCAAACAGGAGCGGAGAACGAATCGCAGCCAAAGATCTTGTCTGCAGACCGAAACCCTCCTCTGAGACCTGAGTGAACGAAGAGCGGAGAGCAGATCACGATCAGAGTGGCAAGGAGCGGAAAATGGACCACGGACAGAGCGGCAGCGGACGGACAACGCACCACGGTCGGAGTAGCAGCGAACCAAGGGCGGACCACCGTCGGAATTCTCGTCGTAGGAGGGAAGTGGTCCGGCTCCGATGCCGAGCCAGTGACTGATGTTCATTCTGGCTTGTTGTTGAGCTGGTGGTGGCTCAATGATAGCGCTGTGCAAAAGCGGGTTAAGCTCTTCCTCGTGCTTGGGGAACCCGGCATTTAGTGGATCTGCCACGCGGCAACGAGCCAGAAATATAACTACTAGTTGTTTTGATGTCTTGATTCTTGTCAACTCTTGATGTTACAGTCTTTGAACGGCAGCATTGGAACCATTTTTTGTAACTGCAGTGATGGGAGGAAAAGGCGGAAACAAAATTCGGGCGAGGAAAACAAAATCGCACTTTTGTTCAGTGGTTGTCACCGGAGAAACACATGCAGCCTTATGCTGAAAATGGTGAGACAGGTGATCTTTATCGGACTGTTTCTGGGCATTCATGTGCCAAGTATCTGACTCCTGTGGGGGCATGACCGGTTTCTATGAATTAGTGTGTACCTATTGTTGTTGTTTTTTTTTGGTATGCATCCGTCTGCGCAACCAGTCTTGCGACTTTTTGAACGATTTTCACGCGAAATCTTGAGCATCCGTACCTGACCAGCAGTCATCTCTGAAAAAAAACAGTCTACCAGGTAATCACAGACCAGGCCATATGACGTCAAAGTCTGAACCACAAAGTCCTCAGTTACTGTTGTGATTTCGACATGTCTTTCCTTTTTAACGTTGCTTGTAAGAAGCTCATGTGGGATGACACAAGGAACGAGCATCAGGTAGCGCCAATCATAAGTGAACTCAAGCGGGGTCAATGGTTGTCACTTACTAGGTTTGCACAGTGTCGATGTAGTTCCTTTGTGTGACAAATGTATTCCCAGCGACCAAAGAATTAAATGATGCAGAAAAAGCAGTTTCTACCTTTGAGCATCTTGTTAAGTTCTACAATAACAAAAGTAAAAGATTCTAAGGTAAGGTCATGACCTAATTTTAGATGTATAGTATAAAATGTGGGATTATTGTATGATAATGTATATCGCCTTCAGCATATAACCATACATAACACATAACTATTTGCGATATATCATTCAGTGGATAATTATGCATTTCATATACATTAATTTTGAACTTCCCTGAGCTTAGGTAACTTTTTTGCTAAATACTGTTTATTTTGTAAAATGAGTTTATTTGATGTTATTTAGATCAAATTCTTGGTAATCGTACTCTCTTAATCTGCTTCCGAAGCGCTTAGAAAATAACCGTCAAACGTCACAGATAGACAGACATCAAGGATGTCTTCACAGATAAGGTTCTGATCTAATCTGTGACGTCATTAGCTGCCCAAAGGATGGGGATATCTGGGGCCTCCTGGTGAGGGGATATTTATTGCTTTTTGCTTCATTGGAAACAGACAACTGATTCTCGAGATAGGCGGGGATGAGCAAAAAATGTTTCTTCCCTCGTAACAGGAAGGTGATGAAAGTAAGTGCCAGTTTAAGG
This sequence comes from Capitulum mitella, assembly GCA_030062745.1. Taxonomy (NCBI): domain Eukaryota; kingdom Metazoa; phylum Arthropoda; class Thecostraca; order Pollicipedomorpha; family Pollicipedidae; genus Capitulum; species Capitulum mitella. Next base: position 19,556,962 of record CP099847.1, on the reverse strand, counting down.
CACCCAGCAACAGTTTTATTTTCATGAACCTCTGACTTTGGGCATGGCATACGTACTTCATTCTGCTCGTCCTGTTTCACTAGCGAAAACCATTGTGTATGTTCTGAGATATGAAAACAGATATGCGACAGGTGTGATGCAGGACGCGGCGGTTTGCAGCTCTCTCTGATACAAACACCAGTGTGGAATGCCGAACGAGGAATTGTTAAAAGAATTGCACCCGTGCGGTCCATTTGTTCATGCTAATCCCCAGCAGGGCTGTGAAGGCTGTTGTTCCCACTTCCTCCGACCTTCAACGGCCTTTTAGCTCTGAATTTGACCCGGATCCAGTTTTCCACGTTCCCAAACCCCCATTCCCGTGACCAAGTTCAGTTACGAACTTTTTTTAGATTTGATCGCGCACATAACTGTTTTTCAATGTTTTTGCGGAAACTAGTTTCCACTCAAGAGCTTTGAAAACCCAGCAGTGTTGATTAAGTTCTTTGAAGCTTAAGTGTCGCCATCTCGGCTTTCACGTGAAATATTAACAACTCAACCATGTCATCATTCTACGAAAACATAAAAACCACAGCACAAGGCATACTGAAACTTCATACGAGCTAAAAAGACAATGAAAAGGAGTCATAAAATAACCGACACAGAATCCATCGTTCCATTATGTTTGTTAAGCCATCAGTATCTCGAAGGAAGAATACGGCGATTCTTCAAGGGTCAAAGTTCATACCCTGCGGCCTTTCTCTTTTGATATTCTGAACGTTGACAAAAATAAAGGATTTATAGTGATCGGGTCAAGGGCCGTCAGCATTCGTGCTAATCGGAACATTGAGGAAGGTTGGAAGCTGCCACGGCCTTCTACTAAAGACATTTTGTTTTGTTACATACAGCCTGGAAATACCGATACAAGGAGCCCGAGAAGCCTAGATAAATCAACAGACCTTTGGCGCCAATGTTTCCATTTGTTCTGCCATTCAGCGTAAGAGGCCCAAACAGCATGTAAGGAATCACTATGTTCGAAAACATTATATTGCCGTAAGGATAACTTCATTGACGGACCTGTGTTCTCTTTGATCAGCTTACGAGGAAAGCCCTTGTTTTCAAACACTGGAATAAAAGCACATCTGCTTAAAAAAGTAAAGCTGGACGTAAAAGCCTTCCTTAAAGTGAACTAAACTTAAAGCCAGCCAATATGGCACCCGTTATTACAGGTGAGAAGATGGGGTCAAAAGTTTCTGTGCACCACAATCGCACGCAATCAGCACCATTGTTGCCGGAAGAACTGCAACAGAAAGTCGTCCGAGAACGCTTTGTCCGAACCAAGAACGCTATATTGGTTACATTTCCGTGTGTTGTCAACTGTTCGTTCAAAGTTCAAGGTTACAGCTGACCTACTTTGGAATACCCAACACAACATGAATGCGTCTGACTCTTATTGTGATGATGGTGTCAGCGTCAAGCTCCTTAAGAGACACTTCTTTTCCACTGGGCTCGTTGTTTTGGAAATCATCAACTCTATGTGGTCTCAGCACCGGACCTGTACCGACCTTATGGAAACACGCTTTCGTGACACCTCTACATAAAACTAATGATCCAACGATCCGACCACGTTCGGACCGATCTCAGTAGTTCTCGCAGTACCGAAAATTCTGGAACGCATCGTTTATCTTCAGCTTTACTCGTATTTTCTTCGTCATGAATTGTTTTTTTCTCCTAACATGATCATCGGACACATCATTCGGCCGAAACAGCCTTGACAAAAGCGACCGAAAGAATTTTACTCTCCATGGACCAAAGTGAAATTATGCCTCTAGCTTTCATTGATCTCTGCAAATATTTTGATGCAGTTAATCACAAGGTACCTCTAACAAAGCTTACGTACAACCGTGATACGGAGTGGTTTATAAATTATTTACATGGTCACGTGTAACAGTTTCGTGTCCGAGACACCAGCGGTTGTCATCGCCTCGTCTTCGCTCCCAGACACTATTGGTGTTTATCAAGGCACGTCATTAGGGCCAGTACTTTTTCCATCTTTTCAAATGGCTTGTCACTTTAGTCTCAGGACGCAGCGGTTTACCAGTGTGCTGACAGTACCCCGATTATGGTCATAGGAAACAAGCAGGAGATATGTCAACCCATAACTAAGCTGGGGAAGACAGTTAGTGGTATCTCCGACCGGTTGTCATCCCGTTTCATGGAGGTCAGCGTGCGTGGGCTTCCGAAGGTTTGTGTTAGATTTGACAATTGAACTGTCTGAGAGCGAAACCGTGAAGAATCTCGGTCTGATGATAGACAGGTATGTGACGTTTGGTGCTCATGATGACCAATTTATAGGCAAATGCACATGTATGTTTTTAGTTCTATTGCACGCAAAACATAGCTTACCGTCTGATATTATCACATGCGTAATTAACTCTCTTGTCATTTCGAGCATTCATTATTGTATTTCCACACACGTGACTCATGGACGGGTACAGATGCACCGCATTCAAAAACTAATTAACTTCTGTGCGTGTGTTACCTGTGGCAGAGGGAAACACGACCACATCTCCGCAGACCTGAAGCGTCTAAAGTGGTTAAACGTCGAGCAGATCGCCTAGTTCCATCGGCTTTGCCTTATTAAGAGAGCTCTGCTGACCGAACGGCCACCAGGCATTGTGGCGAACTTCATCAAAGTGTGTCACCAACATAACACGAGGTGCAATCGTCAACTGCAATGGCCAAGGGTGAAAACTAACGCAGAAGCGCATAGACTGAGCGTGAGCGGCGCGGATAGCTACAAAGTTTCATAATATGCGACTGGGCCGATTTAAGGCCCGATTGAGCAAAATGATGCTCGCGTAGATGGGCTAGGGTTGATGATGGAGTGCAGTGTGCCGTGTTGACTGAAAGCGTGTGTTTTTGCTTTTTGTATCACCGCCTTGATTTTCAGATTTGCTGTTTTACGTCCTTATCAAGCTGTAATAGCTATGTCATCGTGAAAAACTTAAACCAATGTATGTCTAATTCTATGTCCAAATAGCTCGGGGGCGAGACGAGAACAGAACGTTAAATAGAGAAGTGAATACAGAACAAAGAGGTGTTAACGACATGCCTTTATAGTGTGAAAGAAAAGGGGCCACCAAGTAAAGGGAGACAGATCTCATACAGAAGAAAAGGCACATAAGCAATGGTGAGGCCGGTCCGGGCGGGAGCCTCCGGCTCAGTACGCCGACCACAACCGGACCCCTCTGGCTGCACTGTTGGTTGGACTGCCATTCAGCTGACCTCGGGGCCCGGAGCTGCCCAGCGCAGCTGTGCGGCCGCACACACCGCCCGTAGCAAGGTCGTCATTTGCTCACTACTGAAGATATGCCGATTGCTAAGTTTAGACCTAATCCAGCAGGGATTTCGCTAATTGCCTCGGTGAGGTAGAATGGATTCCGCCCCGGACACCACTAAAACTAAGAAAGATAGGTAGCTGGAGTGTCAAAACCATATGATGACGTATAAAGTAATGTAACTCGGATCCTCGACGTTCTTGTTCTGTGGAAGACGGCAACATTTCACTGAGGTTTTTATGGAAGTATTATGCAAAGTTTTTTTTGCCGACTGCTGGAATATCCCTTCTGCATTAGCTCGTGCGTGTAGCATTAAAGAATACCACACGAGACCGACAAGATGATTTTCCAGGACCGAGGTCGCTGTCGCATTGTCTGCCCGGGACCGAAGGTCGAGGGTAGAAACTGTGAATGCTTTTACCAAATGCTGCTGTCTGTCGAAACAGTACTAGGGAAAAATGGCAAAATGCAAAAATGGCGAATGCTAGGTGGCGAACGCTTAATGACGACATGCAAAATGGCGACATGCTAAAATGGCGAACAGTCAAATGGCGCAGAACGCGAGGGCAAACCATTTGGCCAGTTGCCATTTTAATGTGTCGCCATTTTTACATGTCGCCCTTCCGCATTCGCCGTCCGGCATTCGCCAAAAAGGCATTCGCCATTTTGTCCGAACGCCGTCAAAACATGGACAGGAAACTAAAACCATTTTTCTAACCTTATTTGAGTTATGGCATCGGGGAAGAAGATCTTGAAGAGACAGTTCAGTGGCTTCAGAGTTGGTAACCCGAAGAAGTTCAAGAAACTCAGTATGTGGTAAAAGATGTCGGTCCTTGACAGGCGCCATCTAGGACCATCGTCGTGACCAACATGGAATCTTTTCGGAAAGACACCATTCACCACCAACGCAATTTATCACCAAAGGCTACACTGAGTGACAGCAAAACGTATACAGCAACAGCCACGGTCTGAAACGATTTCTGCAAATTCTAGTCATATATTCGTCCGAACAACTGTTTGAATGTGATTTGGTAAAACATTCCGGTCCGTGGTCAGATATGTTTTCCCAGATCAAAAAGGACTAAGACAAAATGTTACACTACACGCACGAGCTAGTGCGAAAGGGTCATTTCAGCATTTGGGAAAAATTTCACCTCAGTGCTTTTTATCTTGAAAACCTTTTTTGACCAGGGGCTGAAAGGTCTTGCCAAATCACGTTCAAGTATGTATTCGGATAAAACTACGACTGGGATTTGTGAAAACTGTTTCAGACTGCAGCTCTTGCTATGTAAGCCTTACAACCACTCAGAATGGCGTTTGATGATAAATGTCATTGGTGGTAGATGGTGCCTTTCCGGAAAGATACGATTTTGGTGCTACAATGATCATTGATGGGTTTTCAGACGCTTCTACCAAAATTCAGCCTTTCTTGAGGTCTCCTTGCTACGGCTAAAGTGAATAAATTCTTAAGTTGTCTCCTCATGGTCTTCTTCCTCGATGTCATAACCCAAGTCTGGGGGGAAGAAATCTTAGACGTCTAATTTTATCACCAAGAAAACGATCGAAATAAAACAAATGAAAAAAAATTAATGCCGTTTGTGTTTCCTAAATACGACTTCGTATTTAAACCTGAAAAATTTGATCAAATTGCCTTTAGGCATTCGATCAAACTTTTAATTTCACCGGAAACGAATCAAAAAATCTCTTAGCCAAAAGTTAGAGCACGCCGGTATCAGAGACCTCACTTCGAATCTTCTTGACTGGGGCTGCAGCCGCCGAGCGACTCCATTGACGCCGGCGGGTGATAGAAGTCGACTCCATCTACATATGAATCGCAGCCGGCACGGGCCGAGCGCCTCCGAACCGCTGGCGCACACTGTCGGAGCGCGGGCCAACTTGGACGGGCAAGATACATTGCCACAGGGGCGACGAGCTGCCGCCGCTGGCGGGTCCGCATACTTGCATCGAAGCCGTGTCCGCCAGGTCACGTCTTGTTCTGGGGTGGACGTCCGGCAGGCCACGCCCTGCTTTGGGGGCAGTGTCCTGCAGGTCACGTCCTGCTTTTGGGGGCAGTGTCCTGCAGGTCACGTCCTGCTTTGGGGGCAGTGTCCGGCGGGTCAAGTCCTGCTTTGGGGGCAGTGTCCTGCGGGTCAAGTCCTGCTTTTGGGGACAGTGTCCGGCAGGCCACGTCGGGACTGATCCGAGGAATTCAGAGGCCCCAGCAGCGCAGAGACAGGAACGTTGGCAATGACCGGAGTCAGCGTCGCCGATCCTCGAGAGCACTGCGAGCATGAACTGCAGGGATGACAGCGTGATGGATTTTGACGCGACGGGAGGGCTCAGGAGCCCGATGTAACAGGCATATTTCGGAAATAATGGAAGCGATGGTGACAAAAGCAGAGGAACCGTTTGCCTGATGCAGAAGGTATTATGAAAAAAGGGCTACAGTAGGAAAGGTAAGGTTAGGTTTACGAATCACTAATGAAGCTTTGATGAAAATGACAAGATGTAAATGAGTTGGCATCAGAAAAACGTTGTCTTGATTGTATGTTAATGAGTTATGCCCTTGGAAAAGTCTCACATTGGCATAACGTGAGTCAATTTTTTATGTAATAACTGGTGGGCACTGGAGAATGAGACACTTTTACCTACAAATATTTCTTGAACATCACGGGTCTCATCAATGGCATTTGGCTCGTCCATGCCACCTACTATTGGCTTCGAAATTATACCAAAAGTTGTGAGGAACTGCAATTCATTTGCAGTCATGGAGCCAATATCAAAGCAAGGTGCCCGTGAGATTGTCGTGAGACTTGTCCCAGGAGAACCTGGGACGGCCCAAATCAATTATTTGGAGGCATTTTGAACCCCTTGGGATCCTGTGAGCGACTTTTTTAAGAGACGCTGGCAACCTCGAGCATCAAAAGACAGCAACAGCTGATCCAAGCTGCAGTTGGAAAACGAGAGGTGTTACAACGCGTTCCGGATGGAAGGTCGGGAATCTTTAGAGAGAAGGTGAGCAAACAAGGCTTGTTTGCTCGCCTTGGCACCTTGGCTCTTGGCAGCAAACAAGGCACCGTACCAAAAGAGCAAGGAGGCTCCCCAAGTCACCTAAAAACAAGCCACCTAAAAGAAACCGCATCCGAAAAACTGTGGCGAGGACGCATGTCAAATCGAGAAAAACGTGACTTCGTCATGGGCGACGAAAGTTACCTCACCTAACCCGGAAGTCATATGCCAGGAAGCCTTCGATACTGTGTTGGACCTTGTGGAGACTGTCTAGCGGAAGTACTATGAGGCCAGAGAGCACGTTCCCCCGTAAACTTTCCATGTGGCTCGACATGTCTCCAAGGGGTGTGACACGTCGTTATCATGCCGAGTACGGGTAATGTTGACGGCAACATGTACCATGAGGAGTGCATGACAGATGTGCTCATCTCATTTTTGGACAGCTATCCCGACAGGGACATGCCGTTCTGGAAAGACTTGGCCGGCGCTCATTATGTCAAGAAAACCCTCCAGTTGCTGGAAGATGCCCAAATGCTGTATGTGCTGTAAGTGCTGTACACCTGACACCATTATTCCTCGCATGTCCCACCGCTAAGTCCTTTTGAGGACGTTTGGGAACGTTATTAAACAGGAGGTTCAACAGGGAGGCTGGTATGCAACATCCGACCTCGCCCGGAAGAGAAGGATGCACCAGGTGATCGCTGCTATGGACCCGGACGCGCAAAATACTGGTGCGTGTGCCCAGACGTGTGCACGCTGCCGACAAAGTAGGGGTGATGAATGTTGTGTTACGAGCTGTTCTATTCTGTCCAGGTCGCACAAACACACTGACTCGCTCTCCGCGGGGGCGCAGGTCAGACTGGGCGCGAACGACCGCTATCAACGAACGCGGCGTCAGCTGGCGTGACCTTGTTCGACCTTCGTAACGCAACAGCTCGTAATACAACACTTCGTAACACAACAAAGGAGATGATCCACCAGACAAGAACTGAGCGCAGCATCCTTGACTACGTTTGTGACAAGTTCAACGTTCATCCAGCAATGAATGTGCTCACAATATGACTTTAAATATTGTCTCATTTCCCAGTGCCCAACCGTTATAAATGAACTTTCTTACACGACAACAATAATGTTTTCGGGTGGTCCAGCACATGGAATCTCGTTCTTACCTTTCAAAAGCCAAAAAATCTTTTGGAACGGTGTCTCGAAAACTTGCAGGCATTTTGAAATGTCAGGGAACGTTTTGAAATTTAACCTTATTCTGGGCGGAGAGGGGTCTTAACAGTGACGGCGAAAAAGGGGGGCAGGAGGGGCGGCCAGGCTGGGGGGCAAAACTACGTTTTTGCCCCCCAGAAATTTGGCACTGCATCAAGTAAAACCGTAAAAAAAACAATCTTACACTATCACAAAAAAGAGAAGAAAATCGATGTACGAACCAAAAGAAAACGTACTCCGAATACACAAGAAGGCTTTGTGCTATGAAGAGAGGCTCGTGGTCTGAATGAGCGTTTAGGGGTCCCTGCTAGCTTGTAGGGGTATTCAATGCTTGTTTGAGGAGGGCCCCCTGTAGACCCATAAAGGACCCCTGCCAGCCTCTGAAGGAACCTCCTTTCGGTCTGGAAAAAGGGTCCTGCCCGTGCCTCCAGAGGTCGACAGGGGCCCTTTACAGACAGATAGGGTGCCCTCTACAGACAGCCAGTGACGCCCCTGGCCAACAGGTGTCGCTAAACGATCATTCAGGAGCCCCTGCTTTCCTGTAAAGATGTTCCTGCCGACCTGTAACAGGCATCCGCCAGGTCGCCAGGAACGCCTTTACAGGTGAGCATGGGCCCCCTATACACTTCAGCGGAGCCCCTTTACAAACCGACAGTAGTTTTAGCTACATGGGACCCCACTGATTCCGAGGGTCAGGCGCGGATCCAAAGGGGGAGCAATTGGGGTGACCGCCCCCTCCCCCTGAGGACTGAGACGGGGCCCCGTCAGATTTAAAAGGGGCCCGTATGAGCTTCACGGGGTCTCTTTAAGAACCTGACGGGCTCTTGATGCAGTCAGAGAGGCCTCCTGGAGGGCTAGATGATCTCTGAGACGCATAGAGGGCCCCTGAAGCTCCCAAAGGGCTCCTGAGACCACAACAGGACCCCAACACGGCAGGGTGTCCCTGAGACAGCTGAATGGCTCATAGGGCCCCTGAGACGGCGAAGATGAGGACTGAGTCCCTAGGGGGCCCCTGTGAGTGAAAAGCTGAAGGTTCTTGATGTAGTCAGAGGGCCTCCGGGAGGGTTAATGAGACCCTGACATGGTAAGATGGCCCCTACGATAGAAAGAAGGGTCCTTGGAGCTCTTCGAGGGCCCCTGGGACCGCAAGGGGCCCCAGCACAGCAAGGGTCCATGAGACCGCTAACATTGCCAGAGAGGCACCTAAGACGGAAAGAACCTTAGATGGTGCCTGGCACGGCATAAGGAGACCCTAGCCAGCCAGAGGGGCCACCCGAACGGGGATTTGTCAGTAACCAACTCAGTCTCGAGAGGAACCACAAATGAGCTACATGGGCCTTTTTTGAAACCTTGGGGGTTTTTGATGCTGTCAGGGGCCCCCGGGAAGGTCAGGTGGTTTCTGAGACGGCAAGATGGGCTTGTACACCGCAGATGACCCCTGAGACCGCCAAAAAGGTCGCAGGACCCCTGCGTGACAATGACAATAAGAGTGCCTCTGAGACGGTATTTGGGCTTGATAGGGGCGCTGGGCGACCAGAGGGTCCCCGAATGTAATAAGCGGGCTCCTGGCACGGGCAAGATCCCCCTGAGACTGCCAGCGAGGCCCATGAAGGGCCAACAAAACGGCTACAGTTGTTGCGGCTAGAGGGGCCCTAAAAGGCTGCCAGATGCACCTCATGTAACAGAGGAAGACCCCTGATACAACCATGGGGACCACTGGGGACGTTCAGAGGGTCTATGGCTCTGCACAGGGGCCCTGAAATTGCCAAAAGGTCTTTTGTAACTGCCAGAGGACCCCTGAGATGGCAAAAATGTTTCCCAGAGACGATAAGAGGGGTATCCAGGACCGCAGAGGTTCAACTGATACTGCTAGAGAGGGACCTTTGAGACTGCTAACTAGAAGTCTCTAGCCCTATTCCCGGCAGGGGGGTGGAATCCGCCCCCCCTCGGGTTTTTTGCTTGCCAATTCCAGGCTTTTTAACGCAGCTTCACGAAACTTGGTGACTTTTCCCAGCTATTCCTTCTACGCGCCGTGACAAAATTTCGAAATTCTATTTTGCTCAGGGGCGGAGCCAGGCAACGTTTTTGGGAGGAACCTCAGGTCATTTTTGGCCATGTTGAGGGTAAAATGAAAATGTCTGCCAAAAACAGAGTTTTTAAGATAAACTTAAAATTTTATATGAATGTATAGCTAAATAGCTGGGTAATGTGCATATGTAATTTTGTTTATCTGAGGTCACTTTACAAGGTCAGGTCAAGGTCAAAAGTCAAAATTTGTTTTTTCGCTATAATTTCGGCGCCGTTTTTTCAAATGCCAAACCCGAAGTATATATGACGTAGAAGGGTGCCCTCTACTTGTGTACCAAGTTTCAGCTTGATATCAGGTCGGGTCACGGAGCTATGACCTAAAATGTCAGTGCGCGTACCCTATATCGCAAAAGCCAAAAAATGAATTTTTTGGAATAGAGTGAATTCAATCGATTAAAAACGTTTACAGATAATATTGAATGCACACGACATCATTCCAGGTGACCCCAAGGTCACTGGAGGTCATTTAAGGTCAAAGGTCACAAGTTGATCTGAAGAACGTGTGACCATGGCAGTTCCCCCTTTTTTGTGTCCCTGGCACCGCCTATGCTAACATTATACAAACATTGTGATGCGATTTGTACTTCTTTAGCATAAAATGACTAGCAGAAGCTAAAAAAGTGTTTTGGCATCTTTTGTTCATTCCGTTATTAGAAAACTAATCCCCCTATTTTTGAAACCCTGTGAACGCCCATGAATTTTCTCAAAATTTCAAATTTGCATACCCATGGTAAAAGCCCTATCCATAATCTCTCGATTGATGCCAGTTTCATCGAAATCGGTCCATCAACAACGGAGTTATAAGAAGTCAAAAAGTACCCCCCATTTTGACATTTTTGCCCCCCTGTATCCACAAATTTCAAAAGTTTGAAAATTTCTTCTTATAAAAATGTAGTTCACGTCACGGCAAATCGATTGCCGTTTGTTGCAATGAAATCGGACAAGTAGTTCTCGAGATCTCAGGGGGGGGCCGAATCCGCCCCCCCCCCTGCCGGGAATCGGCCATACCGTCTAGCCCTCCGGGAATAGGGCTAGCAATAGGGGCCCCTGAGACAACCAGAGGGGCTCCTGAAACTACTAGACCTTGAGACGTCCAGACTGCTTGTGAAACGGCCAAAGGACTTAGACGATGGTAAGAAGCGCCCCTGTCACAACAGCGAGAGACTGACACAGGACCTTTTTTAGTGCCTGCGGGGCTCCTTAGACAGCAAAAACGTCCCAGGGAGGACAGGAAGAAATCCGAGATGGTTTAAGCGTCCCTGAAACTGCCAGATGGGTCCCTGAGACTGCCCGATGTGCTCCTGAAACTGCCGAAGGAGCGCCTGAGACGTTCTGCGGGACACGTGAGACTGTAAAAGGAACCTGAGACCACTAGAGCATCCTGGCACGGTAGACGGCCCGAGACCACCAAAAGTGCCCCTATAACTGCAAGAGGGAACCTAAACTAAACTGACCGAAACTAAATTAAACTAAACTAAACTAACCTTAACTAAAAAATATCCAGAAGCTACGGGATTGGGGGGCGGACAGACGGACTCCTGGACCAGATACAGACACGACATTTCAAATGAAGGGAGGAACGGAACCGCCTAAAATCTCGCCGTTTTTATCATATTTCGGGCACCTTGTTCGGAAACAAAACGCAGAATTGTCTCAAACAAGGTGACACGTTTGAGTTTTTTCGGTCATTTTATATCGTAAAAACAGAATTATATCATTTTCCATATCTGAAGGGCAACAATGGGGCCCCGCGCTGACCATTCGCCTTCACCCCCTTCCCCGACTTAGTGAAATCGTGGATCCGCCCTTGGCGAGGGCTCCCATTAGTTTCAAGGGTCCCCTTGATACAATTTTCCTTCACCCTGGGCGGAATCCTGGCTACGCCCCTGGTCCATTATGTCAGAGATTTGGTGCTGGCATTGTTACATTATGTGTGTGTGGGGGACAGGCAAAGCTGCTTTGGCAAGTGCTTAGGATAATGATTTCGTTCTCGTGTGATAGTCTGTAAGAGCTTTGTTACTAAGCGTCGAGTTATAACTGAATGTTGTGGAAGGAAACTGCCTTTCAGCCGTTTAAAAATGTATTTATAATGATGTTGAATTTGTGATGTAAACGCAAACATAATAACAAGCAGAAGTTTGCATCATGCGCCATTATGTAGATGGATGCCCAATGGCAAAGACCTGAAAAATGGCAATTGGTACAGATCTGAATAGAAAAATCCATGCGTTTTGGAGAACACAAGTGTGCACTAGCGCCAAAACCTGGGAAAAGGGTTTGCTTATTTAAATAAAAACTGGGCGATAGTAAAAAGAACAGAATTCAGTTATTTTTTCGGCATGGGGAAAGCAGGTAACCCAAATGAGGTCGGTTGTTGATCCGACAGAGCTTTGCCCCCCAGCCGAAAATGCAATCCGCCGTCCCTGACCTAAGATTACCGTTTGAACACAATCACGGGACGTCATTCGGACATAAGTTATGGATGTACCAAGACCAAAGCTAGGGTCCGTAATGGTCAAGGCCATCCAAGATCAAGGTCAAACAGCTTGTGACCTGATCCAGATATGCTTTGCATCATGTCGGTTTGTATGAAATATGCATTCAAAGACCCTAATAAAAACACGTGTGTGCATACTGATACGCTTGCAAATACCAGGATCAGTGAAGGCCAAGGTCATTAAAGGTCAAAGCCAAATATCTTGTGACCTGGTTCAAGATTTGTTTTGCGGCATGTCGATTTGTATGGAATATACATTCAAAGACCCTAATAAAAACACATCTGCGCTCATGGATACGCTTATATATACCACGGTCATTTCAGGTCAAGGTCATAAAAGGCCAAGGGCAACTATTGTGGCTTGATTCAGATTTGCTCTGCAATATGTCGATTTGTATGAAATATACATTCAAAAGCCCTACTAAAAACATGTTTGGCACATTGATACATGTATAAACATATATACATATACATACATAAATGCAAACGCTGAAAGTGACCAGATGTACCAATGTTGGCTACTTTCACTGAAATTACGCCAAAAGATACGTGTAGCGCTCATATTTACACCCAAGCTGTCCCGTGTTGCTCGAAATCTGATCTACAAAAGATGAAAAAATGGCGCCATAGGTCAATGGCCTGGCATAACCTCGACACGAAATCCTCAGTTAAGACGTGAAATGAATGGAAATTGTCGTATTCTACGTTCTAACGGCCAAACAAACACCATTTTCCCGTTTGGTTCGAAAAGTCGTACGGAATGGCCTGTACGGGCCGAGAAAGTGTCAAAAGTTGGCCTTGACTACCCTATTTGACCTTGAAGATATTATCCCGTGGTCATGAAACTTGCACGCAATATAAATCGTTATAGCTCCATCCTGCCCATGAAATGTCATGTCTCTAGCTCCCTTTTTCCAAGATAGGAGGGGGGAACTTTTGTGCCTCCCACTTCCAGTGCGCGTTAGCGCGAAACCCCCTTCCACTACGCGGGTTAAACCTCGCCAGACGAGAGCGATTTCCACGCACGCCGACGACGAAAGGGTGGGTATAAGAAACCCTCTCCTCGCCATTTGGCCCATCATTCAGCTAACTCCACGGGACAAAAAGCAAATTCATTGGTACCCCGTTCGACCCCGTCAGGTCAAATAGTGACTTTGTAGGTTAGGCCAAACTTTACGCATCGCATATATCAATTTTCCAGAATTAAAAACGACTCATTTTTGGGCCAAATAGGCCTGAAATCGTTTACTTCACCATATCCAGTGCTAAAAATTAGCAGAGGAATGCTCTAAGGTCAAAAAAGGATCATCTTAGAGCGCTGACCTCACTTGACCTTAAAAAAGCTATTGATGCATCTAAAGCGGCCTGCTCGCATGTGGACCACCATTCTGAGCCGTCATGTCCGTCGTCTGCCGTTATGCATACCCGTTGCCTTAAAACAGTAAGAACAAGACATTTGGTGCAAAAATCGCTCTGCATGCCTTTAGTAATTTTAGTTCGACGTTTTAGTTCGATGACCCGAGATGGCCTTGGGCCACTTTTTTTTGAAAACATGCACAATGAATGTATGGTCAGCTATGCTAAATATCACGGCGCTGTCATGTGCCGTATTGCCGTGGTGACGTAAACACTGCTCAGAGAGGACATACACCACCCCGTCTTCCGGCCAAAATTAAACATTTTTGAGGGCTAGGGCGGTCTGGGCTGTTCCGGTTCTCAGACACTATCACCAAGTTTATAGCAACGACTTGAAATGAAATTTCGAAAATCCTATTGACACTTCCCGTGCAAAAAGTTTCTGATATCTCCGTTTCTGCGTCAGGGCCCTTTGAGATTTGAGATTTGAGATCAGTGTTCCTTCTGTGAATTCCGCTATCCTTCTATAGATACCTGCCTCAGCAAGACATTGGAGTGTCATTTCTGGCGTCGCCCGAAAAAGCCCTTTAAGAACGCCAGGAGTGCAAACTCAGTAGGGCTCAGGAAGCGGAAACCAGACTTTTCGAGCCTCATTTGGTATCCAGACAGTCGGACAAATTATGTCTTATGACTTTATTTATTCTCCGCAGCTTCAGGCCCCGTCTGGGCTCTCCAGGAAAAGAGGACAGGAGAGCCATCTACCGGTTGTCTACCGAAGTTGAAGTCACGGTGTTTGGCTGGGTCACCTGGCTCTTCCAGCGCTTTAGGGAGACTTTGGGTGCTGCGCACCAGTCTCACTGAAACATTCTCTGCTTAATGATGCCCCAGATGTCCTCAGTAGGACGCACATGGGGCACACAGGGGATTGCTGTTACGCACTACATACGGCACTCTGGCCTCTTCCAGCAACTTGAGCGTTTTCTTCGCATAATGAACGTTGGCCAAATCTGGCCAGATCAACATGTCCCTGTCGAAACAGTCCTCATCCAAATATGGGATGAGCACATCTCCAACGCACTTCTCACGGTACATGTTGTCATCAACGTTACCCATGCTCGGCATGATAACCGGACTTGTCACACCCCTTGGAGAGATGGCGGGCCACACGAAAAGATTACGGGGAAACTTGCTCTCTTGCCTCTGCTGTACTTCTGCTGGACAGCCTCCACGTGCGCCAACAGAGTACCCAAGGTTTCCTGGCATATGCCTCTCGTGATAGGTGAAGAAGCTTTCGTCGTCCATGGTAATGCTACATTCCTTCCGATTTCATATGATCCGCGCCACAGTTTCCGGATGCGGGTCTTTTGGGCGACCTCTTGTTTTTGGGTGACCTGGATGACGTCTTGCTCTTTCGGTACCTAACCTTGTTTGCCACCAATTATTTTTGTCACGTAGGTCCTACAGATTTCAAACCTTCCAGCCAGAACACGTTATGACACGCGTTGTTTTACAGCTCGAATCAGTTGTAGCTGTCTTTTGACACGCGCACTGTAAGGAGGGTCTTTTTGTGCCCTTCCCCCCCCACTACCTGTTTTTCTTGAATATCTAGAGAACGGATCGGAGCTGGTTGCTGTTGGTTTGTGACATTTATGGCAATTACATAACTCGTCGAATCACCTATAAAAATCGGAAATCGGCCGGAATTTTTAAAAGTTTCAGGCATTTGAAGTTGTAGCGTTCTTCTCCCATTGCTCTTTCGTCAAAGTCAAAGTCAAAGCCAGGCAAACATGACGAAAACGATGGTTGTCGCTGACAAATGGGAACCTTGTGAAAGACTTGGCGTACTACTTAAGACTACCGTTTGAACATAATCAGGCGATGTCATTCGGGCATAAGTGATGGACGTACCAAGACCACAGCCAAGATCAATAAGGGTCAAGGTCATCAAAGGTCAAGGTCAAGCAGTTTGTGACCTGATCCACATTTGCTTTGCAACATGTCATTTTGTATGAAATATACATTCGAAGGCCCTAATAAAAACACCTGTGCGCACACCGATACGCTTACATATACCAAGGTCAGTGAAGGTCAAGGTCGTTAAAGTTCAAGGTCAAATATCTTCTGACCTGTCCCAGATTTGTTCTGTGACATGTCGATTTGTACGAAATACGCATTCAAAGACCCTAATAAAGACACGTGTGCGCACATGGATACGCATGCATATATACCAGAGTCATTTCAGGTCCAGGTCATCAAAGGTCAAGGGCAACTTTTGCGACCTGGTCCAGATTTGCTTTGCAATTTATCGATTTGTGTAAAATACGCATTTAAAGACCCTACTAAAACACGTTTGGCACATTGAGATCCACATGTGTATATACATATATACATATACATACATACAGAAATATAAACGCTGGAAATGACCAGATGTACCGATGTTGGGTATCTTCACTGAAAATGCGCCAAAAGATGCATGCTGCGCCCTCATTTACTCTCAAACTGTCCCGTGTTGTTCGAAATCTGATCTGTAAAAGATGAAAACATGACGCCACAGGTCAACGACCTGACATGACCTCGACCCAAAATCTCCAGTCAACATGCCAAATGAATGGAAGTTGTTGTACTCCACGTTTTAACGGCCCAACAAACACCTCGTTTCGTTCGAAAATTTGTGCGGAATGGCCTGTACGGGCCGAGAAAGTGTCCAAAGTTGTCCTTTTCCACCCCATTTGACCTTGAAGACATCGACCTAGAGTCATGAAAATTGCACACAATGTACATGCTTGTAGCTCCCACCTTGTCCCATAAAATTTCATGATTCTAGCTCTTTTTGTTGCCGAGATCAGAGGGGGGCGCTTTTAGACCCCCCATCTAGTGCTCGTTAGTGCGAAACCCCCTTCCACTGCGCGAATTAATGCTCAGTCTGGTTGTTTGGTGGTGATTGCCAATGCGGGAAACATTACCACGACTCTAGAGGGTTGCCAGCATTCTGTTAACAGGCGCTCGTGGGTCCCAAAGGATTTACAGTGCCTCCAGATAAATAATTTGGGCCGTTCCGGGTTCTCACGGGCAAGTCTCGCGACATTGTCTCTGTCACCTTGCTTTGATATTGCCTCCTGACCGCAAATAAACTGACATTCCTCTCACAATTTTTGTACGATTTTGAGGCCAACCGTGGTTAGCATGCACGAGCCAAATGCCAGTGGTGAAACCTGTAATGTTTAAGAAATATCTATAGTTCAAAAGTTTTCATTTCTTCATTTCTTAGCACCCACTCGTTACTTCAAGAGGCATACTTTAGTAACCGTAAAGAAGGCTTGTCAAGTCAGATATTCTAGTTCTACGACGGCGTTGTAATGGGATTCTGCGTATTCTGAAACCTTTGCCTATGGGTGCCCGTGTCCCCCTGCGGTTTTCCAGAAGTGGCGATTTGTCCCCCTAATTTTTAAGGTATCAAATGGGAAGTTCCCATTGGAGACATTACTTCTTGCACTTTGAAATCCAACAAAAGGACTTTCAACCGTAAGTTGTCATGCAACGCCAGAAAAAGTCATTTCTACCCCTCACCCTATATGTTCTTGGTGGACTGCAGCCAGCTTGTTCCTCCCCTCCCCCCCCCCTATTTCTGAATCGTGGCTGCACCAATACCTTTGCCTGCAGTGGGAGATGGTGAGCTCCGCTATTATTGTTGTGTTCTTTGCTCATCTATTTATTTATTACAAGAAAACCTATGGAAACCTCACAGTAAGTTTATACACTAGAGGATGACTCACAAACTGTCGACATTTTTCACTAATTTGTTCAGTTTCCCACATTTTTTTTATTCGGTCTTTTCGGTTCCATTCTTTCGATAGAAATAGTAAATAAAAGAACGGTAAGCATAACATCCGGTATCCGGCCGGATATCCGACACCCCGATCCGGCATATCCGGCATCCGGCCGGATCACAAAAACCCCGATCCGGTGCATCCCTAATTACGAGTACATCAAATCCTGTATTTTAGGTGAACGCGAATAACTATTACTAGGGCCACACAATAAAGAAATGAAAATAAAGGTGAAAATGAAATAGTTTCAGGCGCCAACCCAAAAAAATGACATCGAATTAGGGATGCACCGGATATCCGGTCCGGCCGGATATCCGGCCGGATATTAGAGATTATCCGGTATCCGGTATCCGGCCGGATTTTTTGTGATCCCGCCGGATACTGCCGGATATTTAACCTCCCGGTGTACAATCAAGACGTTGCTCTAATGTCTGCGTCCAAAACCGTTTCAGGGGAAACGTGGCTTGTTGTGTTAGACTGTCGATGTAACTGGCAGTTCCAAGTCGGTCTGGAGACCTTGGAACCAATTCTTTTCTGTATTGGTCCGGGAGGGTTCGGACATATCCTGCAAGAATGGGACTCAGGTTCAAAACTGTGAAACAATAGCCAGCATGCGGTCAGCAGCCCATCTTATGATTTCCTTTTTTCGAAATATTTCTTATCTTTCTCAAATTCTGACACAAATGCATTAAGGAAAAATATAAATTGTGGGCACTGGAAAATGAGACAGTATTTAAAGTCATACTGTAAGCACATTTATTACTGTATGAACATTAAACTTTGCAGAAATGTAGTCATAGACGTTGCGGTCAGTTCTTGCCTAATGGATCATCTCCATCACCTCCCATCTGTCGGCAACACGCACGCGCCTGGGTACGCGCACCAGCATTTTACGCTGTATCTCTAGGTCCAGAGCAACGATCACCTGGCTCATCCAGCGCTTTAGGGCGACTTTGGATGTTACGTACCAGTCTCCCTGATACATCCTCTGCTTAATGCTGCCCCAGATGTCCTCAGTAGGACACACCTGGTGCACACAAGGGGACTGCTGTCACGCACTACATACGGCACTCTGGCCTCTTCCAGCAACTTGAGCGTTTTCTTCGCATAATGAGCGCTGGCCAAGTCTGGCCAGATCAACATGTCCCTCTCGAAACAGTACTCATCCAAATATGCGATGAGCACATTTCCTACGCACTTCTCACGGTACATGTTACCATCAACATTACCCATACCCGGCATGATAGCCGGTTTTGTCACACCCCTGAGAGAGATGGCGGGCCACACGAAAAGGTTACGGGGAAACTTGCTCTCTGGCCACAGTTGTACTTTTGCTGGACTTCTGCTGGACGTGCTCCAACAGAGTACCCAAGGTTTCCTGACATATACCTCTCGTGGTAAGTGAAGCAGCTTTCGTCGTCCATGGCAATGCCCCGTTCTTTCCGATTTCATGTGATCCGCGGGACAGTTTCCGGATGCGGGTCTTTTGGGCGACCTCTTGTTTTTGGGTGACTTGGGGTGACTTCTTGCTCTGTCGGTCCGAACCTTGTTTGAACCAATGTTTTTTGTCACGTACGTTCTGGAGATTCCAAACCTTCCAGCCGGAACGCGTTATGACACCCGTTGTTTTTACAGCTCGAATCAGCTGTAGCTGCCTTTTAACACGCGCACTGGAATGGGGGTCTTTTTGTGCTCCCCACCTGCTCTTCTTGAATATCTCGAGAACGCATCTGAGCTGGTTGCTGTTACTTTCTGACATTTATGACAATTGAACAACTCGTCGAATGGCGTAGAAAAATTGGAAATCGGCTGGAGATTTTGAAGTTTCAAGCATTTGAAGTCAGGCAAACATCACGAAAACGACGGTTGTCGCTGACGAATGGGAACTTTGTGAAAGAACTGGCGTTCTACTTAAGACTGCTGTTTGAACACAGTCAGGCGATGTCATTCGGGCATAAGTGATGGACGTACCAAGGCCACAGCCAGGGTCAATAAGGGTTAAGGGCATCAAAGGTCAAGGTTTGTGACCTGATCCAGATTTCCTTTACAACATGTCAGTTTGTATGAAATATGCATTCGAAGGCCCTAATAAAAACACGTGTGCGCACACTGATACGCTTACATACTCCAAGGTCAGTAAAGGTCAAGGTCGTTAAAGGCCAAGGTCAAATATCTTGTAACCTTGCTCAGATTTGTTCTGCGACATATCGATTTGCATGAAATATGCATTCAAAGACCGTAATAAAGACATGTGTGCGCACATGCAGACACACACACACACACACATATATATATATATATATATATATATATATATATGTATATATATATATGCCACAGTCATTTCAGGTCAAGGTCATCAAAGGTCAGGGGCAGGTTTTTGTGACCTGGTCCAGATATGTTTTGCAATACATCGATTTGTGTGAAATACGCATTCAAAGACCCTTCTAAAACACGTTCGGCATATTGATACTGACATGTATATACATACATAGCTATACATACATACAGAAATATAAACGCTGGAAATGTTTAGATGTACCGATGTTGGCTACCTTCACTGAAAATACGCCAAAAGATACATGTCGCGCCCTCATTTACTCTCCAACTGTCCCGTGTTGTTCGAAATCTGATCTGTAAAAGATGAAAAAATGACGTGACAGGACATTGACCTGACATGACCTCTCCCCCCATTTTCCCAGTCAAGACGCCAAACGAATGGAAGTTATGGTATTCCACGTTTTAACGGCCCAACAAACACCCCGTTTCGTTCGAAAAATTGTACGGAATGGCCTGTACAGGCCGATAAAGTGTCCAAAGTTTACCTTTTCCACTCCATTTGGCCTTGAAGACATCGACTCACAAGCTGTGGGCATTTTTCACCGATTTTTTTCAGTTTCCCATATTTTTCTTTTTTATTCAGTCTTTCCGGTTTCATTATTTCAATAAAAATAGTAAATAAAAACATGTAAACGTAATATCCGGAATCCGGCCGGATATCCGGCCGGATGTCCAGCACCCCGATCCGGCATATCCGGTATCCGGCCGGATCACAAAAATCCCGATCCGGTGCATCCCTACATCGAATTCCCTTCACGTCTTGGTCTGGACTCATACGTCCATTTGACCTAACCTGACCGAAGATGTAACACGTAAAAATACCTAAATAGGACGGTTTCAGACAGACCAAGGAAGGGGCTATCCAATGATGCATTTTTCACTCCTCAATCATCGTTGCTTTGAATTTTAGGGGCGGGCCATTTTCATCCCTCCCCTTATGACGGCGTGTGCGGGCAAGGGCGCCATGATAGGCCGGGTTTTCGGGTCTTTTCGCTCGATCTGTCGCCCGTTTTCTAACATGCAACTGAATTTTGCGTTCATTATCGATATCGACTCAAATCAAAAGGCGCATGTTCCTGCTGCGCGACATTTACCCCGTCTGTCTCCAATACCTAAACTGACCACGGCTCTGCCCTCCCGTGACAGGGCCGAGACCGTCGCGCCGTTGGCCCGAACCGGCGTCCAGTCAGAGGTCACTGGTGTGGTGGTGCAAATTTTGCAGAGGACTGCCCGGCCCTCGTCCGCCGACGACACTGCCACCTGACGATGATCGTTTTCCGATGCTGCAATACTTATGAGATTGAATGTACACCCCAGAATGAGATGTTTTCGATAAGGCTTCCCCAAGCCAGCCGTCCGAAGTTCCGACGGCACTCGCTGACGCGGGCAATGCCAGCGTTTCGTGGGAAAGCGGGCAGAGTAAAGACGGAAACAAAAACCAGGAAACTTCTAAATTCCAACGCGTCGGATGTTTTCACGGCCCCACAGGTAAGTCATCCTGGGCACGTAATAGAAATATCCAGAACACATTTTGGGTGGCGTTGAGATGACTAAACGTTGACTCACTTTGTTCTTATTCCAGCGTACTAAAAACGGAACTTAAAGGTTTCTGTCAAATTAAAATGCCTTACTTATACCTACAAATTAAAGTCATTTTTAGCAAGGTGACAGCTTTCGTTTATCGCACCATAACCAGCTTTATCGCATCATGCCATCTATCAGCCGACCTGCGTCAAATCACCGCCAAACAGTCGCCTGATAGCGGCCTTCAAAATGGAGAGAAAAACCTCAGCTGAAGTTTGTCCGGCCACCGTCAGCTTGCGCGCCCGGCCCGTTCTGTATACGCCAGCCGCGCTGGTCAATATTCCCTTTTCTGGTTTCCCAATCAGTCTAAGCCGATTTTACTTTTTACGGCACATGAGAAAATGACGAAGACATAACCAAACTGCCATTTTGGGGTTTCGTCCATGTTTTTATTTTCTAATACGACTGGATAATTTCGAAAATTATTGGGGATCCACATAGAACTTGGCACTGTTCCTTTCGAATAATGACCATGGGCGTAATGTTAAAATCCCCCTAGAAACTGAGGTTCTTGGCCCGCCTTAAGCCTTCAGGATCTTCTTCCATCCTGTCTATGATGCCCTAAACTTCCTCTCGCGAGATTTCATCTTGCCTCCCTTCCCTCTCGTTTCTCAAAACCACAAAATCTGAGGACAAAATTCATGGTATTTTAAAAACATCAACGAACCTAACTGTAGGTGCATTTGTTTTTGGCGATGCAGGTGGTGATTGGGATTTTAGAGCGCTTCACCTGCTTGGTGAGACGACGTCCAGAGGGACGTCTGTGTAACGGTGAATTCACTCACTACAGTCAACCACCAATGAAAAAACTATAGTTCGCCATTGCTCCGACCAACCTATGTAGTTCAGCGTTCTGAGTGGCTTCGCAGGCCCCGCCCCCTACCCGGTCGCCGTGCTGCCGTTTCCACTCACGCCAAGTCGACGCGAAAGTTATGTATTATTTCCGGATGCGAATGTCACGCCACTGTCGTCGGCGTTCTGACTGGTCGCTGATTGACGTCATGTAACAAAATTATTTTCCTGGTCAGAAAATTCTTCGGGTCTAAAGAAGTTTGGAGCAAAATTTTAAAGAATCCCTATAAATCTCTCCATCTGTAGAACGGTCGCTACTGTTCAGTCGTTCGGGGCCGAGTCCGACGTCCCAAAGACGTCTGGGATGCCCAAGGACTTCTCGCTTTCAACAATGGGAGTGTTGCGCTGTAATGATATTCTTTACCAGTAACGTGACTCGATACTTCCTGTGAAAAAGTCAGTGCAAGCGACAAACAATGCAGATTAGCGTCTGATGTTTCTTGGAATCGCTATACGATACCGCCAACTCTCATTGGTCTAGAACTTCCTCACGGCACCGGTTTACGCCCCTTGCTTGATGACGTTACCATCTCTTATTGGTTGACATCACGTCAATTTTGTACTTCCTTTTCGTTTGTAATAATTTGTAGATCTATAGTAGATTTTGTAGATTTGTAGATCGTTTCCGTTTGTAAGGCGTATAAATAGCGCCCCGCTCGTGGTCACGTAGACCACCATCACCATCAGCAACACGGCTGACCAATCACACTACATCACAGATTACATACAACCGCAAGTGTCCCCTGACGTAAACAACATTTCATTCCTTTGGATACCGGGACACGCAAACATCAAAGGTAACGAGCGAGCTGACCAGATTGCAAAACGATCATTAGCCTTTGACACATACTGTGACATAAAATTCTCACTTGACGACTGCAAAGCAGCCCTCCAGCAACACATCCGTCAAAAACAACAGAAGAATTGGACACAAAGCCACCACGGACACCTGTACGCAGTACGCAGCTCGCACTTGGAGCCTGGGGCACATCAAATCAAAAATACCGGCGTCAAGAAGTCGTCCTCGCCAGGCTTAGAAAGATTGGCACAAAACACACACAACCAGTCTTAGAGGACAGCTCTTTCCAAATGCCACATTGCGACAGCTGCAACACACCACTTAACGTTAGCCACCTCCTGCTAGCAGGTAGGGATTCTGAAGCACAGAGACGACCCATAAAGACCTTCTGCCAACAAACGGAAGTTCAGCTTATCCGGAGCACTCTCCTGGGTAACCAACACCCAGACCTGTTCAAACTGCTATTGAAATATCTCAGTGACACACATCTGGCAGAATTCTAGCATAACATCTGCACAACAACAAACAGTACCACACAGAACGAGTATCGGTGATCTTCCTCACGGGAACTAAGCCAGGATCGCGCATTTTATTTATTGGTCAGTCTGTCCCGGGCCCCACCCGCGCTGCTCAGAGGCAGCCGTGGGGACCGTGCGACCTGCCAGCTAAGCCACCAACAGGCAACGAAAATCAAACTCCACCGCTACACTACACGACATGACCTCTATACAATATTCCAAATCCTCCTTCCTCCTTCCCTTCTTCCGCAACACCCGGCATGATAGCGTGAACGCTTAGTCAGCGTGAGAGGCGGTGTGGGCGATCTCCTAGCCTGCACGATAAAGACCCCTCGGTGCTTTTCGTGAGGAGAAGTCCACGTGCCGGCACCTTGGCAAAGTCCAACGTAAATCTCAACGTAAATTTCTTGTTCTTTCAGGATGGCTAAAATTAACGTAACTGACAGCAGTAGAGGCGACGACTCTCTTCCTCTTCTCCCTGCGCTTCTTGCCCCCGCTTCACGGAGGCCCAACACTATGCCGATGTTATAAGTGGCTTCTAAATTTCATTGGCACACATACAGCTAAACGTAAAAAGGCACCTGTATGCATCACTTTCTCCATGTAACTTTAGATGAAACACTAGTGCTGTCCTTAAAATCGCCATAGACAGTAACGTAACGTAGCTCACACAGACTTTACAGCCGGCGCATAATGACCAGTAGGTAGAGGCACGTCTCTAAACTCAATATCAGTCGTCACGTAGACACTTGTGATTCTGAAGGCATAGTAGAAGGGTCTCCGTTTAGTGTGGGTGTCGGTGTAGGTGTTTTGTGAATGGCTGAAGTGAACAGAAATTGGACTTAGAAGATTTTTTTCTGTGCTTGACTCGCGAGAAAGACTGGCATGAGCGAGGTCGTCACTAGCTCAGCTATCACACAGGCAGTTAGGAATCTGCTACACTCCACGTCGGCTTTTTTTAGGGATTCGTGGGCTACAAGTGCGCCACAATCGATCTATACAGGGGCGTCTGATTTGTAAGTGCGCTGGTAGTAGGGGTAATGGGTGGGAGAGGGTCGCCTGATCCTGCCAGGGGCGCCTGCTTCGTCAGGCGTGCCTAGTACATGAGGAATTTGTGGTCTAGAAGAGATGCCTGGTTTGCATGACACGTCGAGTCGATGAGAGGCACCTGATGGTGGAGATTTAGGGTTAACACGCGCACTGGAAGGGGGGAGGTCTTTTTGTGCCATTCCCCACCTGTTTCTCTTGAATATCTGGAGAACGGATCGGAGCTGGTTGTTGCTACTTTGTGACATTTATGGCAATTGAATAACTCGTCGAATGGCGCAGAAAAATCGAAAAGCGGCCAGAAATTTTTGAAGTTTCAAGCATTTGAAGTCAGGCAAACATAACGAAAACGACGGCTGTCGCTGGCAAATGGGAACTTTGTGAAAGAACCAGCGCTGCTTCCTAAGATTATCGTTTGAACACAGTCACGCAAGACGTCATTTGGGTGATGTGATGTGATGTTGGGCGAAGTGATGGATGTATCAAGACCGGAGTCGGGGTCAATAAGGGTCAAGGGCATCAAAGGTCAAGGTCAAACAGCTTGTGACCTGATCCAGATGTGCTTTGCGACACGTCGGTTTGTATGAAATATGCATTCAAAAACCATATTATAAAATCACGTGTGCGCACACTGATGCGTTTACATACACCACGGGTCAGTGAAGGTGAAGGTCATTTAAGGTCAAGGTCAAATGTCTTGTGATCTGGCCCAGATTTGCTTTTCGACATGCCGATTTGTAGGAAATATGCATTCAAAGACCCCAACAAAAACACGTGCGCGCACATGGATACGCTTACATATATACCAGGGTCATTTCAGGTCAAGGCCATCAAAGGTCAAGGGCAACTATTTTTTGACCTGGCCCAGATTTGCTTTGCAATATGTCGATTTGTACGAAATATGCATTCAAAGACCCTTCTTAAAACACGTCTGGCAGACTGATACTCACACGTATATACATAAATACATATACATACGTATATAACTATAAACGCTGGAAGTGACCAAATGTATCGATGTTGGCTACCTTCACTGAAAATACGCCAAAAGATACGTGTTGCGCCCTTTTTTACACTCAAGCTGCCCCGTGTTGCTCGAAATCTGATCTGGAAATCATGAAAAAATGACGCCATGGGTCAATGACCTGGCATAACATCGAACCGAAATCCTCAGTCAAGACGCCAAATGAATGGTAGTTGTCGTATTCCACGTTCTGACGCCCAAACAAATACCCTTTTCCAGTTCGGTCGGGAAGCCGTACGAATCGGCCTCTATGGGCCGAAAAAGTGTCGAAAATTGACGTTTTCGACCCCATTTGACCTTAAAGACATTAACTTAGGGTCATGAAAATTGCTCACAATGTACATCGTTACAGTCCAACCCTGTCCATAAGATTTCGTGTCTCTAGCACTTTCCGTTGCCGAGATCGGAGGGGGGCGCTTTTTGACCCCCCTTCCAGTGCGCGTTAGCACGAAACCCCCTTCCACTGCGCGTGTTAAGGGCATTCCGACGGTATGGTCACAATGGCGCCCAGAGGGGCGTATGGTCTGTAGGGTGGACGCCTTTTAAGACATATTTGATGGGTAAGTCCTTGTCGCCGAGTTCTTGAAGAGAGACTGATCCGTACTGGGATGCCGGCGTCTTATCGGCCTGGCGCCGAGTATATGAGGAGTATTCGATCTATTCAGGGGCAATTGTTTTTTTAAGGGGTGACGTGTATGTAAGGGACGCTTGATACTGGTAATTTGGGCTTTGGAGGAGTTCCAACCTCAT
The DNA here is from genome assembly GCA_030062745.1 of Capitulum mitella. Classification (NCBI taxonomy): domain Eukaryota; kingdom Metazoa; phylum Arthropoda; class Thecostraca; order Pollicipedomorpha; family Pollicipedidae; genus Capitulum; species Capitulum mitella. The sequence goes on along the minus strand of CP099847.1, from coordinate 19,530,736 downwards.
GGTCACGTGGCGTCTCGAGGGGCTCCTGATATGTATGGGTCACCTGGCCTGAACGGGACTCCTACCTTCTAAGATGCGCGAGTTCTTTATAGAGCGCCAAGTCTGATACGGGCGCCTGGTCTGTAGCGGGGACGCCAGACATATGTGGGTGCCTGGTCTGTGCGGGGCGCCTCGCTTGTCAAAGGCCTGAGCCCCCGGGGGTGCCTGATCTATACGGGGGGCGCTTGGCCTGTAACCGGCGCCTGCCTCGTGCACATGTCTGGTCCGTGAGGGGGCGCCAATTTTTCTAAGAGGTGTCTCATCTGTACGAAAAAAGAGGGCACTTGGTCTGTATGGGACGCCGAGCATGCGAGGGTTACCTTACCTGTACAAGAGCGCTTGCCCGTAAAGGGCGCCGTGTCCACGAGGGATGGTAGATCAATACATGGCCTGGAGGCTGATGTCTACTAAGGAGATCAAAACACCCTTCCCAAGCACAAAATTAAAAAGAGAAAAAAATCCTGATTCTGATATCTTTTTGGCATCAGGTTTAAGGGAGTTTTTTTATTTTCCTCCAAAATCCATTTTTGCTATGGCACAAAAGGGGCTCCCGCATCATGTGCAAAAAGTGAGCCAATGAGTGTATTCATTTGTCGTACTAGTCATTGATTCATGAATTCTCAGCGATGCCATTTAATATGACTACATGTTTCGGTGTTGACGCTGGCTAGCTTGTCTCGATCCGTGCAGCAAAAACCATGGGGAAACTGCGGGTAATAGCTGTTTGGGACACCGAATAGATTAGGCAATACGAATGTCGCCCATGTTGTCACGAGGGAACACATCTCCTTTGACGCATATGATCCACGCCATCGTGCTCGCTAATCCCGACCCTTGTCTTCAAATCTTTCTTATTAACATCCTTTTTCCCGCCCAGTTGCAGTGCCACTTAAACCTATCTTCTTAATTCCATACAGGGACGGCGGATTGCATTTTCGGCTGGGGGGGGGGGGGCGCAAGCTCTATCGGATCAACGGCCGACCTCAGTTGGGTTATCTTCTCCGCCCCCCAAAACATCAATGAATTTTATTTTTTGCCATCGCCCAGTTTTTCGTTAAATAAACAAACATTTTTCCCAGGTTCTGGCGCCTGTGTACATTTATGTTCTTTAAAATGCATGATTCTTTTTTTGTTATTCAGGTCTGTACCCAATGACATTTTTCAGGTCTTTGCCCTTAGGCATCCAGCTGCATAATGGCGAGTGATGCAAACTTCTGTCTGTTATGTTGTTTGCGTTTGCAACACGAATTCAATATTATTATAACGTATGTTTGTAAACGGTTGAACGACAGTTTCCTGGCACGACATTAAATTATAACTCAAAGCTCAGTAACAAAATCCTTCCAGACTATCACACGAGAACGCAATCATTATCTCAAGCACTTGCCAAAGCAGCTTTGGCTGTCCCACACACACAAACATGTAATGATGCCAGCAACAGACCTCTGACATGATGAACGGAACATAAGGCCTTGGACGGAACCACCTTGCTAGAGTGCCCAAGGGATGAACAGTCAGTGCCATACCCAATACCACCACGCATGGTATACAAAAAAGAATCTCAATATACATTAAGTTGAGTGACGCTAAAAACACATAATACTAATATATAATGAATATAATGTAATTTTCCCCAAAGGGCTAATGTTACCAACCTTTTCCTCGGACTCGTTTCTGGGATACAATGGATGTCCTTGTGGGCGCAGTGCTATTACAAAGGCACTGGTTTCCCTAAAACAAGTCTTTTCCTGAAGCTTGTAATGAAATACTGAGATCTCAATCGTCTTTGTAACGCACGTACCCCGCCGAAAATCCTGCTCGTAGCTGTGTTGTAATTGCGCTCTGCGCTTGTTCTTTGGGGTGACAGTAGACGCGTTTATACGGGCATTTGAAAAGTTGCCAGATTTCTGGCCAGATCGGCCAGGGTGCAACTTTCTGGCCAGTTTAAGCATCCGCGAGGCTCCGGGTTTCCTTCACGTTCCCTTCACCTGTTGTTAGACGTGACAGTTTGAACACCACTGCAACCTATGCTGGTTTGCATGAAATTACAGCTAATTAAATCTGTATACCAACCCACTTACCTTCTTTTGGTTTTGAAAATCACAAATCGCGTCAAACACAGACGCCATGATCTTAAACAAGGACCACGTGCACAGCGAGTGGAGGAATTTTCCGCTCCCTCGCCATTCTCCCTGCACTTCCAGCTTATCAGTCTTCGACCAATCAGCGCCTTCGTTCTAAAACCTTTCAGCCTTGTCAAGGCACATAGCCTTTGTGAACCACTGGAGTCGGCCAGCGGCCGCACTGGCGAGATGCGGCCAGGTTGGCCGGAAGCTGAATATGAACCGCAGAACACGCGAGGAAATTGTTACGCGTAACATGTAGTGCGGAAAGTTGAGGTTTTCCTCTTTTTATTTCAGGCTTGTTTGCATTGCAATCCATTCCTTCTGTCCCCTGATGTTGACATTCGCCTTTCCAGAGTCAATTGCAGTTTAAATCAGTGTTTATTTTAAAGCTGACCAATCCGCCCAATTTGGCCGGGAATCTGGCAACTTTCTAAATGTCCGTATAAACGCGACTAGTGTCGTCTGCAATTTCGATGTGCGGGCAGATTTATCCAGTATGGCATACACTCCCAGGCCAGAGCGTTCCACATGTAACCTGAGTTGATGAGCGTTTGGGCTCCGCCCTATCATCGCGTTCTCCACCCATGCGGTTCCTGGAGGTCACTGAATGTACCTTGTAATGAAAAAGTCATGGAACATCCGTATTTTCCCGTACATGGCCGTCGAGGACTCCGAGACAGATAGTGCAGTCTCGCTTAGCCAAGAAGCTTCTTCACTGCTTTAGCTGTCTTTACAGTGAGGTTGCCCTTCCCCCCGTATGCCTAGAGCATGCTTACACATGGTTGCAGCAGTGCCGCAACTGGGCTTTGGGAAAATTCTGGTTAAAAACCGGGGACGATGCCATCCCGGTCACCATCAGCCACCGAATCGCTGCCCGGGCCAAGTGAAATGGCCGTGTTTACCAAGTGAAGATGAACTTCTCCATCCTTCCCCTTCGTCAGGACAAGCTGTTGGATCGATGCAGCGACTCTGTCGACGAAGAGATCCTCTAAGAAGCCGCTCTCCAGCACCTTGCTCCAGCAGCTTAACTCTTGACCAAATTGCAACTTCACGGAATCGATATTTCTCGGTTGTCGGCGTACCTCTGTAATCACACTCCGAGTGTCAGCCTCACTGACGCTCAGGGGAACCCTAAAATATCTTCCTGCTCCCCAACAGCATCGGAGTTTTCCAGGGTTCCGGTCTCGGCCCCCGCTCCACTGCGTCTTCGCAAACGGCCTCAGTCTGTTCGCGAGGGCGCAGTAGTCGTCCGGTACGCTGACGACACTCAAATTTTGGCTAGTGGTAAAAGGTCTGAATTCCAAAACGTCGTTGCTACGATGGAGTAGCTATTGGCTTCTCTTGATGTTTGGCTTCGAGCAAACGAGCTAAAGGCCAACAAGACTCAGCTGATGCCGTTGGGTAGTGCACAAAATCTGCACAACTTCCCTAATTCCACCGTAAAATTCCGCGATCATAATCTTCACCCCGTTTCGGAAGCTACAAATCTGGGACTAACCTTTGATCGCTATCTCAACTAGGGCTCTCACATAAACGCCGTTACTAGGCGCTGTTTCGGAATTCTAAGTGGCATCACATCCAAGGAGTTACCTACCGCCGTCCGTTATCTCCGCTCTGGTCAGTGTTCTGGTTCTCTAGCAGATCCGATATTGTATCATGGTATATGGCAATGGAACTCAAAAAACCTGTCTCGCCTGCAGAAAATCATTAACTTTGCAGAAAGAGCTATTTTTGGCCAAAGGAAATTTGATCATATAGCAGATCTGTTAAGGGAGAAAGCGCGGAGAAACTGGTCTCATACCATACACTGTGTCTGGCGCACAAGGTGCGGAGCATGGGTTGAGCCTGAAACACTGGCCACCCAAACACCGAGTTTTCATGTGTTGTGGAGCATTGCAACCGACACACCAGGCAGGATGGCAACATATATGTACCAAAATCTCGCACAGAGATGGGTTGGGGATGTCTTTGCAACTGTGTGGCGCGGCAGCTCAATTCGTTGCCACCCGATCTGCCGCGGCCTCCCATCTCTCTGTTTGGTCGCCACCTGAGACGTCACCTAAGCAAGGATCAGGGGTGACGCGCCGTCCATCAATATGTTGTTTTGTCGTGTCTTGTGTATCTTTTTTAAGTCTTTCAGATGACAGTGACTGCGTACATTGTATGTTTGACAATGTTTGCATATACTGATCATCACTGACCTCTTATTTTTATTACTTTTGACGAGAGGCCGTAATAGCCGCGAGCCTATTGCTGATGGCTTTAATATACGTCTGAGTCTGAGTCTGAACTTCACTAGAGAGTCGCTCAGCTCTGCATCTGACGAAGAGCAGTTCTTGCTTAAGAATGATGAACACGTCGAATTGCAGTGGGGGAGGGAGGGTGTGCAGAAAAAAACTGGAGGGCAAAAATATATCTTGGCAAACTAGGGTACATACCTCTTAGACCACCGCCACCCTTCCCCATCCAGTCGTTATTTTCATGGATACATCCGACGGCATGTGAGCCAGAACTGCCACTCTTGAGCCCGCAGACCCACAAGACGTGTGCTGAAAAGGCCCGTTTTTACAGTCTTTCCTTGCTATTCAGGAGTCAACAAATGTTAAAGTTGCACAAAAATGTATTGAAAATTTGCACCTTGCCTTATGCTGATGGCCTAAGCCTGGGGCTTAACCAGGATTTCGGCGGAGAGGGGGTGCTAATCGGATCAGGAGGCCCTCTTAGCCAGTGGGGGCCCATGCGGTTAAAATCATATCATGACGTAAAACGACGGCTGATGATGGAAAAAGACGCCGACTGTAACGGACACCGGTCAGGTCGGCAGGAATGTCTTTACAGACAAGCACGGGCCCCTTTACAATCCAGCGAGACCCCGTTACAACCCAGTGGAGAGCATCTATACTGGCAAGCAGGAACCTTCTTACAGACCAAAAGGAGGTCCCTCCAGAGGCCGACAGGGGCACATTATGGGTCAGCACGGAGCCCTCTTTGGACAAGCAGAGAACCCCTACAAGCTAGCAGAGGCCCCTAGACGCTCATTCAGACCACCCAGCCTCTCTTGATAGCACACACAGTGTTTCTGGTTATTCGGTGTACGTTCTTTTTAAGTTCGTAATCCTTCTTTACTGCGTAACATATTCTTATTTTGTCTCCACTGTCTATTTCGGACACAGTAACGCGCCCTGCGGCGCCTCACAATATCCAAGGCACTGGAATCTTCGGCCCCATGGAAGCCCGCTCGGCTGCCAGGGGGCCCGCTTGGCCTCCAGGGGGACATGGCCTCTCTAACCCCTCCCTCCTTGGCTACCCCAATGGCGTAAGCACCTTTATTCAAGTCCTCTAAAACCAGTTGGAGGAGTATGCAACTGTTCTTTATGACTCGAAAAAGAAGTTACTTCTCTGACCTACGGGCTTTTGTTTTTCCTTTCAAATTTTCCAGCGAGGTGGAGGGTACGAGCTTTCAGAATGAGGTTGTTGGGCGGAGCGGGCTTTCACAATTAAAAAAGCGGCATCTAATTCTTCATGCCGTACATACCTTCAGCAATCGCTGGAAATGTGCAGTTACGCTGAGAATGTATTTTGTCGGTATATTTATAATGGCTGCCATACTGGACATGAACTGTCCTCGATAATTCAGCCATTACTCTGTGACCTGAAGTCAGATATATTCAGCATCTTCAGGAAACCTCAACAAAAGATGAAAACACACTTCCGTGAAAAAGGTTTTGAGCCTACATGATGACGGCAGTTTACCTCATTTTTTCATAAAACCCTAAAAAAACATTCATCCTATTTATGCCCGCATTTTGGCCCCCCGAGGGTGTCGATTTGTATTCCTTTTTGAAGGCCCTGGCGCCCCGAGGATGATATAGGGCCCCTCCAATGTTGATTTGGGCCCCACCAATATTTTCCGCCGTTTTTAAAGGTAAAGGGGTAATAATAAGGAAAACAAGGGCGGCAACAGATATCAGAGAGGCAGAAAATATGGAATAAAGCATAAAATGGGGTATCCATCTTTCCATCCTCTAGATAAATGTCTATGTAGAGGTATGAACAATTTCTGATTGAATAAATAGTAACAAAAAACTTATGGATTTCCGTCGAGCAAAATAAAGTGGACTAAATCCTTTGAGAAACCCAAATCTAGGGGCAGGTTAGGTTGTCGGGCCTTTGGTTTGCCCCCCCCCCCAATCATTTACAGAAATCGACTCCCGCAGCCCCCGCCCCCCTTCCCCGCATTTCCCGTTTTTAAAAATTCCCGATATTTTTCGAGTAAAGTAGATATCGCTACAGGCTATCGAACAATGTTTTCTGCTAGGGAGTCGGACCGATGCTTTTCGAGATCTCAGAGGTCGTCAGAATCTGCCCCTCACCGAGTCACGAAGGCCTCTGACCAATCGGGCCGGAGACCTGCCGAGCCAGCCTAACCAAACTTTCATGACAGTCTTGGCCTGACAAGACCGTCATGGTACTGATCTGGTGAGTGGTTTTTGTTGGAGTGGAAATTTTACTATTTCTCCTGTCACATTTTTTTCAGTGGCGCAAAAAAATCGACATGCGCTGCATGTTACTGGTGCCCTGAGCTGTGTCATACTGTGGCGAAAAAAATGATTTCATCTTAAGAAGCTGGCTGTGAGCAAGGGTTTCATTTGGGTAGAATTCATGCGGGCTCCCATACTAATTTGAAAGATTATTGAAGCCCCTCTTACCATGTGCCACTCTTAGGCCAAATGCTATAATTCTGGGACTGTGTTCTGCTCCCCATCTCCCGCATATAAAAAGCTTCCCTCCCTTTAAGGCTGCTTGATACATGTGTTGGTGTATCTACTAGTTCTCGCACAGAAATGCTATTCCAGCGCAACAACAGTCACTGGCGACCCTCCGAATGGCTGTGTTGGGTCAATACACCACTACATCTGACATTATTGCCGAGCAAAGACGGGAACCAGTCATACAATTGAAATCCAACAACAGCATAACATCATCCAACCCATATTGTACCATGTTACTTACCCCTGCTCGATTTTCTGTCATGGGCGGCACTCGCGAAGCGAAGAGACAGGGACAGACGCGCGCGAACGGCGAAACGGCATTAACAAGTTGGCGCTTGCTCTGAGACAGAAGTTTCATGACATCTTAGTGTCCATGAGAAGCATAGTCTTGTTGGTACCTTCGGTAAAAAGCAAGTGCTCGATGCAGACGCTTGATTTCTGTGCTAACGGCGTTCATGCAATCATTAACTTGTCGCTTGAGACCAGGGACGTAGCCAAGGGGGCCGTGGGGGCTATGGTCCCCCGAGCCAAGCGGTCTACACTAGATACATGGCTATTTCGCATGAATACGTAATAGTTATCATATATATGTTGCAGAAGCAAACATTATATGTTTTCCTGTGTAATAAATATAAGATAAATTGACTAAAATTGATGTTTTTTTCTTGTGAATTTCGTCATATGTACTTAAATTTCGTCATATTTTGTCATATGCCTGTGGCATATGACAAAATTTTACATTTGCCCCCCCCCCCTGAGGAAAATCCTGGCCTGCTTGAGACTAACACAAGCTGACCATTGGTGAGCCGACAGTCACGTAACTGACTAGCAAGCTGGTATCATGAACAAGGAATACCCTGTGTTTTTTTCCGAATCATCCAGTCGCTGCTACGCATACAAAGACTTGACGAGTGCCTTTCATCTCACCGGCCAACTGCTGCTGTGCTACTTGTCTTTGTAGCAGTAGGTGGTAATCACACTGGGTTACGGTTTTTCATCATACGCAAGACTGCCAATTTAGTTTACAGTGTAGTTCCGAAATAGACAGCATTGGTAAAAGAAGATCTTTCCATCACCACTTCATATGCAAACAAATATTACGTACTTTTTATACAAGGATTACTAGTATTAATCTGGATAATAAACAAGAACATAGAAAACCATGCTTTGTTTAAGCTGACTCAGATATTTGCCATCAGGTGATCTAATCCAGTGTTGATAGGATAAGATTTATGTCACCCAGTTTCTTACTGTCTTTCCGCAGCTTTCCACAGCTGATGTCTGAAGCAACGGAATGAGAAATCCTTCCTTTTTTCTTTTTCATTGCTTCTTCTTCTTTCTTCCCTTTTTCTCTTATTCTTCAAGAGCGAAATTACGCAACTCATGTGAAAACTTAAAATGCGAACAGAGACCGGTGCAGACACCAGCGAACAGCAAATAATGCTTTCCTCATTTAAAAACTACATAAGTCATAAATTAAAAACTACATTCAGTGTGATGACGTAATCGATGGCGGGTGTCCATGTTACTAGTGTGAGGCTGCGTCGTAAAAACAACCAAATCCATAACACAATGCGCAAAAAAAAACATGTTGGATCCAAACTTCGACAGCCATGTTGGGAACGCATCAGGAAGGATATTGCAGAATGCCACCACATAGCAATAAATGACATTTAGTCTTGATATGTATCAACCCGGGCGGTACTGGTGTTATCGAATATTCTGTAGGCAGTGATTGGTGGACCATTGCTTATCCTTGCTTCACAGCCCCCGTTGACTGGGTGTCCATTTTCGCGCGGCGGGGTGTCCATTACGGCGGATGGGGTGTCCTTTTAGACACCCATTTAACATATTCAAATAGGCCTTGCCACTATAGCATGACATTTTTCAAAGCCTCCGAGTTTTTCTCCCTTGAGATTGCGCTGCCACTTTTCATTTTTAAACTGTCACTGCTGTGGAAATAACTCAGCGCAGCTAAAGACAGAAGTGGTGCTGATTCGGTTTGTCACCTACCGGTAGTATTTTCTGATCTGAGGACGAAAAGTTTTCAAGATGTAGAGGTTTCTGGGATTGCGAGCAATCAGGCTTTCTCATCTATGCAAAATACCGTTTACAAAACCATCATCTGTGAACCTTGGCAAACAAACCTCCATAGGTGTCTTGTTCTATACCAGCGGCCAAGGTCTCAGTGAGTCTATACCTCATACGCACAGCCGCCCGCCATCTCCGCAAACTTAATTAATCACTGCGCCATCGGCGGCGCGCCATGTCAGGGCTCTTTATGCTGCCGGTGCGCGGAGGAATTCGACGTTAGCCCCTCTTCCAGAGAGCGTTAGTCCTCGCTGGCTGGCCCGCGTACAGCCACCCTGTTTACCTCGTTTCGCCACCACACAGTAGCGACTGCCCCGACAAAAGAGCAGTCCCCCGCGCGCGCGAGCCCTGTTTTGCATAACTAAGGGCGCCGCGCCGGCCCCTGATTAATCCGCAACCCTTGCCTTTTTGCGGCGGACGGCGCGTCAGCTGAGTGTGCCCCGCGGCGTCGCCCGGGGCGTCACTCTGGCGGCGGCCGGTCGGCCGGCCGGCCGGCCGCCGCCAGAGCTGCGCGGAGCGTCGCGGCGGGCAGTGTCTGGCGGGAGCCATGCGGAGCGGGGTGTTGATCGTGCTTTGGACGGCCGGCCTGTTGGCGGCGGCGGCTGGCTCCGAGTTGAGCTCGGCGCGCGCGGCCCAGTGCAGAGCTATGTGCTTGGACGAGGTGAGTTGAGAGCTGCAGCAGGCAGCGGTGGGTTTATATTTCGGCCCCGCACTGAACTGGCAGCCGACTGCTCAAGTGCGGTGGCAAAATGGCTGTCTTTGGAGAGCCTTTCTGACTTAAATCATGTCATCTGAGCAGTGCAAGTGATTAAATTTGGCATTTGGCTACTTTTACAGACTTTTGGTAAACTTTGAAATTGAACAAAATGCATTTGAGGATTAGCTAAGGTCGCAATGATTATCCTGCTTGCAGTTTTTTTGTGTTTTTAACCCCGTTTTGTGGCCTTGTAAAATCTTGTCTCATGTTTAATCTGTCCATTTTTGGACATCGGTTTATCCTAACAAGCGATTGTGTGATGTTGCTTTGGGCGCAAGGAACACTCATGCTATTGCACTCTCTAGGTTTAACGCGCTGCATCGGCAAACCTAACATATTTTTGATGTTTCCATGTGATACAAAGACGTTATCCTCTCCCAGTATTTAGTTTAACTCTCCAACACCCGTCGACACCAAATACACCATCGACGCTCACCCTGTCTGGTCATGTCTAAGGCGTCTTGTAAGCGATTTTTAAAACCATCGATGCTGTATAAAGCGCGCTGGTGTACAGCAACTGTCTTCTCCCTCCTGTGAAATGTTCACTCGGCTGCGCAGCTTTTGTTACGCCGACCGGTCGACGTGTTGACCATGTTATTCCAAGATCATGACTTCCCTTTTTTGAAGGTGTCAGTTGTGAGCTGCTCAGGCGACAAACACGATCCGTCCTTTTTCATAGAGGCCCTCTCTTGTGGCACTGACATGCCGAAAGCCATCCAGAGAGGCTTGTGTTCAAGGTCTGCAGAGTGATCGAAGCAATTCTAACAATGTTTCCATGTATAACAGCGCACATTGTACTTGAAGAGGCAGATTCAGGCCATCATGAACATGGTTCTTAGTTGCAATTGCCACGATTAGCAAGAATATTAGTGAAACATGTTCAGTTAAATGAGAAAACAGGTTCTTCAGATTTCAGCGTTGTCTCGGCAGGAAAATAGCCTCCGGTAATTTGGTTATCAAAGGACGAGACAAATCCTCTCTGCACGGTAGTGACAGGGCCCGCTGATGTCCACACAGACGCTGTCTCCGGTCTTCCTGCGGGCCAGAATGGCTGTCACCTGGCAGGGCGGTGACGATGGACCAGTAACCGCAAACTCCGGGACAGAACAGGGGGTGTCTGCTCCATCCGCTGGGAATGGACAGAGAGTGTATCTCCCGTCCTCTGAGTTGGAGAGCAGGGTCGAACAGAGTTTGGCTCCTCTGTCTGCAGAGGTGATCATGGCCAGCAGCATGTCTTCCCTGTCTGCTGCGGTGGTCCACAGGGGTCGACAGAGGGTGGCTCCCATTTCTGCTGGTTGGCCCACGAGGATCGACAGAGGGTGACTCCTGTGTCTGCCGGCGTAGGAGCCGTTCAGCCGCCGGCCGGCCAGCCGCTAATGAGACGCCCTCCAAAATGGCGTCGATGGTTGGCCCAGCCCGAGTTCACTCGACGCGTGGCGTGCGCGCCAGGCGGCGAATGAACGCACTCGGCCCTGCTGTGGCGGCAAGCCTCAAACACAGCCCGGACGCCGATCCGCCGATCAGTCGCCGCGTCATTTCCGGGCGGCGGCAGCGACAGACGGCGGCGGGGGGCCGCCGCGGGCCCGTCCTCGGCCCCGGGTCTGGCCCGGACGGGCCGCACAAAGCACGGACCGCGGCGTCCCACCGACGCCGACCGGACAATATCACTGGCCGACGCCAAAGACCGCTTAGAAATCGGGCACCATTCAGCGCTGCTCGGTGCGCATATTTTCGCGGCGCGCACGGCGTCGCCGGCGGAAGGTATTCACCAGGAGCGCTATCAGCGTCCGAGCCATTCAGTCGGCCACAATCGGGCCCGTCTAATGGGCCGGCGAGCTGTCGCGGCATTCACGGCCGGCGCGGCGCCCACTGACAAATAGAAATAAGGTGTAACCAATGGCGCTAAACGGCAGCGGACCGGGCCGGCGGTCGCACAGCGTGACCGACGAGGAAGCGTAAAAAAACAGCTCAGGATAGGGTTTTGTCCACAACGTCCGACTGCTGAAATTCTCACAAACGCGCAAGATTTGAAACTAAATGATTGGTAGACTTCCTCAGTCTCACAGATACATTGAGTTTGTTGTCAACACCATAGTTCTCAAGAACTCCATGCCTTTTTACGAGTTGAGCAGACTTATCTGTACCATTGTCAGCGTATGTTCAGCTTTGAAAAGGACTGAGGGAGGCAGTGATAGAGAGAAATTTGCAGTGTAATGTAACGTAAGTCTGGAAAACAAATGTGATGTTTGGGTCGTAGTCATCACTCTAAAAAAGTTTCCCAGTGACGATAGATCCTGGTCTGGCCGTCAGAGGAATTAGTAAATCCATGTGCCGATCAGATAACAGATGCCAGATAACAAGGAACACATTCTTAGTGCAAATTTTTGCGTTTTCTTCGTTAATCCAGTCACAGTCCAGTCCAGCCGCAGTCAAAGACTCCACGATCGAAGCCTAACGACCAGGGGCCGCTCGGCGTGTGCAGCTCACCACAGCGTGCAGCGACGCAAAGCCGGACACACGTTTTTCATTAGAGACGCCATATATCAGGCGGACAGGGTGCGCGATTTGCGCGAACGTCTGTCGGCCGCTGGTGAAGTCACGTGATCAGCGGCTGCGGCCGGCCGGCAGGACTTTCGTTCGACCAGGCGTGCCTGCTGACCACCGGCGGCAGTGCGTGACAGATTCCTCTCCATTGTACGCTAGATTATCTGACTTCCGGGCCGCTGCTGGCCAAAATACCTCGCCATTACGTCGTAATTGAAAATCCCGAGCCGCGCAGACGCCTCCGGGGTTGAAGAAGCCTTCAAGTGGAGACTGAATTCACTGTGCGTGCCGCGGACCCACCCCGGCGACTGCGACGCCTTGCAGGAAAGCAGCGGTAGCTTCAACGCAACACAAACCAGAAGCGCCGTCCATTGGAGGCCGTATTGCAGCTCTGTACAACACCGCCTCAGGTTGAGCCACTTTTCTCCCGCTTCACCGGATCAGGCTCGCACGCAGGTCGATGAAGGGAGAGATAGCCGTCAAAACAGAGCACTAGCGTGTCCCGGGTAAATCGGCCAGCCGTGTTTTTGAGCAAACACGTACGGGCTCGGCGCGGGGGGCGCTGCGGCGCTCCGGGGGCCGCGCCAGTGCCGCTACCGCGCCAGCTTTGCGCCGCCGCGACAGAGACGTAATCGGCGCTGTTGGGGCCGTTGGTTAGTGGGTCTCTCGCTGCGCTGTTGTGCGTAGCCCATCCTGAGATGAGGCATGCGTGCTCGGCCGGCCGGCCAGTCGTCCACAGGTGCCCGCAGTGTCGGAGATTGGGGAGTGAGAACCAGTGCCTGGGCACCCACAGACAGAAAGTTAGCCGGGAGAAAATATCCGCGGCCAGTGTGGAAAGACAGTCAAATGCGCTTGACGAGAGGCAGCGACAGCTGACGTGGGGTTAATCAGCTGATGGGGGACGGAAGAGGCTGACTCGGCCTGGGAAGATGCCCGCTCGGCGGTGCGGCGGTGCCTCCTGGCCTTGACGGCGACTCAGACCGCGTTTGGTCGACCGACCGAAATCTCGTTAATTTGCCGAGGAATTTCTTTGATGAGTTTTTTGTCCTCGTACTCTGGGACATTATAATTGGAATGTCTTCTGCGGATAGGGTTCCGCACATAGCTTCAATTTATTGGGGCACAATGCAGTCATGAGAAATGCATACCGTTGCCAAGCTGTTTAATGGGCATTAGATCAGCCCTATCTCCAAAATTCCATATGCAGCAGGCTTTTGGTTACTTTTTCGACGCATACTAGGTGCTTTGGATTTGCCACAATTTCATGGCAATCCTTGCTAAACAGTGGAGCTTATTCTGAACATCGATACGGTGGTATCATTTGCTCATCTGACGTACCAGATAGGTGAATCTGGTGCAAAGGTTGTCTAACGTGTTTTTCTTCGTTTCAGTACCAAGTCGGAGACATAGCGTCGCACACCAAATGCCTGCAGAATGAATTTTGTTTCATGGTAAGTGCAACGCATACGTAAAACAATCAAATTATTGTTGTCATCCGCCATCGTTGATTCCTAGACAGATCGTTAATTCCCAGACAGATTTCCAAATAATCAAAGGCGAATCGATCAAACACCTAGGCTTTTATCATGAGCATGGCAGAACTGAAGCCGGGATGCATATGCGTTGAAGCCGGGATATAAAAGTGTACGGCCCGCCTCTGATCCGCCTCTGATCGACCTCTGGTCCGCCGCTGGTCCGCCTCTGATCCTCCTCTGGTGTGCCGCTGATCGACCTCTGGTCCGCCGCTGGTCCGCCTCTGGTGTGCCGCCGACCGGGCGGTGGTCCGGCGCTGAGCGGGCGGCATGCTCAGCCGGCCGGCTCCTCTGCGCCGGCGCCAGCAGTGAGCGGTTCCGTCCCGGGCCGCCGCCGCCCGGCGCCGGGCGTCAGCTGCGTACAGCCGGCGGCCGGCGGTGGTCGGCCTGCCCCGCGGCGCCTCCTCTCCGTCCAGTGTCGGCACGGCTCACAGTCGCGCGCTACTGACCGGCGGATCGACCGTGCGCGCACTGGCCGCCGCCGGGGCGTAATTACCGTGGCGTTGCGTCGGTAGGGGCCATTAGGGCACGCTGCGGTCCCGTGTAATATGCCCGTCTAGGTCGGGCACTCCGGTGGGTTATGCTAAGAGGAGCCGTTGCGGCCGGCTAATGCACTAACATCACGTCGCCAAACTGTTTGTCCAGTGACGACGGGCAAGGCTTTCTCGCGGGAGCAAATACACGCGACGCTGCCGCTGAAAGCGGGCCATTACGAGGGTTGATGAGGATCTGTTGATTACACACCCGGCGCGGCCAATTTGAAGCGGCCGGAGATCGGCTGGGCCTGGGACGCGGGCCTGCCGTCTGTGATGTGTGGCTTTGTGGATAGCGTCGGTGAATAGAGCATCCTCACAGCAGGACGGTGACGATCCGAATCTGATCCAAGGAGTCGCCGTCGCTGTGCCAAGTCGGACGATGCCGGGAAGTGACCGTGTCCACCTTCTCTGTCCGCAGTGCTGGGAGAAGTGCGCGTCCCTGCGTGACGTGCTGGCGGCCAAGTTTACCTCCTGTGATCAGGTTCCCGACTGTGTAAGTGCCGCCGGCTGGTGTTGGTGGTGTAGTGGTGGTGGTGTTCCGGGGGGAGGGAGTGAACGACAGGTAACTTCACCGCCGCGCTGCGCCTCGCGAAATGTGAATCGGCGAGGTGTTGGCCACCTTTCGTGCCGACTGGCTCGTCCCGCTGAGACGTGCTGCGTTAAACTGGTGCTTTTTCCTCGCGGCGGGCCTGTCTCACACTTGGCCATAGTCCAGGTAGTGTGCAGGTTAAGACAGCTTTAAGTGACCATCATCCATTCGTGCGCTCATTTCACTGGCATTCATAACCTCAAGGACAGGTTTTGTTCACAAAGTGGCTCAGTCGTTAACCCTGAGGTGTGCTTTAAGTGTCATCGTTTAAATGCGTTAGTTAGTTGCCCGGCCGTTCAAGGCTTCCACGGTGATGTGTCATGCTTGCCCTCACAAAAGCGGAACTGCGCACGTCCTGTATTACGAACACTGCTGTGAAGGATGTTGAATTTTAGGAAGATTGTGGAGAATATTACCTGATCGATGTTTTCTTACCATAGATTCCTAAGGATTAGTCATCTGTCAGCTAAATTGTTGAACGGGTTCAGCTTTCATAGGCGAATAAGTGTTTTCGGTTCACAAAATCGGTTGTCCACGAGGAACATTGGTCCTGTTTCATTTACGTGTTCAGAATGACCTGACCTTGGCGCATGTTCTTTTTGTACGGAGTTCTGGAATCTGATGTCTGTTTTCCTGCCTTGATATACTGATATGATGATCACAGCCGCGTAGCGTTGCTGGCAAATTCGGAACCAGTTGTTGGAGCCACATGACACTATCAACAACATCTTAACCGCGCCAGCCCTTTTGCCCACGTCTTCGAAAGAAAAATGCAAAAAGCGAATTGTTATCTGACTCAGCCGTCTGGCGCCCAGTTCGCGTGAAACGTACAAGCTTTGTGCCGGGGTCGGACCCCGATACAGGGCGATAGTGCCAGTTGACGGCGTGTTCGTCTCGTCGGTGTCAGTTGACGGTGTTGTCGTACTGACGAGCGCCGGCGACGCCGTGCACACGCCGCACCTGTGCCGGCGACTCCGGCGCAGCGGCTGAGCGGCGCCCACGTTTGCAGAGGGACGTCGGCTGCCAGAAGGCGTGTCGGTTCCACGTGTCGCCGCCGGCGGCGCCGCGTGTCCTCTCACTGCGGCCGGCTCGGCTGGAGGTCAGGTTCGGTCTGTCCGAGGCGCGCTGGACGGTGACCGAGGACTCGGCCGCCCCGCACGGCAGCATCGTCTATCTCCTGCTGGCCAAAACGGGCGACCAATGGAAGGAGCTGGTGCAGGTCAGAGCTTTGGCATCTCGCTCTTGGCGGGTGTTCGTGACTCCGCTGCAGTAGATTTTGGAACTATGCAGTATTTCAAGGATACGCAATACGCCTTCCATTGGCCACAACAGTGATGACGAAATGCACTGTCCTGAAATTTAATGCAAAGAGCGGTAGAGTCTTTCTTACCATCATGACTGTAGCATGTCTTCGTATCTTCCACATCCTACGCCTGGCAACAGTAATATTTTATAGTTCCATATTTTGCCTTGTCTGTATGTTGTGTGCAATTGGTCAGTCTGCGCCTGCTGTCCACAGACGCCGGAGGCGAGCGTGGTGCTGATTAACCTGAAGCCGGGCACTGGGCTCCGCCTGCTGGCCATGACACGGCTCGGCCAGCTGAGCGCGATGGAGACCGTGTTTGCGCCGACCGAGCCCGACCGCCTGGTGCTGGACGTGCAGGACAACCGGCTGCCGGGCGGCGACCGGCCGGCCCAGCTGGAGACCTACCAGATCGAGGTGGGGGCGGCGCGCCGGAGGACGGCGGACCTCGGTGCCGATCTCGGCCGTGACGGGGAGCTGGCTGGGAGCGGCGCCCGCCAGCGGACCGCATCCGGCCGCTGACCGCCGCCGCTCTTCTGCATGGCCTCTGGGTCTCATGTGTAGTTTGCGTATGCTTGTGACCTTCATCCGTACGTTTGCATATATCCTTCATTTTGTAGATATTTGGCGGTCTGAACTCGTTGTAATGCATAGGTAATATG
Organism: Capitulum mitella; assembly: GCA_030062745.1. NCBI lineage: Eukaryota > Metazoa > Arthropoda > Thecostraca > Pollicipedomorpha > Pollicipedidae > Capitulum > Capitulum mitella. The sequence goes on along the minus strand of CP099847.1, from coordinate 19,513,785 downwards.
ACGTGAACCTGTCCTTTTGCCTTGCGGTCTGCTTTATAGGTGCAATTCTTTCTGTGGCCGGAAGAGAGGACACTGCCCAGCTTCCCTGAATCTTCAGCATACTACATAGCCATTTGCACAATGTTTTTCTATTATAGGGAAGTGTCATCGTGAAGACATCAGACTGGCTTAGGGAAATAGTTCATGTAGCTCTCCACGCCCCTTTTGGCGGTCAGCTGACCACTGTATTCTGTAAAAGTGCTTTTCCCCAGCACTTGATTTTCCCGTTCGTACTGCTAATCGCTAAGCTTTTTCAGCGTTGGCATGGCCTAAGCTGAACAGCGGCCCTGTTAAGCTTGTTCAAAATCACGACGAACGTTAATTCTGACGCCATTTTCCGATACTCAGTACATAGAACCGCTCGGGACAGAGTTGGACATTTATGTTAACTTATGGCTCTTCAGGTTCCGGGCGCATCCAGAAAGGACGCCGGCTGCCTTCCCCCCCCCCCCCAGCAGAGACCACAGTGTGTGATTGCGCCCTCACGTGTCGTTTGTTCGCTAGATCCCCGGCGCCTGGCTGCTGGAGACAGTCTCTGTGGCGCGGGACGACAACATGGTGCTGGCCGAGGTGAGCTGGGAGCCGCAGACGGCCGGACCGGCCCAGTACCTGGTCACGTGGGAGGTCAGCGGCGGCGGCATCAAAGGCCACCTCTACACGGACATGACCTCCGTGACCCTCAGCCTGTGGCCCGAGTCGATATACAACATTCAGGTGAGCCAACGAGGTGACGTCACGTACACCAGGCCTCGGACATGGGCGACGGCACTATCCGCTGCATACTGATGCACCAGCAGCCGTTGCCTCCTTTCAAAGATTTCTTTGCGCTGAACGGGCCGGCCATTTTCCGACAACAGATAAAGGCAAGGCATGCTGGCTCAGCCGAAGTATGGAACAGAGTATGGCGTACGCCAAAGCGCCGTGCCAGTTCTAAAACCGACACGTCTTTCATGCTACCTTTCTTCACAAAGAAAAGCGCGTCTGTCTGTCCGGCTCGTGCCAGACGTCTCCAGGCTGCTGATCGCCTGAGCTCGGGTCTTCTGATGATCAGCGAGGAAGGCCGCGCCGGTCCGTGCACGGGCCGGCAGCCGGCGCCTCGCCATGCCCAGGTTTTTGCCGCCTGCCGGCCAGATGACCGCCGGAGAGGCGAAAAACCGCGCCGGTTATCGGCGCTGTGAGCGACACGCGCGGCAGGTGCGGCCCGGCCAGCGCGCCGAGTCACGCCATTCTCGCCGGCGGCGCCGCACCGGACGCGCGTAAATTGATCTCAATGGGGCAGCCGGCATTCCTGCGGTCGGTGGCGTATCGCCGGAGAGGCGGCGGGGGAGGACGCCGGCCAGCTGTCGGCCGGGCGCGAGGCGCCTCTGCCGGCCGCTCACCGTCCCGCAGTTAATGCCCGCCACAATCCGTTCTGCCGGCACGGCTCGGGGTAACTGCATCCTAATTGGAGTTATTAAATTTTGCAGCGAGCAATGATGCAACGGGAAGATAAATCGCCGTTATACGATGTAGAAGTGTGATTATTTGCATTAGTTTGATTCACCGCGGAGAGCGAGCCAGAGGGCGGGAGGCGTACGGCAATTAAACCTCGGCAGCAAATCTAAATCGACGCTAAAATGGAGTCATAATCATTGCCGTGTAGCCCGCGCCTGGCGCCATGTGCGACCACCGCGGCCGGCGCGGCCTGTCGTCCCGGCCACCAGGGGACACCAGGCGCCGCAGCCGGCGGCCGCCTTGGCTCCCGGCCGCCCGCGGCGCCACTGTGCTGACGCCGACTCTGTCCGCCAGGTGGAGCTGATGCGGTCCGAGCAGGCGGTGGAGCCGCTGCGCTCCGTGCCGCTGGTGATCAGCACGTACAGCGCGCCGGAGGATCGGTCGGGCCACAAGGTGCCGCGCTCGGCGCTGGCCGGCCAGCCGGTGCCCGCCCCTCCGCTCCTCTCCGCCCACGAAGGCCTCGGCACCGTGCTGCTCGTGGCGGCGCTGGCGTGCGCCTGTGCCATCGGCTGCTGCCTGGTGGTCCTGGTGGGCCGGCGCTGCGGCAGGCCGGCGCAGAAGGTGGCGGACGCCGCCGACGGTCGCCCGTTCACAGTGTCGGGCCGGGTCGACCAGAAAAGTGGCGGCCCGCCAGCCGCGCACGTGCCTCCTGTGGAGCAGGCGCTGTTGCGGGCGATCGCCTGCTCCTGTAATTAGCCGCACTTCGTCTCAGCTCGCGGCCGCGCCTGTTTTTATTGATGAAGTGTGTGCGTGGTGTGTTCATAACGCAGGAGGCTTTACAGTTCGCGTCGTTTAGTGTCGTAACCCCGTGTGACGTCGGCTCCAGATTGCGGATTGGTTTGATGAGTTCCTACGGTGTTCGCGATGCTCGTTTTTGCCGAGAATGTGCTGGCTTCGTCGTCAGTGTACCATTGTTGTGTTCAAGAAATGCCATTTTAGCTTCCTTGCAACCAAGCATCTTTAATATCAGCCTGTGATGCAAACAAATAATACTTTTGCTAAGTCTGTCAAGTCCTTGACGTGGTACAGCAGACCTCTGGGTACGCAGAGCGTCCAAAGTCCACCGCTGAGCGCAATGCCGCCCGGTCTTTCTCCCTGGCTTCCCCGCGCTGCGTGTTTCTCGTCGTGCCGCCTAGGTGGCGGTGGTGTCGGCAGAGTCGGCGGACCCGGCCGCGAGGCGACTCGTTCCCAGCCGTGTGACCATTATCTGTGATATACGCATGTACATGAGCGGCGGCGACCTGTCGTCCCTCGACGCCGACAACTGCTGTACAAATACAGAGCTCACACTAGTGCACAATAAACCGCGCCGACGGCGGCCCGCTGTCTGGTCTGCTGGGTCGGCGGCGATGGATGGCGCAGGACGGCGGCGTGTGGCGCAGCGCGGCGCTCCGTCTCCATTACCGGCGCAGCCGCCGCCGGCGTCGCCCGGGCTCAATTATCAATTACGGCGCTGCGGACGGTGGCGGTGACGCTGCCGGCCGCCGGCGTGAGCGGCGCGCGCGCGCTCGCCATGAAATATGCATATCTTCCAGGATATGGCGACTAATGATTGGGCGCGGGCAGCCGTGCAGGCTGTGGGCCGGTCCGCGGGCGGCGGCGCCTGCGGCCCGGCCGCCGAATACCAGCGCCGCCCGGGCTGCGATTGGAGGAGGCGCCGCCGCCGGCCGCCGCCTCAGCACGGCTCGGAGCCGGTGTTTTTAGCCGCAGGCGGCCGCCCGCGATATGACGGAACAAACCAGACCGTACCGGCACGCCGGCGAGTGACTCCTGCTGCCGGCTAATCACGCTGTAATCGCGCTGACGACAGGCATACAGTGCTGCCACCCGATACTGAAACACAAATAGTTATCGGCGAATCATTAAAATCTGGCGCCCAGAATGTTCTCGGGCTGTTGTGAACGGGCCTTGGGACACGGATCCTATGATGTTAAGTTTATGGATGTTCCACAGGACGGTTGCGGAGGCAGGTCTCGGTTTTGGTGGACCGACCTTGCACCGTTGCAACGCACCTTCCATGTGCCTGTTTGTGTGTTTGCATTACTTTCTTAGGGTTGTCCACCGTGGGGTGTCGGTATACCTCGGTGTCACATGGTTCAGAAGTATGACATTAAGCCATGTACATAAGACATCCCAGTCATTATTCACAGGTTGTATAGCACTGGCATTTGGTACTCGTCACGGACAAGTTAACAAGTTTTAGCGGCAATGTGGAAACATGTTGGTACAAACTCGCAAATGCCGAGGGCAATTTTGTTAAAGCTACGGTCGCGAGGTGAGAGAACAGTTTCTATTCTGCTTTTGCGAGCATGAAACTCGTAATAGTCCGTCCTGTCTTACAGAATGTGCTCGAATCACTTTTTTCAAGGCACGTCGACAAGTACTTTCCTTCAAGGTCCTGCTCTGCGAAGCTGAACGTGCTGTAAGTAGCCACTTGCTCATCTGACAACAATTTAAGCTTTGCCCGCAAGCCAGACTCATGTTCATATTTCCTGCGTCAAAAAACCCATAACGGTGATTTCTGAATGTATTTTTGATGCTGACTGAATGACGGAATCGAGAAATGGTTTTTTAACCCGTCCCCGACTGGGGGGGGGGGCGGGCGGCTGACTGCCCCCTGAGAACTTTCTGGGATTGCGAGAGAACAAACAACCACAGAGTCACGAAACTTTGTGTACCTTTTGCTTCATCAATTTTACACCTCGTGTCAAAATTTTGAGCTCAGGTCAGGTCAGGTGCCTGATCTAGGTCAGGTCAAACGGACCTATGTCCAAAAAAGATAAGCGCCCTCTAACTTTTTCGCAAAACAAGATATCTCAATGATACTTTCAGGGATTAGTGATCGTAATATATGCAACAAATCTGCTATCTCAGATCTTTCGGAATTTTCCGGATCATTGACCTAAGGTCAAGCCCATTTTTATGGCATGTCGTTTTTTCGGAAATTGACGGAATATTTCGTAACATTTTTAGTGTGGAGTGAACAGATTTTTAGTTACCGTCGTTGGGCAAAGTATCAATGACCTCCAGCCATTGACCTGAGGTCAGGTCACCAATAACTGTAGTGAGCCAACATGTACCACCGTCAAAATCGGCGATGAATTATTCAGAATGGGTAGAAAATGGCAGAACTGGCTTGCACAGACGTAAGTATTACCAGGAACCTCAAAAAGTTTGAAAAAGTAGCATATTTTGGAAATAAACAGGCTCTCGCGAATAAAGCTCCGCCAGTTGTGTACATTGGTAACTAATTAATTGTTTTCAAAATTTAAGCATGAAAAAACCATCACAAGAACAACTAAGATCAATAAAATTTACATAGATCGGCTTTTTTGCGAAAATAAAGGAACGCTAAAATTAGTTCCCGTCAATTTGTTACTGCATACGGCAGCGGCGCACGCCGACAGTTGGCGCGAGCATTGCCGTGTCTTCGACTCAACGTTTCGGCGTATATATTGAACAGATCTGGGAAATTAGACGTGGATCGACATCCGCGGACCTTTACTTGTGCGCTGGTGCCTTTACCTATGCGTTATTAGTGACAGCCCTTGAGTTTCAGGCCATTTCTGGGTCTGATGCAGTCGGCTATGAGAAAACATGTATAGGGCGTAAATTGCTTACATATTGTCTAAAATTAAAAATGAGACCAGTTTCGAGCTCTACTCGTCACAAGCTTTCCAGCGGTATGCTTATTTTTATTGTGCGACCAACCGTTCGTGAGTTAGAGGGGGGCGGCCAACTGCTCCCTCCAGTCGCGCATGTTCGAAACCGACCGACGGTCGTGCGCGGGTTAATTCTATGACAGTTCCTTATCCAGTCGTTACCATAAACAGACCGACAGTATTTGACACGAAAGGAAACAAGTGCAACCGCCAAGGTTTTAACACGCGCACTGGAAGGGGGTCTTTTTGTGTCCCCCATCTATTTTTCTTGAATATCTCGAGAATGGACCGGAGCTGGTTGCTGCTGCTTGGTTACATTTATGGCAATTGAATTCCTCGTCGAATGACGCAGAAAAATCGGAAATCGGCCAGACATTTTTGAAGTTTCAAGCATTTGAAGTCAGGCAAACATGACGAAAACGAAGGTTGTCGCTGACAAATGCGACCTTTGTGAAAGAACTAGCGTTCTACTTAACACTACCGTTTCAACACAATCATGCGACGTCATTCGGGCATAAGTGATGGATGTACCAAGACCACGGCCAGGGCCAATAAGGGTCAGGTTCACCAAAAGTCAAGGTCAAACAGCTTGTGATCTTATCCAGATTTGCTTTGCAACGTGTCAGTTTGGATGAAATGTGTATTCAAAGACCCTAATAAAAACACGTGTGCACACTCTGATACGCTTACATATACCAAGGTCAGTGAAGGTTAAGGTCATTCAAGGTCAAGGCCAAATATCTCGTGACCTGGCCCAGATTTGTCCTGCGACATGTCGATCTGTATGGAATATGCATTCAAAAACCTTAGTAAAAACACGTATGCGCACATGGATACGTATACATATATACCAGAGTCATTTCAGGTCAAGGTCATCAAAGGTCAGGGGCAGCTTTTTGTGACCTAGTCCAGATTTGCTTTACAATATGTCGACTTGCATGAAATATGCATTCAAAGATCCTACTAAAACATGTTTGGCATTGATACATCTATATACATATATCCATATACATACATACATAAATGTGAACGCTGGAAGTAACCAAATGTACCGATGTTTGTTGCCTTCACTGAAAGTGCGTCAAAAGCTACATGATGCGCTCTTATTTACTTCCAAACTGTCCCGTGTTGTTTGAAATCTGGTCTGCAAAAGATGAAACAATGACGCCAAACGTCAATGGCCTGACATGACCTCCACCCAAAATCCTCAGTCAAGACGCCAAATGAAAGGAAATTGTCCTATTCCACGTTCTGACGGCCAAATAAACACCCTTTTCCCGTTTTTGTTCAAAAACTTGTACGAATCGGCCTGTACGGGCCGAAAAAGTGTCCAAAGTTGACTTTTTCCACCCCATTTGACTTTGAAGACATTGACGTAGGGTCATAAAAATGACACACAATGTAAGTCGGTATTGTCCCAACCTGTCCACAATATTTCATGTCTCTAGCTCCTTCCGTTGCCGAGATCGGAGGGGGGCACTTTTAGACCCCCCTTCCAGTGCGCGTTAACGCGAAACCTCCTTCCACTACGGGGGTTAATGTGACAAGACGGCATGTGATGTCGAAGGAGCGAGAGACCGGCCAGCACTCCCGTGCATTGTTTGGTGATTATTGATCAAGATTTCGTGGTTGCCCTAGGATAAAGATGCTCTGCCGTGTTTTCATTCACTAAATTCACACAACCAAATTACAGATATGAATTTAGTCCTCTCACTGCGACCGAAATCTCGCACTCAGTTACTTTGACGGAAATATGCATTGCAAGATGAGCGCGAGTCGTGTCGAACGTTTCACAAACACACCTCGTGTCGTGCATTTCAACAGGAGGTTTTTTGACCTCTCGTTCTAGGCAAGTCTCTTTCTGAATTCGAGCTTGAATCTGATCCCACTCTGATGTCACTCAACATACGAGGCGTTCGGACCGGTACTGATGTGGTGTGGTGTTCTGCTGATGTGGTGTGATAATGATATAAAACAATCTAACAGTGACAGACCACGTGATTACGATTTTTGACAAGTGAACTGCTTCAAAACAAAAGTCGGGGCTGTCGGTATTTGAATCACGGAAACATCTTTGACAACCATTGTGATTTATATCTGCTGGTAAATTATAAAGGTACTCTATTTTGTTCGCCTCGCTAGAATCCTGGTATCTCGCAAACTGGGATGCTTCTGCTGCAAAACATGTCGATTTCGCACTTGCCATGGAAAGATTAAATATCCTTCTGTCCTGTCATAAAAACATGCGAGGCCTGTTTCAGTAATGGTCGTTTGAGCGATATTGATGTTGATAATGTCGATCAACGTTGCCAGTTATAATGGATTTGCAGTTTTATTTACCATTATCACTGAAACATAACACGAACGCTGGTAATCCTCTGGGAATTACACACCCGGCAGGGTGGAGGACATGTTTCCTCCTTATCTCCTGATCTACCCAACCGTTTTCAGTTACATTTGTAGTGCAGTTGGTCTTCGTAACTGTCTTACGAAGTTCAGTAACTGAATTATCTAGGCCAAATCCATCTCAAGCTAGCCAGGTCAAATGCATAATACGTGACACACTTTCCTTTTTCGAGGTCTAGTGAACCGGTCACAACCAGATTTTGTGGAATCTTAGTCAGTATAATGGCTTACGTGCGAAAAAGCATTAGGGTCCCTGGTTAGATCAATGGCGACCATCCTAGATCAATACCTGAAAATGCTGCATTTTGTCAAAATAAAGCATAGCGCATCCTGGTGAGCTCTTATAGTGAGGTAGCATAGACTTATATATCCATAAGGAAATGATGCACTGAAGTCATTTGAGGTAATCGAAGGTCAGCCATAGTAAAAAGTGCTTCCTTACAAAATATAATTAAGATTATTTTGGCTGATCTGCAGAAAAAGAAAGAATGTTGAATCTTTACTTACTGACCTTGGATGACCTCAGCCAACGTAGTCTTGTTTACCCATGTTTTGGGGAACCTGCACTCATCATGCAGCCAATGTCGCTGCTTAGTTTTGATGTCTCCTATACAAAACAGTACACTTTAAATACCTGAGTTGAGCTCGATTGGCCCCCACCGTGGTCGCTTGTGCTTCGTGGTACGTACATTCATCTTGTATACTAACTGCCCACATAGTTACGTTGGGACCGAAAGGGAAAATCTGCATGAAAAAATATAAAAAAATGCTATGTTCGTCATTTGGTTCTGGTTGAATTTCATTGACCTGGCGCAGGTTACCTGTGCATTTGGATTGTAAATTTGTCCCGCAGGTTAACTCCCCACTATGCTTCGTACCTGGCTTCCTGGCAGCAATTTCTCCATGCGCTGCACAGTGGCCATCCTAAATCGCGCAATATGTGCAGCCGTCAGTCAAGTTACATGCGTGTGCTACAATTTTAGGAGACAAAGAAATGCAAAAGAAGTGCATGAAAATAGAAATCAAACTGTAGATCCTTGTCATCATTTCTGTAGAAGTTACGGACAAAACCGCGAGGAGTGGGTAGTTTTGTCCTCCCCGACCAGTGGGCAAATTAATCAAACTGCAGCTAGAATTATTATGTACCACTCCCAAAATGCCTTAGGAATGCTTGAATAAACTGTTAAAAGTTTGTGTAAAAATGATGTAAAAAAGATGTAGTTTTTCAGCACCACTTCTAGGATTTTCTAAGCAACGTCACGAAACGTCGCGGAATTTTAAATGTACTATTTTTATGTATTATGCTAGATTTTCGCAAGTTTATATTTTACATTGTCAGAGTCAGGCCAAGTTTTTGAGGGGCAACTTGGCCCTTTTTGGCACGATTAAACGCAGGAAAAGATGACTACCAAACGTGAAATTTTTCAGATAGAGCTTAAAAGTTCATGAGAATGCATGGTAAATAACTGGATAAACATGCACAAATATTTTTCTTGACCCGAGCTCATTCCGCGAGGTCAAATCAAGGTGGAAAGTCGAAATCCGTTTTTGTGCATTTTTTGGGCTTCAATGTTCCAAATAAAAGAGGAATACGTGTGATTTACGAAAGAATTATCTACTTTTGCTTCCAGTTTCAAGTCAATTTCAGGTCAAATAACGAAGCTATGACTTAAAACGCCAGCACGTGTATCCTCTACTTGATGGCCATTCACAGGACATTGAGAACTGTTATCAATTCGGATGGCCGAAATCAGTTTAAAACAATTAAATGCACCTAAGGTCATTCCCTGTGGCTATAAGGTAATCTGAGACCATTCGAGGTCAAATGCTTCTTGTTGATTGGATGAAATATTGATCGGATGAAAATGCTACCATGACAACAGTCCCCGTTTTCATGTCCCTGGTGCCGTCTATGACAAAACTGTGCAAGCAATGTACTGCAATTTCCGCGTGTTAAGCATAAGATGATTAGTACCCGCCAAAAAAGCCATTGAACTTTCGTGCTCATTCAGTTTTCGGTAACAAAATGCCCTTTCCATTTTTCAGGTCCCGTGAACGCCCATGAATTTACCAGAATTCTAAACTTGTAGGCCAAAGGAAGGATCCTGCCGATCTGCTCTCGATTCATGCCTATTTCATCAGAATCAGTCCATAAATATCGGAATGAAGCAAGTGGAAAATAACTCCCTTTCTGACATTTTGCCCGCTGTATTCGCCTCTCACAAGATTTTCAAGTTTCTTACACGAATGTAGTCTGCGTCATGGCGAATCGATTGCCGTTTGTTGCGATCAAATCAGACGGGGAGTTTTTGATACCTCGGGGGAGGCTGAATAAGCCTATATAACTATAACTATATAACTATAACTATAATGCGTCCGTGCGTCGTCCATGCTGGAATAGGGTTAGCAAAGGTTTGCAATAAAGCGTTGAGGAAATCCTAGAATAAAAGTTACAAGAGAAAGGACGCATGGGTGTTGTAGAGTTCACCTTTGGCCATCACACACCTCACAGGCTAAAAATATTTTGTTATTGTTTAATCCAAGTGCCTACATCCCCTCCCCTAAAAATATCGCTATGGTCACGTAAGTCTTCGAAAATCCGAAGAGTAGTTTTCCATGTATATGTCGATGCATCAACTTTGTGGAAAGCACATTGCAAGCTCGAAGTCCAGAAAAAAGACCCATTTCTGCCAGGTTATTTTTGCCCGGCAGAAGACGTTTTAGCGTCGATCAAAAAGACTACCGTTACAGGCGTCTGTTGTTAAATTTCCGTGCCATTAGCGCGCAACGAACATCGCAAATGCGCCAACTTTGACGGTCCAGAGGCATTCACCTCATAAATAATATCTGCTGCCAGTCCACGCAAGGCCATTTTCAAGCCGGTTCTTATGACCAGATGCCAGATAATCAACTGTGTCGTGACCGGCCACTGAGTAGGTTTCGATGTCTCCTTGACTCGCCTGGAATCAATAACAGCCGCGTGACGTCGGGAGGGTATCAGACGCGGCGGCCAGCGAGCGGCGGTAATCGCTCAGGAGATCTGCTGCCGGGTCGGCGCGCTGATGGGAGAATAACGTGCGTGGCGCCGAGACGCGCCACTTTCGCCGCCTCGAGCCGGCACCGTCCAGGAGGTCGCCCATCAGCTGACGAGCACGTGATCACCGCCGCCTGGCGCTCAGCGGCATGCAGCTCCAGTCCTACTTCTCACCGCTACCGGAACCAACAGCCTCACACTGTCGAGAGCAAGTATTTTATTTTTGGTGTCTTGCAAGAGGCCCTAAAAGATCGAGCGCATTCCAGATCTTCACAAACGTCGATATTCAGCGATCTATATTTGTTTTCCAATGAAGGTTAAACATGATTATTTCACTATTATCCGTGCATCTCCTTTTCGGCGAAGTCCTCGCTTCTTATATTTGATCGCCGGCGGTTCCGGTGGATGCGCCCTCTCCCCCTTCCCCCACCTCACGTGGACTTTCGTCCGTGATCGATATGAGCGCTGCTCAGTGACGGCTGCGCGGCTAGAGTTTTGTCTCTGTCCGTTGGCGGCCGTCCGTGTTCGATGTGAGCGCTGCCCAGTGACGGCTGCCGTGGCTGGAGTCCATGAACGGCCGTCCGTGATTGGTGTGAGCGCTGCCCAGTGACGGCTGCCGTGGCTGGAGTCCATGAACGGCCGTCCGTGGTCGGTGTGAGCGCCGCCCAGTGACGGCTGCCGCTCAGATGACGTTAATTGTGCGCCGCCGGCCGGCCGGCCGCTACGCGGTCGGCATCCGCCGTGCCCGCCATTCAGATGCCGAGGATAGCTGACGCTGGTCCACATTAGTCGGCGTTAGATGACGCCTGCTTTGATGTGGCCGGGCGGCCGACGCGACCCTGACAGGACCGGGGGACAGGACAGCTCGGAGCGGCAGATAGCGCGCTCTCCGCACCGGCGAGCGGCCGGGGGCCAGTCCGTGTTCGAGATTCGGATCAGTTCGGCGCTGGTTCCCGGGGACGTCCGACGCCGCGTGTCCGCGTGGCAGTCGAACGTGCTCAGATAGGGGACGTCTCGGAACGCCGCACAGGGAGAGGTCGGCCGCTGACCGGCCCGAGTCTGAACTCGACACTGTGGCCGAGCGGTTTCTACGTCTGCTCCCCTAATCAACGGCCGTGTCGGCCCCTCCCATTCCATGGCTGCAGCGCGGCGCCCGCAGCCGCAACATGCCATTTGTATTCAGACCCGTGACGAATGGCCGAAACGAACACTACCTGCAGTCATTACGCCGATTTATTCGTAACTTATGCACAGGCCCCTCTCGGGGCGTTCTGACCGGGCGCCGCGGCGGCGGAGCTGCGTTTCGGGCGCGGTAAATTGAGCGGTGGCGGCCGGCAGACGGCAGCCGGCTCCGGATCACTCTGATTGGGGGTTCCGGCGGCGCCGAGCGCCCCATTTGCTGACCCCTCGACCCGCGCGCCGGGAAAACGTCACCTCTCGCCAGGACCGTCACGCCGGGCCGCCGACAGTCACGACACAGGCCGCTCGGGGCGACCGGCGGCGGCAGATGACGACGGCGAGGACGCGACCCTTCCCCCTTCCCAGCGGGGCACCATCCCGCTGTCCTCCGCCACGCACAGACGCTATTGGAGGAGTGTCGAAATTTGAGCGGCGGTCTTTGAGGGTTGGGTGACACCGGCCGGCAGCCGTGCTGTCGATGTGTTCAGTTGTCCGGTTGCGTGAAAAGGTCGGCGTTCGCACGTCCGGAGGCCTAATCTCCCAGACGGCGCCGGGGTGCGATCAGTCCCAGGCGGGCCCGGTGTCATGCTCCAGCGTTCGAGCGGCGCCTTTCAGTCCGGGCCTGCTTTCAGCGTTCCTGGCGCCGAAAACAATTAGACGACCGCGTTCAAATCCCAGAACGGAATTGTGCCTGGTGAATATTTTCGGCACTGGCACCTTATCCGCAATGCTCAAGCAGCTCTGTCCCGACTGCAATGACATTTTAATAGAGGCTGTTTTGGCCCACTGAACATGGCGGTTTAGGCATGACGTTTGTTTTGTCATCAAGACGTCTTTCGTGTACGTTGACCGGCGTTAGAATTCATATCCATGAAATCTTCTTTGCATATGAAATGGAAAAAATGAACCTAAATTCTTAGCATGCTGCGTTTAATGTGTTTCAGAAGCCGACAACCACACAAAAACAAATGCGCAAAGGCACCAGCAGCCGAAACGATGATGAGACCTCTGAGAGCCAATGCAGTCTCTCGGCCAATTTCGCTGACTTCCTCTGGTAGAGCTGACAGATGCAGGTGAACCTATGCATCAGCTGGAACGATAAGGTCGAAACCATCGTCCGGCACCAACAAGGCTAGAACCACTGAGCACCCACCATCCGCAGTCACACGAACCAAACAAGCCCAGTGTTTGATGTAACCCGCGGAATCGGTCTAGTTAGTGGCAGAACTCGCCGAGAACTATAAAACATTAGTTCTGCCCCGCGGGGATCTGATCGACGTACCTGAGGTACCGGACCTGACCTGCGGCTTCTGACTCACCAGACCTGGCCGGCGCGAGTGCTCGCTCCCTCTCGTCTCTCCGCGCTGCCGCCGCTGCCGGGGCCGGCGGTCGTCGGCCGACCGGCAGCGGCGCGTGTCCCGGCTTCATTTGCGGATGCACCGGGGCCATTACCTGGCTCTGTGGGCCGCGTAAAAAAGCGCGGCCGCGGCCGCGGCGGGCCCGCCGGCCGACCGCTGCTGGCGGCGCCATTGTGCCCGGCCTCTGGCTACGCGCCGGCCGGCCGCGCGCGCGCTGCCTTTTTGCGCGCGCCCGGCTTAACTTACGGCCATGAGAGCGCGCGCCTTCGGCAGGGGCGGCGCCAGTACCGGCAGTCCGGGGGAGATGAGCACCACGCGTCCCTGCAGCGAGCGAGGCAGCCCAGGGCCGTCCGTTTCCGTATTGCAGGATTCTGGGAGATAATAGCGGTTGAGTGCCCTCGTTGAATGCATGCGGAGCGGGCATAGAGGGACGAGTGCAGCTGTCGGTTGCCGGCGCATGCCAACTGGAATTTCTGAGACGCCCCTGCAGAGGAATCAAGGCCCACTGGACCTTCGTTACCGGCGCCATAAACGGAAGTTACGATCGAACGGAGCGAACTCTAACAAGCGACAAGTGTCCTCGATCCCAGAATTAACATCAAATTCAAAGTTATGACTCCAATTATATCGACAACAAATACATCGTTAGAACGGGAACGTCCTATTGGCCGGAGCGCTATGGTCATTGTTCGCCAGTTTTTGCCGGCCGTTGTTCTGATTTCTTGCTTTACTTTACGACGGCTGAAAAACAGGACCTTCTCCGTTTCCTTCGTATATCGGGGACCGCATTGCCCTTCCCGTATCGCATCTTTGCAGCTATGGAACATCAAAGACGAAGTGTTCACGCAACGGTGTATGTGAAGGCACCCTAATGTATTTTTGATTTTTCTCAGTTCGAACTGATATATGGCGTACGCTGGACAACTTCCTCTTTCACGGTATTGCTTCTGCGTTCCAGCAAGACCGTTTCCTGTGCATTTGGCGGATTTAAACCTGATGAAGAGTAGGTCCATTTTGATGCAATACAGTGCCATATTAACACAGGAACGCCAGCTCTTGTGGCATGTTTTGTTTCACTTAAAAATACCTGTCCGTTGCGGCGTAAGCCTGTCTCAAGCGAACCGTTGCGTGTTTCGTCGACGGCAGCGTTGCGATTTTTGCCTACACAGGAATGGAGCTCGCTCCTTTTATCAGAATACAGCTTCAGCTACGAGCCACAAAATAATGCAGTGACCGCAGACGCATGCCATACGACGTCAACAGTAGTACAAATAGTTTGAAAACAAAACGTCAACCAGCCGCTGCCTAGCCATCTGGGTAAGGCAATGGACAGCCTCCGTGCCTGGAGCATGGTACCTTGTGAACATCCCACTCATCTGTTTCTGGCACAGTGATATTCGACACAAGCTCGTTTATCTGTTTATCAAATGCCCACTACTGACGTTTCATTCACCCCCAAATGACTCCCCAAAGATCGCAAATGTTCCCAAGTGATTTCGTATGGTGAAAGATAGGCCTGTATACCGTGCATAGAGCGGCCGTTGGCCGTTTGTTCGTCATACGAATGGTTGTTTTAAAACACGCTCAAGGCATCTGATTGCCTGGTTTATTCTCCAGGCGGTTCCGTATATCTGCGTGACATACTAGAGCCTGAGTAACTGAGTACAAACAGCGACGCTTACTGGCGCGGGCAGTCGCGCGGGAACCCTGTCTGTCGTAAGCCCCTATCTCAGAGTTAGCCGCATGCCGGAGACAGGTAGGGGGACCCCTCCCGACCCCCTCCGGTTCTACCCTCTTCTGCGCTGCAGTAAATTCTCTGATACGATCGCCCAGCCCGGGCTACATGTTTATGGGAAACGGCAACGCCGGATAGCGCGCGCCAGATGCCACCAGATAAGCCGCTGGTGACGACGCCGGTGACAATGAGGGGACGCGGCTGGCAGACTGGGGACAGGTCCGAGACACGGGGACGGTGCGGGCCGGCTCAGGGTGCCGGGAGGTGCCGTCATCCGGCCGGCCACTGCCAGACAGCGCTAATGCTCCTCGCTGGTGTGGCAGCAAGCATTACCAGACTGCTGAACAGAGACCGCGGCGACAGTATCCTGTCGCTTAAAATGCCGGTTCAAGGGCTGAAACTGAGACAAAGAGAGAATTCCTCACAACTGCAAGAGAAACTTCTAAAGGACTGGATTACTCTGCCTGGGTAAAACTCACGCCGGAACCAGCGTAATGCATTTGCACGACGCTTGCATGTCTTGTAAAAAAGATTGCCAGTAAATAATCACATTCCATGTGGACATGTAGTGGCGCTTAGACATTCAGTCTGTTACGGCTAATGACAACTGTAAACTCGAGGCACTGTCCAGAAGTCGCATCTTTGAAGACTGCAACGAGCCAGCTGTCCGCGTCGACGAGTCACTTCTCCGTGCCCTGGAGGGCAAGGGAATGTTGCCTGATCGGTTCCACCCTGAGTTGCACGTGTTTTCACACGTGTTAAATACCATTCAGGGGTCAGGGTAGGAAAAACGGGCGCAGGAAATGCCTGCTGCCGGTCCCGGGACTTTACAAGCAAAATGTGAGACGCCATGAGATGGGAGGTTACCAGCAAAGAACTGTTACGGGAGAGCACCAAGAAGTGGGACTGATAGCTCTGTAGTTGACTGATGATGGTCAGGTCTACTTTGCACCGATATCGTTGTGGCACATAGTGGCAGTGGAAGGCGACAAATGTGGCCGTGGAAGTGGCACATTGTCAACATTTCAGAGCATAGTGTATACATGTAGATGGAGAATAACAATGGCCTGGTTCCAGCGGGCTAACGTAGATCAAATCACGAACCAAGAGGAAGTTCAAACTCTCAGGCCAGCGTTTATGTTCTTGCTTCAAAAAATAAAGACGCATCCGGCAAACATAGAAGCCAGACGGAAATAAACGCGTCGCATGACTATGGTCATTCTGGCAGCTATGTTCCGTCTTCGAGCATCACAGACCGAAAAGAAAATTACTCCTAGAGAGGGTGAAGGTCAGCTAGCGAAAGTGGTCTCATCTTCCCCTCTTCCTGACTGTCAGTTTATTTCCATTATGGATGACATTGTATTTGAGAGATCAAAAACTAAATCTGAATACGTGCAAAATGCAAAAAGTCACAGCCGGTTTGGGAAGTAAAGCGTAAGGCGGAAAATGGTTCGTTGATCACAATGGTCACGACAGCAGTTTTGATGTAAGTGTCCATTTTACATATCCATATACTAAAGTAATTTGGTTTCCTGTAATTTCCATCGCCAACTCGAATGATTTCAGAATTATGATCTTCACTAATCTCTGTTTCTATGAGCAAAGGTACACACCATGGAGTCTTGCGGGCCATGATCCAGCCATCCAGGATTTCTTTCAATCGCTGAATCAGGTAGCAAAATCAGAGTTTGTACCACGCTTGCTTCGCAGTTCCCGCTCCTGTCGCCCATGCTGTCCAACAACGTGCATCTGTTGGCCGCATCACGGCCATTAACAACAACACGAGTCGGCAAACTGTGACTGTTGAAGGATTTTTGCCATCGTAAATGACTTAAATCGGAATCCAAACACATCTGCAACTGTGCAGAGCAGGTCATTTTGCCGGACGATTTGTCGATAGAATGCAGTAAGCTGCGTGGGATCCTGCTATTAGTTTGTTTTTCCTTGGCCGTCCCTAATTGACACCAGCAGACCCCTTCGCTACTGCCAATTACTCCAGTCCTGTCATCAATTACCGTCGACCCTGACAGCGTGGACCACAGAGAAACGCACTCCTCGGAGCGAGAGATCCGTGCGCTGATCGAAGCGCCCGCCTCCGACCCGTCTTGAACCGGCTCCAGTATCAATCGGATAACATCGGCCAGAAAGGGTTCGGACGGAGCGCTGATACGTTATCCTCGGCGCCCGGGGCTGGCGCTGGCGCGACCACCGCCCCCCCCCCCGGCCCCACGACAGCTCCTCAAACACGCCCCCCTACTGTTTCACGGCAGCTCCTCACCAGCGACCACCAGCCCCCCCTCCGGCCCCACGGCAGCTCCTCACTAATGACCACTGGCCTCACCTCCGGCCCCACGGCAGCTCCTCACCAGCGACCACTGGCCTCACCTCCGGCCCCACGGCAGCTCCTCACTAATAACCACTGGCCTCACCACCGGCCCCACGGTAGCTCCTCACCAGTGACCACTGGCCTCACCTCCGGCCCCACGGTAGCTCCTCACCAGCGACCACTGGCCTCACCTCCGGCCCCACGGTAGCTCCTCACCAGCGACCACCGCCCCCCCCCCTCCGGCCCCACGGTAGCTCCTCACCAGCGACCACCGGCCCCACGGCAGTTCCTCACCCACGGCCGATGCGAGCTCCAGCTCCGCAGCAACTCCCCACCAATGCTCCATTTTACCAAGGCTGCTTCAGGTTCATGTGGTGGAGCCGGCAAGATAACGGACAATTATGTCGGAGGCCGCTATACCTCATGTCTAAAGTTGCCCACTTCTCCGGGCGGTCACTACACCTTCTTCTGTCCTGGGGTACCCACTCCTCCGGGCGACCACTACATTTTATCCTGTCCCGAGCCGCCCTGTCCGACCACTGCAGCTCCTTATGTCTGGAGCTGCCCTGTCCGATCACTACAGCTTCTCCTGTCCGGAGGTACCCTGTCCAACCACTACAGCTTCTCCTGTTCGGAGCTACCCTCTCCTCTAAGCGGCCTCGATCGGCGGACAGAAGTCATATGTGCCTGGGGGCCACCCCTCCGACCTAGCCCGTCCGACGTACATTTGCATAGCTGCATTATGCGGCGGACGGGACGAGCGTCAGCTGGCTTGGGGGGGGGGGGGCGGTGCCGATGGCGGCCGGCGGCAGTCCATACCAGCTCATTAGAGCGCTCCATTAGCATACGGCACGGTCTATTGACTGTCCGGGAGGGTCAGATGGCCGCCGCCAGAGAGCGCCAGCAGGGCCCGTGAGGAGCGGGATGGGCCGCCGGCGGACGGCGGAGGCAGGCTGCAGACGGATAACAAGAGAGGCCGAGGATTGGGAAAGGGACCGGGCGAGTGGTGCAACGGTGAAAAAATGGTTATGGGTATGAGACGAAATGAGTTGGAACATATGATAGACTTTGGATGAAATGAATACTGATATTTAATGAGCTCTTGATGCAGTGAAAACAGTTTTTTGATGGATCTGCGATGGAATGGAGACAACCTGAGATGGATCGGACTTTTGTAAGAATGGACCCATGATCATACCTAATACAAAGTAAAAAAGTAAACGTTGGCCAACGATCAAGACTGGGTCACTCTCATAGGCGCGGGAAGGGGGGGGGGCGCAGTAGGCAGCAGCCCCCCCCCCCAACTTTTTTTTGAAGTTCAGCATTGACCTTATAGGCGTTTACTTGAAAGAATTGACCCAAAATGTTTCATTGTTCCCCCAGCTGTGGAGTTCCCGCGTCCCCGACCACGTTAGTCGAGACAACTCCCTTGTCTGCGTGCGATACCAGCCTGGGAGAGGGGGTAGTTGCATTCAGTGCCTACCAGACATGCTTGCAACTATACCGTCACCTGAACGGAGCCGTGCAGGACCAACTTGCCAGGCTCCTCTTTCACCTTCGGGGCTAATCACTAGTCCCTCTTGTTGCCGTAGCCCGCGAGCGAGTGGATGTCGAAAAGATTGAACGTTATCTCCGGCATTGAGCTCAATGGACCATGCACCAAGCAAAACCTGTCCAGAAGAAGAAAAAATGGTGGCACCGTCATCTTTACTACTCATAACTGGATCTTTGTTCAGGTTCACACCATGTGTGAAGCCAGCTTGATTAGTGTTGCAGGCTACAGGATGGCCAGAGCTGCGGCTGCTGCTGTGCAACCGATCAAAATCTCAAAACGGTCGTTCTGTTTCGATTCATCAGTTCTAGCTCTCTTTTGGTTCTTTGACAAAGTAGCTGTGTCCTTTTCTTTACTTTATTCATCAGTGCTTATTTTCTACATTCTGATATATCTATACTGACTTCTGCAGCAAAATACGGGCACTTCTGAAATGCAATACGTTGTCGAGCGTTCTGTCTTCATGGTTCTTCCTGCCATATTGCTTTGCATTGGCGGCTTTGCCCTTTGTCTGTATGCTGGATTTTATTTTATGTTTCATCCGCTGTCACCACCTGGGGAGCACGCAAGCGCCTAATTTAACAACCCCGGGAAACTTTTTAAAAGTTGAAATTACTACTTAATTAAGTTTATCTAATTCAGCTTAGACGAGTCTAGTGCAACCAGCCATGACATGCTTGTGACAGCCTTTGTCCTGTCTCAAATTCGGCACTGTGTCTCGGTATTTGGAAGCGGGTTTAGGAAGAACATGGACAAAATCTAAAAAAAAATCATTAACTTTGCTGCCAGGCTTATTTCTGGTCGTTTCAAATTCGAGCATGTTTCTGAGACGGAGGCTTGGCTGGATATCATGTGATGTGTTGTACAAATACTATACACTACGCCTGATACACAAGGTGCTACAGAGTGGTGAGCATGAGGCCTTACCGAGTGTTTTTCATACGAACTGTTCACTGCGCAGAAGTAGAGCGAGACAGGACCACCAGCTGCACGTGCCGGATTCTCGTACGAGTAAAGGAAAGCGCAATTTCTGCAGGCGTCTCCCAACGCCGTACAATTTGCTGCTATCGGATATGACCCGCCTGCCGGCAAATACGTTTGCTCGCGCTTTAAAGAAATATCTTGTCACTCATTGACTAAACTGCTTCAATTAACATCGGTGCGTGACTGTTTAAGTACTGTGTGCGCTTGACTAACCCGATTTTCTTATCCATACGACACTGGGTTGGTATGTTGTTATAGCCACCCTGTTGGTGTGGACCACCAAGAGTAATTACGTTCATAAATACACCAATGAGGTGTCATTGCTGAGAACCAGAAACATGCACTTGATGGATAAAATTGTTCTTTCAGATAAAATTTGTCTGGTTCAGACAAGATGGACAAGCGATGCTGCTTTTCCGCGAAACATGCATCGTTCTTGTTCGGTAACTGAAAGCATCGAGCTTTAGGTTTTTGCTCAGTTTGTTTCCGAAGATTCTTTTTATTTACAGAGGGTCTTCCAGTTTATCCTTCGCCAGTATCTGACATTTAGCCACCGTAGTTCATGGAGGTTGGAAAAATCCAACCCCAGCAATTTCCGAACCTGACCTGATAAGCAATGAAACAGACGACCGTGCAGCGCGGTCTTTTGGCTACGTGACGATAACGAGTATGACCCTTTTCAGTCACGCAGTAACCTAACAGGTGACCTCAAAGGTCACAATGTGGATTTTTGTTTCCCGTTAGAACCTATGGGACGTAACCTAAAGAGGCTTTTGAGAGGTCCAAACGCCTTCTGGTCGTGAACTGGGACTGAAACTACTGCTGATATGGAAATGAGCTCTTCCGATTACTTCATAGCCTTTCTGAAATCAATAAAAGCTTTAAGACGCCATTGAAACCAGTTTATAACCTTCACCTGAGATGACCATAATCCGAGGAAGGAATCGAGTTCCAAGGCTACGGACACCGAGAGTGACACCCATGGATAAGACTGAGTAGGACTGAGCACCTGAGATACTCAAAACATTTGTTGTATCACGACGACCGTCGCCGTATCATGATTTCTCCGTGTCATTCCCTCATAGTGGCCTGTCACGGTACTGACCTCAAATCTTCGGGAATACGGAAGAACGGTTCGAAACTCCATTAAGAAAAATTTGAGGACAATCGGAGTAACGTTAGGGGTCAATTTTTTCTTAAGAGCCTGGCGGGGGAGGTGCACCAAACCACTTCGTACCGACAAGCATTAAAGAATTTAAATAGGGCCTCTGTGTTGCTGCGACGAAAACCGGACCTCTCTCATCACTGAGACGACCAGTACACGAGGCAGAGAACGGTCTACAGCCATAACACAATGAGTTATCAACTAACACTCGCGGTATATTTGCATCATGATCCAGCACCTGGCGTGGCTGTGACATATGGATGGGCCGCCAACGGCATATGGTGGGGTCGGCAACGAGAGTGAATTGTGCATTATCATTGCTGGAACAATGCTCAGCTAAGGCCGCTCAGGCCCGACGTAAAAAATGTGAGACATTTACAAGACGAATGTCGACACCGCGGTTGTACTTGCCAGCTCACTCGGTCGTCGGGAATAAGCCCTTTGTGTTGACGTATATGCAACTCACGGTACGGCGACAGATACGCATTCAAGCGTAGGAATTTCGGCCACTGCAAAGGCGTACAGAATCACTACGGAGGCGCCATCGTCGTATACGGCAATTCTACATACGGAACATGAAAGCCTCCTAATCTCGTGGGCGTCTGTAAGCATGGCGGCCCACGGCTCACTCTCACGCTTGCACTTTGAACAGGACTGGCAACACACGAACATCACAGCCTCAGCTCAAGATAAGTAACGCTATACAAAATCTTTGGTTTCCTCCACGATCTCCTGACGTCTTCAACGCACCAACACGCGACCGGCGTTCGTCAGCGTCCACCGCGTACGCTCACCACCACGCGTGCGATATCACATACACGGGCGCCAGCCGGGCGGCTTCCAGTGCCTTGGCTGGCGGCCGCAGCACGCTCCTCACTGTCCTGCCGTTCGACGGACTCGTCGCTGGGCCGTCCTCCGTCGAGAGGAGCCGCTCGGCCCGCCGGCGCCGCCGCCGCTCGAGCCACCGACAGAGGCAGGATCCGGCCAGCACCAGAGCCGGACAGCACAGGAGCAAGGCCAGGACGAGCAGCGCCCACCGCCAGGCCCGCAGCGCACGTGCGCCGGGAGGCGATTCCTTGGTGCTGACGTACAGAGGCTCGCTGGATTCGTCACCGCTGAAGACCTGGCGACGAACAGAGGAACGATTCAAAGCTCTTTTGCCAGCACCGCCACCGCAATCGCGCACAACGCACTTCATTTGAAGGAAAAACCTGCCCGCGGCCTGAACCACAGTCGGAAATTCACGGAAACAAACAGGAAATGGTGATGTCAGGTTGATTTTCGGAACGCGCTGTGACGGTTTCCGTGATTTTCATGGCAGAGCACTGAAATGCAAGGCATAACAGAGAAACGGTTGTCTTCTTTCGCTTCGTGCACATTATCGTCCGAACGTACGTCACTTGCATACGTGCCCAACGGCAGAGCCATTGTTCCGTGGAAGACTGAGTCACCCTGTGATGTACTCCACGTTAACCGACACACGGCACAGCGGCCCCGTGTCCCATTATGGCACGCGACTGCCTCCCACAGAGGGTGACTCAGGCGAGTCTCACCTGCACGACGTAGTCTTCGTCTGGCCAGAGCGAGAGGCTGACTCTGGCGTCCGAGGAGACCAGGTGGCCACGCAGGCCGCCCGACTTGAGCTCCCAGGTCACCAGGTACAGCGCCCCCTGACCCCGTGACCTCCAGGTCAGCGTAGCAGAGACCAGCGGAGAGCTGGGCTGCAGGCCGGCCAGCCGTAACCGCCAGCGGCGCTGCCGAAACCAGCAACAGCGTCAGTCGGTCACATTCAGCGAACGGACGAATGGGGTAGATAAGCTATTTTTGGAGTTCGCGGTATGTCCGGGTAATGGCGTCGCAGTTTGCCCGGTCGCCCGGAGAAGTGTGCAGAAAAATCCAGTGTTTGGAAATCGTTTTTATCGCCTTCAGCTCAGGGTGCGCAAGGATCGCGGAGCGCCGTGCAGGAAACCATTACCGTTGTGATCGCCTTCAATAATTAGGGCACTTCCGTTCCCTGATAAATAACAGGCGCCGCCGGGACAAACAAGACAGCCTAGATTACCGCGGCCGCCCGGGTGCCCAGAGGTCAAGGGTAATGAGAGACGGTGGCACTGTTCGCAGGTTGCCGCGCCAGCCGCCCTGACACTCAGAGGCGCACGCCGCCGTCAGTCCGGCTCTCCCTGAGTCTCCGCCAGGTTCGCGGCAGTCTGCAGCGTTCCACAGTCAGTTCACGGTCGGCGCCGCCCCGGACAGCTCGCTCGGACCGGAATCCGGACCCCAGACCGGGCCGCAGATCGCTATCCCGGCGTGCATCGGGTACGATACGAACCGATACGACCGGCGGCCGCTGAAGATAGGCATCGCCGTCCAGAAAGGGCGGGCCCCCGCGCAAAAACACACCGGCGACACGGCCCGCTCAGACGAGGACAACATCGGACAAAGCGGAGACAACGGCCGCAGAAATGACGGCGGCGCGAGCGGCGAGCGATGGATCGATTCGTTCCGCCGAGTCGCCGCCCGTACCGGCTCTGCAGGCGGCCTCCGCCACTGCGGCCCTCCGCCGCCAAATGATTAAGCGAGCCGCTCTGCACGCACAATGCCCGCGGACGGCGGCACTGTTCGCTGCTCGGCGGCCGGCCGGCGGCGGCCTCCGTACCTTGTGCTCCTGTAGGCGGGAGGGCCGGGTCTTGGTGGCCGGCAGCGAGCCGGCAGGCCAGGGCAGCCGGTCCTGGGCAGGGCTCGGCTGCTTCGGCGACATGGCCGAGCCGGGCCCGCCGTCCTCCTGCTCAGCCGCCAGCTGACTGGGCGCCGGGGGCGCTCCCCGCCCGTTGGATGACGTCAGGTAGAAGTCGCACGCCTGTCGACAGCCGGCCGACTGCGGGCGACCGTTGGTCCGACTTAGCGGCAGCCACACAGCTCGGAAAGCCTGCGCCCGGGCGTACGCCAGCGGTCTCCGGCTGCCGCTCCGGCAACCGAGCCCATAAATCCATAAAAACGGAGCCAGCGCACATAAATCAGGCCGTGTTTTCGTTGGCGGCACGGGAGTGGCTAGATTCGTCTGGCGACACGCCGGTGAAAGGAGGTACTCACGCAGGCTTTGTTGAGCTTGCAGTATTCTCTGATGTAGAAATCCCGCTGAAAGGCTTGACATGATGCCCAGCACTGAAATCGCAGAAAGAGAGCAATCGGCGTCAGCTGAAGCAGCCTTGCAAAAACTTTGAGTCATATTAGATCTCTTAAGTGCCTCTAAAGCGTCTTATCAATCCCGGGGCCAATTCATGTCAGCAGCGTTGCAAAACGGTGCAAAATCTCAAAACACCTTAAAAGCCTTGCCTTTCAACACCCACTCCAGCACCGGCCACTGAGTCTGAGCGGCTCTGAGCGGGCCAGTCTCCATTTACGACCGTCCGACCGCTGCCGCCGGCCGCGTGACACGTTGTTTGTCGCTGGGCGGGAGAGGCCGGCTGCGTCCAGCGGCCCAGCCGCACCGACGGCAGAATTAATCCCCGCCGGGGCCATAATGACGCTCGCACGTCGCTGAGTTGGCAGTTCTGGCTTCAAAAACGAGCGAGGAGCCGGCCGCCGGCCGAGCACCTCTCGCCATTCAAGGCGGCCGGCCGCGGCGCGAACGGTGGCCGCCCACAAAGGGGGAATTTCACGGGGCGACGCGCCGCCGGGCCGGCCGCATTATGGCCGCCGGTCCGGGCTGATCTGGCCGGAGAAGCGGCGCGATCGGCTGTGAAATTCGCCGCCCCGGCCCCCCCCCCCCCCCCCCCCCCCACCCGCCTTCCACGGTCCCCCGCCGCCGGATCAACAGACCCCGGCCGGTCCGGCCGGAAAATGGGCACAATGGGAATAACACCTCTGCCGGGCGGCCGGCCGGTGAAAAACACCGGGAGGCGATGAGCCGGCCAGCCGCCGCCGCCCCGCCAGCCGCCGCTGAGAGCGGCCAATCGGCCTGATGATACGCACATCCGCTACCGGCGCCGTGATGGATTGTCCTCGACGGCGCCCGGCCACCTGGCGGCGGCCGGCGCCGCACGACCGAGCTGCGGCCACCGACCGCGCGCGCGCCACCAGCGGACCCGCAGCACCGCATCCGCAGCTCAGTGGAGCAAGGCGCTTCCACTGGCCGTGGTGTGCGAGGGAAGGACGCGCGTGCCCGTGGGATGCGGCAAGCAGGCGCTAAGCACATTGTCTCTGTCACCTCCGGGGATGTACGTGACTCACTCTAAGGCACTCCTCTTGGCTGAGACAGGTGGCTCTGGATCCGTCCGGAGTTAGCTGAAACAAAGAGAAATCGGTCAGTATCCCGGAGAAATTCCTCCAACAGGCCAATGGAAACAGCGTGAATCGCCGGCCATCAGCCACTCCGAGTCGCCGTAATGGCCGTTCAGGGCAGCCCTTGATTATAACACTACCGTCGCAGTCCGGTAGGGTCCTCGCACCGGTCAAAACCGACCCATCGACGACGTAATAACACGGCTTTTAACCGGCTAGCGCCATCTAGCGGCAATTTCTGCAGCAAAAACAGCAATTACCGGATCTGATTGGGGCACCGGACGACCGAAGCCCAGGCCCATCTGGCCGTCCGGGAATTAGCCCGAACGCCGCCGAAAGGGGGCAACGTTTAGCAAACCGTCCGCCCAGCGCGAAAACAGGATAATCTATTCACGCCGGCCGAGCCCCAAAAGCCCATCGTCGGCCATCTGCCGCTGCAAATGGAAGCTGATACGATCGTCGTGACGTTTATGTCTCTCTCTGTGGCTATTTTTACAGCGGGGCCCTGGCAAATGTCTCGAGTTTCGCCGAGACCCTACGAGGCGCCCGGCGCGTGTTTTGACTGCCGGCAGGGCGCGCGCCGGCGGCCGAGCAGAGGCGCGTGCAGCAGCTGCACACTACTGCGCCGTCACTGCCGATGCCAGCTGACTGGTGTCTGTATCCAGCGCGCTACCTGCCACGCACCCCTACCCTCTGCTCCAGACCAGAAACCAGCGTTCCCCTGCGTATCCTCGTGTGCTTAAATACCTGGGCATGCTCAGTGCCAAAGCGTTACCTGCATTTCCTTTCCACATGAATGTTCAAGTCCATAGAACCAAAACCGAGAGTGGCTGTCTCTGTGGATATGCGAATGATGTGTATATGGGAGATAAAAATAGTTGTCATTTCGGTGTCGCGACACAAGTGGATCGTTAAATAAATGTTAGAGAAAGCTGGCGCGGTGTGGCGTGGCAGTTACGGGAATTTTACGATGCGTGTCACTACGGCCTGCGGACCAGTTGATGCAGAACAGTTGCCAAAACGACTGGGCCTCCCAGCACTCCAACAAATGACGCGGCCTAGTTTAATCAGTTCCCGGCAGGTGGCGTTCTAAACGTCCACCGAATGTAACCGGCTGTGCTACAAACACAGATCCTGAAATTCGCTATCGCCTCTATGTCAGACTGGCGCGATATCGTGCGTAAATGAGGCGAAAGGGACAAACTTTCAGGCACTCGTGGATCGGTCTACTCGAAAGGCTGTCAAACTGCCAACCAGAAATTCCAGGGATTAGCGCGTTTATCGACCCTTGACATTACTCGTGCAATTTAAAGTTATCTTTAACAACGGTGATATGACAGACCTTGGTCTTCTCATTGGACTCTCCTTGGTCATAGCCGAACGGATACAAACACGACCTTTTCAGAGATAATGCGACTCTGCAGAGCAAAATGATAGATTTGTTGAAATGGGTAAAGTGAAAGTCTGAGGCTCCAGACAGCCGGTCCGAAGCTTGGTGGTTCTGAGGCTGGCTCAGCCCAGTTCTGTAAGCCGTTGCCGTTTCTACGGTATAGTGTCTATCTGTTTCCGCGCCTAATCACTGTCACGTTTGAATCGGTGCATATTTCGCCGAACCATTCTGCAGTCTATGAGGATGTTGCAAACAACATTACGAGAAGTAGCGGGCAGAGCCGTGAATCCTTTGCGTTGGGAATGAGCGTCAGAGAACTTTTATACCGCTCAATGTCACGTCAATCAGCAGCAGCAGCAGCCTCCTAAGCGGCCATATTCACCAGTACCGTCACCAGCTACGCGCTCCAAACGGTCCCCCAATCTGATGCTTCCGAAATTTCCAAGCGTTCCACCCGTCACTGTTCGGGGCAGATCTCTCGGCATGTGTCTTCCTGAACGCGCGGGCTCAGAAATCTCCACTTGTCCTCGGCAGCCGGTTAGATTCCACCGTCTGGCCCGATCAGATCCAAAGTTGACCCTAACCCTGGGAGGAGCGAAGGCTTGGAGCTCTGGAGGGCTCAGCTCTCTCCGGTCGCGGTGGGTGGAGGGAGAGCCGGGGTGGCAGCCCCGTCTGCTGTGGCTGGCCGGCAGCTCAGGACCCGGTCCGAGACTCGGCGCCGCACATACCGCGCGCCGCTCACGTCCGGTCTGATTAATTGACCGGCCTGGAAGAGCTCGCCCGGCCGCATTCATCACCGGCCGCGTAAATGCGCGAGCTCTCATCGCGGCGGCGCGCGCCGGCTGGCCGCTCACTTGGCGGGACCACACGGGAGTTGCCGCCGGCGCCAGCGCCGCCGGCCACGGCTGCCAAGCTCGCGCGACGTGGACGGCGGGCCGGGCCCGCGCTAAACGGAGCCACCAGAGACGCGCTGACGGCTTCAGGCGCGGCGCAGGTTTTTACGCGCCGTGATGGATCGGCGCGATAGCATCACGGCCGGGGAAGGGTAACGTCGGGGAGGGTCCGCCCAGCGGGGGCCCGCTCCGCGAAAAACGGGCCGAATAGAGGGGAGACCAGCTCAAGCCGCCGCCGCCGCGCCCGCCGTCAGCCAGCGCCTGTCGTACGTCATCCGTCATCGGCCGTTCGTCATCCGGCCACCATCTGTCACTGGTCAGGCGCAGGTCGTCGGCGGCGCCGTTTCCGTCGACACGTGCCAGGTGCTCGAGCTCCGGGCGGCGAGCGAGGCTGGCAGCCGGCGGCGCCGAACGGCGGCGCACAGCCGTCTCGCTGTGGGTGGCGCAGGCGAGAGAGACCGCAGACGGAGAAACACAGAGAGACCGAATGGGCTCCATCGAGGAACAGACGGATCTTAAGTTCCTCCGGAAACGAATGGAGAGACTGACGAGAAACAAGCGCGGCCCGGCACAAGTCTGAGATACTCTCCGCCTGTGTTTCGCCCGAGACAGGACAAATATCGTTCAATCTGAGCAACTGACAAGCGCAGTCTCAGGCATCCCCGCAATTTCTTATCAGACGCATGTGGCCGCATCTCCCACGGAGTCATATCCCAGAGGGAAATCCCAGAATGACTCGGAAAACAAACATAATGCGCTGCAGGCGATCCGATACACGGCGCAAAACAATGATAGCGAGTGGGACGGAAACGCTTCTGAAACCAAAGTGATGATCAAAGGGAATGTCTGAATGAAATGAGAAAAAGGTGCAGTAATAATTGTCGAATGTCAGACAGCGCTAATTGAATGAGCAGCATTATTACGGTTGAAAATAGGAATAAAAATAACTTTATGCTCATAATAAAAGAAATGGTCGAGAAAAATGTATAGTTGGGCCTTGGGCCTTCCTCAGTACACACAAGCAAACATTCAAGTCAAATCGCAACGTCGCAAATTTGAAAAAATACCACGCAATGTTCTCTGGCAGCGCTATTTCAAGGAACTCTGTTAGAAAGAAATACTAAACCTTGTCATATGGGACCGTATGACTGTACTGACTGTCCTGCGTACTAAACGTTGTCGTATGGAACAGTATGACTATGAACGTTGTCCTATGAAAGTATGACGGTATGTCCCTCATGACAACATTTAGTATTTCTTTCTAACTGAGTTCCTTGAAGTAGCGCTGCCAGAGAACATTGTGTGATACCTTTTCAAATGTACGACGTTGGGATTTAAATTGAATGGTTGTTTGTGTGTGTACTGATGACCCACGGCCAAAAAAATATGTATATGTATACATTTTTCTCGGCCGTTTTCTTGGTTACAAGCATACGGATATTTTTATTTCTGTTTCCAACAGTAAGAATAGAACAAATCGTAGGTCATTTACCGGGAAGCAGTCAAAAGAAAACGCTGCACCCATCGGCGCACAATTACAGACTGCAGAAGTTGATACGACTTGAGTCATGTACTGATATCCCGACATCTTCCCGCTCTGCAGTCTTCCATAGGGCCACAACTGACGGCAATCGGTGACGACTCTTAACAGTGGCACGTTACTTTGAAGGGAAGGCCGGGGTGAGTGGGTACGGGTATGAGCCACGCACGCCAACCGTGAGAAACTGATCGCTCGAGACAGCCGGGTCTGAGATCATCGGTCTTGGAAGCCAATCGTGAAGCAGTGATCCGGAGGGAATAGCCCCGCCATGAGACACAGATCAGCTGCATCGTCTGCACCTCAGACAAAGGTAAAGAAAAAGGATCTAACACGGTAATTGGCTTAGGAAGTAATCATCAAAGAAATCTTAAAGACCAGGAAACCGAAAGCAGAGACCAGCTGAACCAGGTGGACACTGAGGACACATCAGCTGAACCAGCAAGGTACCGGAGGAAGGGACTAGCCGAGTCTGCAGACACCAGGGCAGTGATCGGCTCAGGAAGTAAACTGTGAGATGGTCTGTCCCGCAGCCCAGATGACGGACGTGGCCGGTCAGCAGGCCACGTGACCGCTACAGGAGCGCCCGTCCGCAGGCCACGTGACTGGTGGCAGGGACGCCGGTCGATCTTCTCCCAGCCCGGACATGCCCGTCTCCGGCGGTCGCCGTCTTGACAGCTGAATACCGGCCGTCGGCCGCAGCGGCGCCAGTCGACGTCGCGTCCGCGTGATGGGCCGGCCGTCAGCGTCACTTCCGGCGGCGGCGGGAAGCGGCGGCTCGCGGCGTCGGCAGTGGCGCGGCGGCGACGACTCCCACGGAACCGGTGCCATTCTCACGTGCAACTTCCGGCCCGGCCGCGCGGGCGCACCGGTGAGAGGCGGAAACCAAGGGTTCTCAGCGCCACCGGCGGCGCGGTCCATTCGACGCGCGCTCTCCGTGGCACACACGAATCGACCAACGGTAACGCCGGTCAACGGCACCGCATGTCCCCTGGGAGCGGGCCGTCTGCACTACAGCGGCGGCGAGAGGCCGGCCGACCCGGCCAACGGCGCCCGCATGCTGGCTGCGGTCTCGGCCGCCAGTCCGTCGGTGTTTTTGGCCTGCGGTTGCGAGCGGTCCACGGTTCGGCCGTGTGCAGGCCGGCCAACGGTCGGCTCCTCGTGAGGGCTGCCGTGTGGCGCGAGGGGAAAATTACGCTCGGACGGCCCCGTGTGCACGAACCATGCACACGGGGCCGTCTAAACGCTGAACACGGTCGATAATGAACTGGGGGCATCGGCCGCTGCCACCAGCAGAGCGGAAATTTCCGAATATGTTCTGCTTTAGGGCGGAGAAAGTGGAAAAGACTCGGGCTTTTATGTGACCTTAATCAGTTTACTGCATCCAGAACGAAAAATGTTCCAATGCGGCCATTTGGCAGCTAGATCTAGATCAGTATCGATTGTACGTACACCCTGCGCTGAGCAAAACCTGTTCCTGTAGACGGAGCAGGAAGGCGAAACGCGTGCATCAGTTCACGAATGATTCGCATAGATGCACTCCCGAAAGGAGTGCAGTGTCTTGCAAAAAGAAGTTATCAGAGCGTAGCAAAATGGACTTGAAGCACAGGTTAAATTTGTAATGAATACAGGTTTAAACAGAGGCTATTGTAAGAACGTAGCGGTCAGGTTGAAAAATGAGAGCAACAAGAGCGTAGGAGATCCGGCCCCACTGCACGTGGTGTAACGGTACGTTTAATCTATATCTGTACATTATATTCCGACAAAGTAATGGCGAAAGTCACTCGCCAACTGTCATGAAAAAGACGTCACCATTTCCGAATGGAACACAAACAGAACATGCCGACACTTATTTTATGATCTGCATTGTAACTGAAAAGATTTTTGTTCACTCTTCCTTTTGTTTTACATACATAAATCTTCGTTTAGTTAGATATGATGTGCATTAAATGCAACCCCATGCTGATTTAAACATGCGTTTTCTCGGGAACTGGAAGGAGAATGCTTTCCGCAGTTCTTGACAACGGCAACAAAGTCCTCGAAAAACACATTTAGTGTGTGCATGCACTCATGCGCAGCGAATAAGTCAGTTAACGAGAAACGACAAAAGATGATCCAATCTGCATGCTTTCAAAAACATAGTTTCAGTCTGCACATATTACGCGTAGCAAGAGTACGCAGATTGAGCTGGAAAATAGTGTGCTGGGCAAACGTGGAAGACTGTCCAGCGTTATGGAAATTAGCCACTGCCACAAGCGGCACAAAGCAACCATGTCCAGCACAACGGAATCCAGTTTAACCTGGATGGTCCAATAGTTACACGCGTTACTGCCATCCCAACTAAGCTGTTTATGAGCCACTGATCATTGAGGAGGCTGCCTCGTTTTGTTCGGGAAGTAAATTGTGAGCTGCTTTGCAAAAACAATTGGAAAGCAGCCCGATGGTTCACCGTTCAGAGTCAAACGTTGCTTTTCTGATCTAGTCTGGAGGTGGCGGCCCTGCAAGGCCAGCTGAGCAACAGGTCGGCGGATCACGAAAAGTGAACCCTCCCCCGCAGGTCCTGGATACGTGCCTGCCATCATCGCAGGATATTTCCGAAAATTACTCGGGGAAGGGATGTGAGCAAGATTTCAGACACATCCTTTCCGGCCCTTGGCGCAGGCCTAATGTTATCACCTCCGAAAAGTGGCGGTCTTCATCCTCCAGTGGCAGATCCAGCCGGCTCGCAAAGGGGGGAGGCAAATCATACTGGCATGTAGCATTGACCACGCATGGAGATAAGAGGACGTAACATAATCTGGTATCGTCACACAAATCAGCTTAAATTGGCAAATTTCAGAGGCTGTGAACCTCCGCACTTCTCGAATGTCGAATTCACACACAACGTAACGTAGTAATCAACCAAACCAGTGGGGCTTTTGACTTAACTGAGTGAAAAAATTTCAGTGCCACTATTCCCTGCGCTGAGGCAGAAAATCAGAGCTCGTTGTGTTGTTCAAACACGGACAGTCATTTGCCAATTTCCACGCCTCCCGTTCACTCGTCACTGCACCAAAAGGGCCAGACTTCCAATCCCCTCTGATTATAGCACCGATCTGCAAACAATCCACACAGTTCATGTGCAGCACAAGTTCTCCCTGTTCCTTTTTCAGGCCGTCTCAGGACCAGGCTCTCATCCTCCTCCTAGCCAATGCACAGTTCTCTGGGGAGAGGAGCAGATCTCCGTCCCCGCCAGACCAAGAAGGTTGCCGAAAGCAGCCATCCCAGAATGGGTCTCCTGCTGTTGTTGTTGTTGATAAACGTTGCAAAACTGCCGACCACCTCGCCGGTAGACGGCAGCATATCACGGTGCTCCTTGCAGGAGGATCAAAGCCTCCAGACAGCCCTGCGTCATCGTCGTCCGCAAAAGAGCGAGAAAGCGGGTTGCCTTCGAGAAGACACACTTCACGTGTGCAACTGAGACCGGTAGAACCGTCAGCACCTGCAGCGGCCGGTGGACGCCCGGGAAGATGTTGGCTGGGTACTCGCTGAGGGCACCGATGGCCGTTACTGGCACACTGCCGTCGCGCTCGATCCTCACATTTGACCACACCTCAAACTCAACCTTCATCTCAGTCTCAGTGAAGTTCCCGATCGGCTGCCCGGTCGGTCTGCAGGCCTCCGCCACATCTACCTCGGCAGCCGTTTTTGGTAAGAACTGGCGCGGCGAGAAGATCTGCCTCTGATGAGCATCGAATCGCAAGGTGACATCCTGCACCACAGCGTCCACAACGGGGATGACAGCGAAGACGCGGTTGTGGCTCTCGGTGGAGAGCTCCACGTCCTGACCAGCCTGCGGTCAGTGGACGGACCTGCCCACCAGGCGCGGAAAGCTGACCTTCACTTCCAGCTTATCGGCAGTCGCTGTCACCTCCATGATCAGCGCATTGAGCCCCGTGTTCCTGTGTTGGCGGAGCTTCTTCAACAGCTTTGTCACGGCGTCGACCAAGTGCAAAAACTTGATCAAAAACCTTTCCCCTGGAGGGCCAAGTCCAGGGGTCGCCAGCGCGGAGTGCTGAAAACTCCGTCGCCAAAATGCCAGGAAGCGCTCTGTGGTGACCATGTCTGCCAGAAACTCCGCTTGGGCGACGGCGTTCTGGAGAATAGCGGTGGTGGAGCTTGTACAGAGATCCTGCCACGCAGGCATCAGCTGAAGAGAGAGCGAGCGAAATAGCCGCCAGCTGCGCCCAAAAGCGCCCCGTCGCCAAATGACGTTCCACAAACCGAGTTTGGCACAGCTTTACCAGTTTGCGCCGCTTCTATTTCTTCAGTTGCCCGGTCTCGGTACGATAGAGAAGTTCTTTGCTTCGCTCTGTTCGTCACGAATAAATGAAGTTATTTGCTTCCGCACCATTGTTTAATCCTTCCTGGAACATTTTGCTCTGCCAGTACATCTCAAATAACAACTTCCACGCTGAAACTCTTCATTACAGATGTGCCTATGCACTGAATGGTCTGGGGATATATATACGTACATACATACACAGATATATATATATATATATATATATATATATATATATTTACATATATCAATTGTGATATAATTCCTTGAATGTGCCCCAGTTCCCTGTAAAAATAATGCTAAGCTCCCCTTGTTTTTTTCGAAATATAGGAATGCATATATACGAATATAACATTATTAAATTTACGGCATGCAGATCCTAGGCAGATCACCTGGCATACACTTCTCATCCTTCTTCCATTTAAGGAAGTCTCCAAGGATCGATTGCCTCTTCATGATGCCCTATATTGCTCCTAGCAGAATCTTGAACCTTTTAAAAAACTGCCACATTACACAGCCTCTTATCGTAGTAAATAACCTTCAACAACCGTCTTGCTTCAGTTTAGCTGTTAAACGGGCTTTATGTTTAGCGTCATGCACCGGCTGTACCAGTTTTGTTTGCTTCCTGCTACCAACTGCTGGTTTCTGCTGCTTGCGATTTATGTGCTAGTCAGTGGCTGTTTGAAGAGCACAAATAATCTCTGGAACGCCAGAACACTGCGCGGCAGCAGAGGCCAGCGCGGCAGCATAAGGTAACGTGAGTACCGCTCGTATTTTTTTTTGGAGGTGCCGACAGAACTGTCCAAACTGCGCATATCTGTGCTTACTTCTGGTACCATAATTATTGTGGCATTGTTTTGCAATGAACGATTTTTGTGGTGCAAAATCATTTATGAATCGACGAGTCGACGCCACAACAAACCAAAAAGCCGAATGTTCCAATCATGAAGGGGAAATAAAGGATATGCTGCCCCATCCCGAGCCAATGGGGTAGAGAATGCCGGAATGTCTTCACCCTTGGGTCCGTCAGTATGGCCCTCCCACCCCTCCCAGGATTTCCAGCCATGTCTGTCATCATTAACAGGCCATAATACAACAAACGTGAATGGGGAACATTATCTGAGGAAATATTCAGCTAAAGCGGGGTAAAAATTGCTAAATAGATGAGCGTATCAACACGTGCTATGAGAGATCCAAACGAAGACGTTCACGATGCACACATTTTCAAGTCAAATGCACGATTCTGTTACTCTTTTGCGATAATTCCGGTCCACTGCGGCGGCAACGGGCAATCAACAAATTTCTACACATGGGTAATGTTCAACTCTTGGTGCCGTTTATAATCGAGGCCCTTAAACACAAACCTCTCAGAAACAAAGTGACCCAGTGCAGACTGCCGAGCCAGGTGAAGTACTCACGTTTCTGGAGCATTGCGCGCGACACTTGGCTACAAAAATCTCACTCTTGTCCGTGGAGCCGGCCTGCACGAGTCTCAACAGGCTCAACAGGGTCGCCAGCACAGAAGCGTTCAGCATTGTCAACACTCGCACTCAGCAGCGGCCTGCGCCGCTGCTCAGGGAAGCCGGTGACGCGTCCGACCGACACCGCGCCCAGTCGCCTACTGCTGCTGGCCGCCCCGCCCGGCCGGCCACCCCCTCCCCTTTCCCGCCGTCCCTGCCCGCCACCGTTCCGGGCGCGACATTCCCCGACCCCCCCGTACCGCCGGTGCGGTGGGGGCCTGTGTACCTGACGTGGCCGGTGTTTGTTTTTAGGCGACGGCCGGCAAGAACGTTTTAAAAAAGGGGAGGGGGCTGATGCCAAATTATTTGAGCTGATGTGGGGGAATGCGGTGAGACAAAGAACAATCGTTGGACTCAGGCTAGGGGAGCCGTCAAGCCCCCCCCCCCCAGTCGAGGCCGGATTCCTATTCTCGCGAGAAGGTTCGCCTGAAATGGGACGTGATTCCGAAAGAGCTTCATGCTGGATGTCTCCGGACCTGCACCATACCCAGGAAGTTGGTCGGGGGTGCCTAAGGAAGCCTCGGATACGGGAGATCACGGGGACGTTTAGCAGGGCCCGGAGATGGTTGCTAACGTGTTCTGAAGTCTCTATTGGAAAGGAGCCCGCACTAAGCCAGATCCGGCCCCAGATACAGATACAGATATATTTCACAATAAATCCACACAAGTGGTTTTCATAATTGTACGCCAACGAAGATGAATCGAAATGGATACGCTGTCATGAAGGAAAGGGTGAGTGTGCACATATCGTACGAACACACACGTGCAACAGCGCAGACC
This sequence comes from Capitulum mitella, assembly GCA_030062745.1. Classification (NCBI taxonomy): domain Eukaryota; kingdom Metazoa; phylum Arthropoda; class Thecostraca; order Pollicipedomorpha; family Pollicipedidae; genus Capitulum; species Capitulum mitella. Next base: position 19,478,126 of record CP099847.1, on the reverse strand, counting down.
GAGTGCAGCCGCCAGCACCCTCTTCCGGCCAGGGGTGCAGCGCTGCCGAGGCCCGGCATGACGGCACCTGGTGTCTGCGGGTTCCATTGGTGGCTGATGTGGCGTTTCAGTTTAGACGGAACGCCGTGTTGTTTGGTGTGAATGGTAACTGGTTGGACTACATCTTATGCTTCCTATGTTTCATATCATATCATATACATTCATATCATATATATATATGTATATATATATATCATATATATTCATATCATATGCTTGGACTGCATCGAATAGCAGTCTCCGACGTCCTGCTTCCGTCCGCGCACGTGGTAGTCTTCTACAAGTTGCGCGCGCGTGGCGTGTGGGTGTCGCTGGCTTGCTATTTGCCTGATCGTGGCGACAAGAGCGTCTGGCTTTCCAGCGGTTATTGCACTGTGAATCGAGCACAGTCTGTGGTAGCGCACTAGCTCGCCTTCGTTCAGCTAACGAATCACATGCGATACATGGGATGCATGATGACGCTGCCTCCTTCCACTCATAACACGAGTGCAAAGGTTTATGATCTTCTGCACACGATGTAACTGAACTTCACCATAGGTGCCATACACCGAAACACAATATCTCACGATGGACAGAGCCACACCCTGGGCGACATGTTTCAGCGACGCTCTTGGTATCACGTGTCTGGCATGCTGAAGCGCTGTTCAGACTATGACACAGTTCCTTGTCAAGTTGTCAATGTGCGACTAGCAGTTGTAATCTGTCAGTTGTGATGCCAAGGTTTTTCACAACTCTACCATCGAATGAACCGCAACATTTAAGCTGAATAGATGGCATGTTTCGGAGCACTGTCGGAGTGCCGAGGTTTGGGTTTTGGGTTTTTGAAGCATCTGGGTTTCTGAACCTTCGTGCCGCCCGTGCAAAACTATTGAAAAAGGAGACAATGCGTCTTCCATAGTTCTCAAAAGTGCATTCATTTTCCTTACTGATCAAATTTTGGATGCCATCGGCGAACTGAACGACGATCACTGCTTCTGGCACCAGTTTGCAGTGCTGCCATCAACGCATTCAACCACCCTCCGACTGGCTCTGATCTGTTATCTGTTTCTTTAACTACTCACCCTGTCATGAGCTCAGAAGAGATGCCGGCAACACTATCAGAAGGTTAGAAATGTGCAGCTTAGGTGCGAGATTGCTCGATGTTGGCCTCAGAATATCTGACTCCCGCTGGATATGGCAGCATATGGTACTGCCATATCAGCCTTTGGTGCAATCAGTTGGAATATTCCCTGATAAATAAAGCGACTGGTGGACTGGGTAAATCGCTATGCGTGTTTTAAATAGCTCAAATGCAAACTAAACAAAAATCAATTCTGAAAAAGTGGGGAAATTAACATCGCTGGCCCCCACCCTGAAAAGTGGGGAACATGGCCCCCTGGCCCCTCCCGTTCCTACGCCTATGGGTCAGCGGCGAGTACTGAGCGCCAGTCGGCGCCAGATGTGACTTTTGCTGACCTCGCTGATGAAGAGATACGTCCATCGGCTGGCCGGAGAACGCCGCTTCGCCGCCGGCAGGAGGTAAATCGCGCGCGGGGGGGGGGGTGTTAACATAGTTGCACCCCGTGCGATGTGATAACATGCCAGTCACATTGTTTGGGCTCATACCAGACGCTCCAGCGCTGCCGCCCGACGGGCCACACGCAGAGACGAGGCTGCATTCACACGCAAACATTGTTTGAGCGCACTGATTTGCGTGTTTTACTTGGTTTCTTTGGTTGGTTATTTTCGTGCTCATTGACCAGCTGTTTGGAACCCGTTCGAATAGGGTGAGCCAAGACAATTCCGAAACTTTTTACTTCTGGCTGCGCACGGATTGAGTAAAAATTCATTCCATGAATTTTATGAATTCTTGCAGACAACCAGCAATGGAACAGATAATAAATATTCGGTAATTACGATTGAGTGCGGGGGGGGCAGATTCTGCCCCTCCCGCGGTCTCGAAAACTATTGGTTTTATTTCCTGCGGAAAACTGCGTCCGATACCCTTCTCGAAATCTACATTTCTAGAAAAAGAAGTGTTGAAAATTTTGAAGGGGAAGGGCGGATAGGAGCATGGGTGGCGCCACCGTGGGATATACGGGTACCAGGATCCCACAGTCGTTTGACTGTGGAGTACTGCTTATACGCAGTGCTCCAAAATAATCGTATCTCAAGAGGCGAGATATTGTGACAAAGACTATGAATGGTTCTTATATTTTTGGAATGAGAAGAAAATCGTGCATTTTTCGCATATGGAAGAATTTTGGAAGTTAAGTTATTCTAAGGCAACTGGCTGTTGTGAGACGATTATCAGCCCCACTGCATATGTTTTTCGTTGACGTTGCACGGCTAGCGGAAAAGCGTGAACATTTTGACGTGAAGCAATATTCAGGAGGAATTTGATGTCACCCCGGCGTTTACCGCCAAAAAGCCAATTGTCACTAGATTACCGTATGAATGTCGTCAGCTCATCTTTTCCACTCCTGTGGCACTAAATCTATTTAGCGATCCATGAGGGAAGGATAAAAATTCCGAGGCGAAATAAAAATTTACTTCCTTTGTTCAGTGACCTTTTTGAATGGGAGAAGCACGGGGTGCACGTGCCCCCTTTATCAAATTTTTCCTTGTATTAAAACGAGTGCGAATAACTGCTGGAAATAAAAAAATGAAGTACGCAGGCACAAATACGCAGATCGAGGACATAGGATGTTGGTGTACTCCATGCAAGAAATTTTGTGCGCCCGCAGCTCGCCAAAAGGTTTTCAGTGGATTATTTCGAGTTGCGCCCCACCCCACCCCACCCCCCATTGCTAAATCCTGCATACGTCCCTCCGTTTGTTGCATATCACAACACCCGTACCTCTCCCACTTGAGGAATGCAAATGTTGATGTTTTGTGCCCGGAAATGCCCTTCCACCGTGCGAATTTATTCGCAATATTTGCGCCACGCTGTCGGCGAGCCGGCCCAACCTGGCCTTACCCAGTACCTACCTGCCCGCGCAAAACGCTCTAACGTACTGCAATGTCGTTCAGCTTGAAAATATCAATGCCACCTGGTAGGCGTATTTGTGAACTGAATGTGCTGCTGCCGCTGTTCGAATGGAGGTGCCCTGCAAGTGGGCTCCGACACGGACGGCGCCCACTACCATCCGCATGTGCTGCTGCTGACGCTACATCGGAGCAGGCTGAACAGATGCGAACTATCTGTGCAATAGGCAACAACGCATGCGAAGCGGTGAGACGGTTCCTGACGTTGATGTGGGATCAGTCTGGCCAGGGAAGTCTGACCAGACTAATCTGTTCCTTCTGTCCCCAAACGAACAGCATCAGATCAGGCGTCGACTGTGAAACTGACAGCTACACTGGCGACGCTCCAGTTTAAATTGTACCAGTTATATCCACAGACATGATATCAAACCAAATCCTCACAAATTAAACGCATCAAAGACTCAATATGTAGTCTCAATATACGCCACTCATGTAACGACAAATCCCCAGTCTGAATAAATATGCAGTCATCAGTGGCGGACGGCAGCATCTCTAACGGTCGACGAAGACGATCTGTGCCTGCGCCTGGTCGCCGGCCACCGTCTGCCGGTAGGTCTGCTCGCGGCCGTCAGCTAACTCCGTGCTGGTTCACGTGACCATGCACTAGCCGTCGGCGCCGGCGCACGTCTGCTCGCGTGTCCAGTAACCGCGCTCGCAGGCCACCTCGGGGCAGCTGCACGCTGCTACCGACCGAGCGCGTCGTCTGCAAGCTGGTGACGCACGGCGAGCAGTCTCCTCGCCCTAGGAAACGAGCAGCGACTGCGGCGGCTCCTCGTCTAGCTCGCTCTCGGCCGCGATGCTCGGCAGCTACGTGCTGAGCGGTGACGCACTGCCGCCATCTTCCAGGCACGGCAGCGGCGGCGCACGCCTCTCGTCCAGGCGGAGCTCCGGCGGCGGCAGCAGGTACGCCTCGCCGGCGCAGCCGCTGGGCGACGCAGAAAACTAGAGAACCCCTCGGGCTGTCGGAGATCACTCCACAGGCATGCTTATAGCTTTCCATGGCCCGGTGCTCATCGACACTGGTCGCCGGACTGTGCCGTGCGGCTGATCGTAGCGACCGCAGCGCAGACGCACGACAATCTGTGGTGGAAAATGTTGCAGCGACAGCAAATTCCTCCACTGTTGCTTAACGCCATTCACGTTTTCCGCTACCCGTGCCACTTCCTGGCCTACCAAAAATAAGAAAAAAACGCAGCCCAGCTTCCATAGAGATCTGAAATCCGGTCAATGACACGGCAAAATTCTCTGACGTTGTTTTACCGATGAAATCGGACTTCGGTTATACTATGACAAAGCTTGCTTTCATGGCGGTTTGTTTTATAATGTCACACGCAAACTTTTATGTAGGGGCATTGCCTATTCTACCGTCATTTCGGCCAAACAAGTGGCAAGCTTGCATTGCAAAGATCGTAAATCGTAAAATGAATCGGCCGAAACCCAGGGGGAAATCCTGTATTGAAGCTCATCTTCTGGGCTACGCCCCACCTGACATGGAGTTAAAACCAGGTCATAAATAGGATTTTACTTTTTTAACCACACTTTATAACCTGCTTTGCTTTACTTTGTGTCACTCCATCGACAATCGGGTGGTCTATAGCGTGTATTACGAAGAGGTCGATTTCCAGAATTCATAGGCGTATCCAAGGCATATAAAAGTGGGCACACGTTTTCGGGGAATGTTAATCCATTCCAAAGCATATTTTGTGTCTGTCGGCTTATTTGTGCTCGAAAAACATTTCCATATGTATCACATGCCATATTATATGCATATCACAAATGCACATAGGCAGATCCCGTTGCCAGAAAATGTGGGATAACTTTCTACATAATTAACTGTTGGTACTTGACTATCATACTTAAACATATCGTAAATAGTATTTTGTATCGCGCTTTAAATTCGCATTTAGAGATCATAAGCGCATCGCATTTTGAAATAGCAAAGTCATAGGCGTAGCCAGGACACATAAAAGTATGTAATTTTTGGAGAGTATGAGTTTTTTTGTCACGTATTCTGACCCTGGTGGGATTATGTGTATCCAGAAAACATTCCCATGTGTGTCATTAGCCATATCATGAAAGATCCCATATGTACCACTTGCCGTGTTGTGTACATAATGCAAATGCTCATAGGCGGATCGAGGTACCAAAAAAGGGGTCAATAAGTACATGGTGATAGCTGTGTTCTACTCCGTAAATTGAGTCATGATTTATCAGGAATAAGACGGAATAAAATACCCTTTTATATTAGCTTCGAGCTGCCTCTGATCTCCATTTTCACGGAAATATATGACATTTGATCGTAAGATATGTGGAGCTAACAAACTGCCAGGCAGATCACGTCTGTTACACCACTGAACATGTTATTGGACGAAATACGCGCCCCAGAACCGATGCCTGGAGACGCCCCTAGCAGTATATATAGGCACATAATATGCGTAAATTAGGTTCCTTATGTAAATTAAGACGTAATTATGGTAAATTATAGCAGGTAAATTATGGGCAAATTAAAATAACGTAACTTTTTGACATACAATGGGCCGTAAATGTTAAAGAATAAGAAAATATAAATACTAGGGTGTATCGTGATGATAATTCTTTCCGGATGTAAAATGGAGAACTAAAAAGTGGCGCACCTGCCTAAATCTTAATAAAACGGCGAAAGAAGGACAAAAAAATAGCGTTTTCTGGTGCCGTCAGGCTAAGGCAGAGATTCTCGACCGCAACTCTCGGCGTTGCAGTCTCCATGCGCCGCGAGCTAATACCAGGCTGCGGGCGGCGGCCGGGTGGAGGCAGCTACACACCGGCAAGTAATGCCTATAAGCGTTTTATTCAGTCATTCTGCACGTATCTAGGGTAGTCTGGGGTATAGAGTGCATGTGTGCGGTCTCAGGGGGTTCGTCGAAACCCATCAAAAGCGACGGCGCCAAGAACGTTCGGAACTACGGCATTAGGTAAATAAGAGGAAAACTTGGAAATCGAGAACGGTCATGGCACTGTAACTTGATTTTTTTCAGAAGATCATTCTGAAATATTGTCTTGTGGAATTTACGAAGTGAACTTCTCCAATAACGCTGGGGATGCGTTCCAGGTGTTGCAGATGGTATACCAGATATTGTGCTTTAGACAAAGCACGTACATTTTTAGCAGATGGACTGACCTTTAAAGACGAGCGTCCTTCTTGCAAAACGACGACATAGCTTTGCGTTGCGGAAGGCTGGCGCAGACAAAACCTGGTAGTTTTTTGTCCGACGACGGCTGCTGAGGCTTCTGAGATAACATGCACGGCTCGCTGGGAGTAAGATCGACTGAGAGTCTCAGCTCGTAACGCAGCTGCCTCTGCTGGCAAGCGTCTTCAACGAGGACATCGAGGGCATCCTCCACTCTCCGATGGAGTTCCAGAACTATTCGATGCACACGCAGGCAGTGGAGCGGGCCATGCATATGGTCACTGAAGCCTCAGCAGTCGTTGTCGGGCAGCAGATCTTATATATAGCCATGGCTTCATCTGCGCCCGCTCTCAGCATCGCAAAGCTACGCCGTCATTCTGTTACAGTAAGGATTTTCGTCTGAAGGTCAATCCATCTGTTGAAAATGCACGTGCCTTGTCTAAAGCTAAAATCCCGGAGTGACCGTCTCAAATATTCAGGTTGCAGAACCATCACCGTTCACGGTTTCCAGGTTTTCTTCTTATTTACCTAATGCCGTAGTTTCGAACGTTCGTCGCGCCGTAGCTTTTGATGGAATCAGACGAACTCCCTGAAAACTGTACACGTGCAGTCTACACTCTAGACGATCTTAGTCACATGTAGAATGACTGAATGAAACGCTCAAAGATATTACCTGCCGATGCACGGCCGCCTCCGCCCAGCCGCCGCCCGGAGCCTGGTATTAATTCACCGGGCCGCCACCGCGTGGCGCCTGGAGACTGCAACGCCGGGAGGTACGAGCGGGAACCTCCTCCCTGGCCAGTAAACGCTGTTTGCTCGGGGACTTTTCAACATTTCCTGAATTTGTAGCCATCTGCGTCAGTTTTACCACTCTCGCCAAGAAAAGTTTGCCTGACGATACACCCTAATAAATACCCTCTTTTACATACCCCGGGATCCGCTATTGAACAACACTTGATAGTGAGCAGGATACAAATATTTCATTGATTTGAACTGTCCGTTGCATTATAAAGGACATGCAAATACTACATGATAACGTCGAGTGCGTGATCTTCAGACAGCGCAATATTCCTCAAACATGTCTCCAAAAAACGTGTCTTGGAAACGCCTCTACAAGGTAAATTTTTGAAATTTTGTCACATGTCAAACAAATACTTAGGAAAAGTCGTAAGGTTTCGTGGAGAAGCTCCCTAAAGTCCAGGAATGGCGGCCGAAAAACTGGAGGTGGGAGCAAAACCTGCCCCCCCCCCCCCCACCGAATAGGGCTAAGTTGGAATCCTTAAAGACATAATTTCAGTTCTGCCCCGATTTCCTTGCAATACCGAAATTAGGAACGGCTAGAAAAATATTCTCGATCATCATCTATATTCTCAGTAGGTTATGTTCAACAGTCAGTATACGTTGTGGACTAAAACGCGAATATCAACAGGAGCTGGATTTTTTATACATGGTTTCGTCTGCAGCGATGGTTACGTAAGTGCGGAAGAACCATTTCCCGTTCCACCGTTCCCGTTCCCGTTACTGTTCGCCTTGACTTGCGGCAGGTGTTTTTTTCGTGCTGCTTGTGAGCCATATCCGGCTGCTGGTGAATAGCGTGACCGGGTTCCGGGTCACAGGTCAACGGGTACAGTCACCTAGCCATAAGATACAAAAATCGTCACCGCGTATATTCATTCTTCATAACTGCGAATCTAGGATTGTAATCTCCGGAACGAACGTAAGAAAGGCCTTAGTTTACCTTTTTTAAGTTTACCTAGCCCAAGGTCACTGACAATGAAATTCCGGAAGAATTATAGTTGGCAACATTGTTGCAACTGTCATGTTATCCCAGTTTGACAAGTTTTATGGCAATCGATACACGTCACAAAATGTTATGTCATTTTATTGTTTAGGAACATGGTCTTCTTTATTTCATCCCACGTCAGTGACCTGTGGTGAAACTGCATCCAAAAGTTTACAAAAGGTGTGAAAAGGATCGATGAAAAGATACGTCACGTTTGTTGTTTCCGCATGCACCGCTTATTTTACCTATTTTCAGAAAACCGAGGTTACGTGCTTATGAGTCTCGCAGTCCGGTGAGGGTTAACTGGACGCCGTGGTCATTCCAAAAATAGCCACAGCTCTGATGCGGCCTACCCCCAAGGCCGTCAGAGTAGACGATCTCGCGAGTGGACCCTGGTTCCGACCAAGCAGGCCAGCCTCGGTCTGAGAGGCATCGGTGACCGGGCCGCGGCCGGCAGCAGACGGCCAGTCGGCACCGGGGCCAATCAGGGGGCGTCACGCCCATCAGAAAGTCATTAGGACGCAGCCGGCGGAGATGGGCTCCTGATGGAGAGCCGGGGTCACCGCTGGTCGACCTGCGCGTCCGCCGACGCCGGGTCACGGACGAGAAAATGATGGATCGGACGACCCAGCTCAATTGTGCAATGTATATTGTGCGGAGGCCATCCGCTTTTGTGTGTGCTACCAATCAAACATCATAAAATATTTCCCAACTGCGCATTAATAAATTCCTGGGTCAGAATATTGGCTATCGTGTAAGTTGCAGATTATTTGAAGAATAAAAACACCTTTGGTTGGAATGGGTGCTACGACGATGCTGGGAATGCAAGCTCGTACTAAGCACAGGTTGATGCATAGATTCCTCACCCGACACCCAGTCGTGCCATTCCATGTAAGGGATTTTTCGGCGTAACTTCCGCAGCCAAGATTGGCTGTCACACAGTCGTATGGTAGTTAGCATGCCCCTGTATGTTTCCCATGCCAGCTGACCTCTCGCCAAACATCAAGCACCGAGCGGACTCGAACCAGTCTTGCCAGGACGAAAAGAAGCCAACACTCTACCAACAGAGCTACTGATTACCGATTATTTTGTTGAACGGCCCTCTCTGGAACGTCTTTAAATGCAGCCGCATAACATTTTTAATGCATCGACTGTTCACGGCTTCAGAGAACCTAGGCCGTCCCGTAGAGTGTCAAGCACGATCTGATATGTTAACCGCACTCGTGTTGGGCCGTGGGACGAGAAGTATGTTGTGTGTGGAACAGTTGCTGCCTGGTTGACAGCTACCAGACTTAGTGGGAAGCTCGTCTGTGTGATAAGCTTACAGTCCTAAGGAAAAGATAGCCTGGATGAGATCAGTCGAGGTCTAGCATGAAGCATTGTTTTTCTTCCTCCGGATCTGTTTATCCTATTCCATTAATGATGTATATGGAATGAAGTGGAATGGAAAAAATGGGATGGAATGGAATGAAATTAATGATGTATAGAAGATGACTGCTGTTATATCGAATCGCAAGTGATTTAGGCCAAGTTAGTCAAGGTTAACTGAAGTCAGGCACTGGGAATAAAGGTTTTCGTGAACAAGGCACAGGGAAATTTGGTGAAGACTTTGACAGCATAATGAGGGTAGATGCTCTACGGCACTGCCTTGCTGGTTCAGATCAAATGAAGTCATCGAATTTCAATTAGTGAATATGTGAAATTTTGCTTTCGCCTCTGGATGCACCAAAACGGTCTCAGTTACATTTTCTATTGATGCAGCCTGTTGTCCTGGATTGACTAAATGGCACAAATTTGACTAAACTATCCGTAAATTATCTTATACGGGTCATTCCACGCCGAATCGCGCAAGAACTGACACGACCCCTTTAGATTTGGATGAAATTTGGCACAATTATAGAACATTTCAAAAGATGACTAGCCATAAATTTTTAGTCCTGGGTTACCTCTAAAGACAATATTACAGGTCATGAGAAGGCACCGGTTTTTACAGACATTGCGTGATTTAAATGCCCGTAACTCGGTGGTAGATTGTCTCAGAAAGATGCGATGGGCGCCACTCGAAAGAGGAATTTTTCAGCGTTCATTAATAAGCTCACCTTTTTCGGCGACTCCGGGATGACCTTTGACCTGACTAGGTTACATGAGAGTTACATGGTTTTAACCACGTTTGCGCTCCGCGATCTGCTCGGAAATGTAACAAAATATGTCTCCAAGGATCTGCAGTAAGCGCGACAAAAAAATATTTCTGGGCAAAGTAGGGCTTTTTCAGATATCTCGAAATAAATTCTGCAAGTGGTGCCTAAGAAATACGCCCTGAGGTCATTCGACGACTATTGCTTGATTTCGTGTTTTTCGTTTGTCCGATTATTCTACAACTTGGTGTGCACGATATCATGCGTGGCTACTAGACATCAACTTAGTTTTGAATTGCTTCACCAAAAAGGTCAAAGGCCATGACACTCCACCACCAATCGACGCCTGCCATCCAGATCTGACATACCCGTTGTTCACATGTCGACGAAAGTGGGTCTGTCAGACGTTCATAGGCCGTAAAGCCAACTGAGATAATCCTAGCTGAGCATCGGGACCTCTGGCAGGCCGACCGAGGTCGTTGACATCGGTTGACCTTGGACTGCCTGTTTTGACCTCGGATAACTGATAAATATTTGGGCGCTGGTTTCGAATTTGATATCCATTTTGCAGGGATCGTGTCATTTATGTTCAATTCATGTCCTGGTTGAAAGCCAATTTTCTGATTTCTGGCGGGACACGTACCTCAACCATCACAACTATCTGCTTCTGCACAAAATTGTCATTTTATTTGTAACTATTCCAGCATTCAGGGGAGAACTTCAGGACAAAAAATAAACGCCATCTAGCTGGCATGGCATCTTCGATACGTGCAAATTACGATACGTCAACAGCATGTATGAAATTCGGAATCAGTGCCTTTAAAAAGCTCCGAATGGTCCAAGGTCAACAGGTTATCTAAGGCCAGTCGAGGTCAATGACCTCGGCTGACTTTCAAAGGGCGCCGATGCGCGAGTTAGATTGTTTCAGTTAGTTTAAAGAACTAGGAACACCCGACACTTTCTAGACCATTTTCGTAGAAACGTGAAGAACGGGTATACCAGATCTGGATGGCAGGGGTCGACTGGTGGTGGGATCTCATGATCTTTGACCTTTCTGGTCAAGCAATTTAAAACTGGACTGATATGTAGCATTCACACAGGGCAGCGTGTGCACTGAAGTGTAAAACAACCGGACAAACGAAAAACACGAAATCAATCAATATTCGCCGATTAGCTCCAGGACATATTTCGTAGACGCCACTTGACAACATTAAATTTAGGATACCAGAAAAAGTTTCAGATTTCCAGGAAAAGATTTCCTTTTGCTTTTTCTTATGTTCTTATGGAAATGTTTCTTTCTTCACAACACACTTATTGTTGACACCTGGAGACACGTTGTGCTACATTTCCGCGAAGATCACGGCGGGCAAGCATGGCTTAAATCGAAAATGTTTGATGTGACTCAGTCGTGTCAAAGATCATCCCGAGGTCATCGAAAAAATAAATTTATTTGCGAAAGTTGGAACATTTTTTCTTTTCCAATGGCGCTAATCGCATCTTTCTGTGAAAATCTGTCACCAACTTATGGGCACTTGAATCGTGCAATGTCTGCAGAATTTGGTGACATATCATGACCTTCAGCTTTGAGCTTCGAGGTCACCCAGGGCTAAAAATTTCAGGCTGACCATTTTTCAATAGGTATTATGAGTGAGGAAAATTTCATCAAAATCGGAAGGAGTAGTGTCAGTTCCTGTACGATTTGACGTGGAATGTACCCTTTTCACGCCTAGAAAGTTGGTCATATACGCTAGCGACACTAAGTCTGTATATGCCATTATCAGGCAGAGCTAGAGCACATACTTAGCATTATGCAGAGGTAGTATAACGAAACTGTTCTGTAGTAAAAAAATGTTTTGTTTGAAAGAGGCCAACTGTACGACAGCAGGCTACTTTCGTAAAAACAAACAAAAAGTGATTTTTTCAGGCTTTTAGGGTACGACTATGCTAGAAAACCATGCAGCATTTGTTATCACGATTTCATTTTTACACTCCATCATGCTAACGGTGGAACGCTTTGTGATGCCGATGCCAGTACTAACCCACAGTTTTTTTGTTGGCAGGGGTTGTTCCGCCAACTTTGCTGGGGAATTTTCAGCACATTATTCGAGCTGGAACGATCCGGTTAGTCCTCACTGGTTGAAGGCACATTTTGTTGACCAGATAACAATCCATAATGATGAACCTGTCTTCACGTTTGGGGGTGAAGTTTTAAAACTCATTGATGATAGCTCAAGGTTTATTTCACTGCCAAATGGACTAACTTCATGCAGTGAAGTGCATCCGAACAGACATACCGCGAGCGACTTTCAGCCGCCAGCATCGATGAAACCAGAAGAGGCGAAGCCACGCCATTATCTGCTGTTTTAGCGGAACACAAGGGCCAACATATTCTCTCTTCTGCGGCACTGCCCCCTTTTGTCGGATGTCGACTGCCAGCAGTTGGTGATCCCAATGGCGAACCACCTGACCTATGCTGGACAGATCAGCGACAGGACCTGGTTACTTTGCCAGACCGTCCTCAGGACGGCCGACACACCTGGCCGCGGCCCACGGCTGGGTCCGGCAGCCGGGCCGCCTTCATCCGTCGGCCATTAGGCACCACTCAGTGTATGACGCTCTTCACACGGCTGCTCATCAGCGGAGCTAATTAGACACGGCCGGCGGCGCGGCGGCAGGACGTTCGGCGATACCCGCGTCCGCCGGCGGCGCGGCTCGTGGCCGGGGTGCCGCCGGAGTCGGTGTCGCGATGGCCCGGCGGCCACAGACTGAGGCAGAATCGTGATGGCCCGGTGACTGCACGAATAGGCCTGATACCTCGCCGAAATACTTGGACAGGGCCCGGCTGGGTGCCATTAGGGACGAAGCCCGAACGAGGATGGGACGCCCCGCTTTTTGCGTAAATTAGACAAACCAGGACGAAGACGATGTTCACTGCTGCTCAAGCGAGGCATGAAGCATGAAGAATCTAGTCCGCCATAGTTTCATTCACTACATCATCAGAATAAACTTCCTGCCATCACACTGTTTGCACTTTGATATCCCGTTCACGAGTGAAATGGAAATTGTTGTTTCGTAATATTACATTATTTCCTCTCCCAGAATGCGCTTCAAAGCGGTTCGAAGACATCATTTTGATTTTTATCTTTATTATATTATATTATATTATATTATATTATATTATATTATATTATATATATATATCTCTCTTTGCATTATTATATAAACATGTAATGTAACATTATCACATCATCAAGATCCCAAATGTTGCGTGGTCGCAACTTGCAAACCCGCCGGGGATTTCGAATACATAGATGATGGAAAAGTGCTAAGTGAGGGCATCCCTGCGGTTCACCTGGCTTGCATTGTGCTCCCTGAATTCCTATATACAGGGAAATCTCGGCGTGCGATGAGGACGGGGAACCCATGCCGCCATCGGCGCGGCAGCGGAACGTCCGGATTTAAAACTCGCCCTGGTGACCCTCTGAGAACTGAGCGCACTGGTGGGGAGAGGGCATATTCTATCTCTTCTGCCTCCTCATCTAATCAACCGATCCCAACAAAATATTGTGAGAAGAAGGTCTGCATAGTGATCACGGCCACAAGGCCAGAATGGCCGAAATGAAGTTTATTGACGTCAAACGAGGTCAAACGTTGAATAAGACTCGTCATTTCCTTTCCCCAGATCTACTGAAACGATTAAGTGACGCCTTTGCAAAATGCGGTACGTTCAATAGCTGATCTCAGCTGACCTTGACTGACCAGGTTTAGGCCACTTGTGCATCGGCATAAGTGCATTAATCTTGTTGGCTCTAATTATGACACCGCCACAAAGTTTCGTTATGATAGTATGAACAGATCTGCAGAAGACGTACGTTTTATGTTCATCATTTGATTTTGATGGGCCTCGATTTACCTACCAGAGCCTACCTGTGCCTCTGAATCATACATTCCTCACATGTGCTAACTCCTCACAACGTTTTGCAGCTGGTTATCAGGCAGAACCTTTTCCATAACGCTTCATGATGCCCTTCCTATGGCCCGACATGCATGCGGCCGTCCACTGCCGACGCTGGATCGGCTGCGCTACTGGTCCTCCGACTCCGCCAGTCTTTAGTGAAAAAACAGCCCCCTGGACAGTGGTGTAACTTCATATATAAAGGGGGTTTGCAGGTGCAACTCCAGGCTTTCAAGACACAGCCCCATTAGGTCCAAGCGTAACCCCCCTCTGTTGCGTTCATATCAGCCGAATATGTGCCGCAATCGTGCGCCCGGCACGGCCGATACTTGGCTGGATGCCGCACCGCGGCGGCCCAGCCTGGGTCACCCCACGGCCGCAGAGCATGACCGTGTTGACGTGTAGCTTGCGCGGAGCGGCCAGGCATTGTCAAATACAGCACGGACAGAGGCGGTCTTGTCACCAGCTGGGGACCGGAATCGCAGCCCGACAAGACACGTCAGCACTGTCGTGACACCATCAAATAAAATGTCGTATTGGTGCCTGGACCCGCACATAACTTGCTGTTGATACTTTCGACTGGTAGTGAGGTTTATATGTACAGGACCTGGTGACAGCCTGAGTTTCAGTGGCCGAATTCAGCGTTTATGGACGTTTGGAGTAGCAATTTCTTTCTTCGTGCGCTTAAAGCATTTCCTCATTTATCCATATATCTCCAGAACGATGTGCGCCATGGCGATGCTGTTTAGTCGAGGACTAAAAACCGCATCTTAAAGTAATGTTTTACCATGAACGTGTTTTGAAATGAACTGACAAAGCTGTACCTTGCAACCTTAGAAAACAACTTTTCATATGCATCATGGCTCAAAACTCCAAGCCAACGGAGTTTGCGAGCGTTTTCCAGCGGATTTCCCCGTTGTCCTACCAAACTGTTCTTTGTTGTCAGCTGTTGTGTAGCTGTTTAAGCTGGCTCAGAGCCAATGGACATTAGCAAAAGTCCTGTATTTTACCTTACCAGTGAATTATTCCAGAAAACGGTTTATTTATTATTTTGAGTTTTATTTGCTTCTACCTGTTTATCAGAAAATAAGTGCTAAGTACCTCATCAGCAACACGTTCTGTGTTTGTGAACCTGCACAGCACGACTTTCTGGCTCATCATCTACCATTTCAGTGCTCATGCACAGGTCCACCATATCTCCAGTTATTGTGGTCCGTATATATTCATTCCGTTCATTCATTCGCATACAAAGGAGGAGGGGGGGGGGGGCGAATGGTCAGCTCGGGGCCCCCTCCCGGCCGCCTCCTCCCCATTTTTTCCTCTTCAGATATGAAA